>LR738715.1:892718272-892735591 GCA_902687465.1 Secale cereale
AACCGGGACCAATGCCCCCCTTTAGTCCCGATTGGTGCCACCAACCCGGACCAATGGCCTTGCGCTGGCGCTGTGGTGGGAGTTTAGTCCCACCTCGCTAGTTGAGAGCGGCCAGCACCTGTTTATAAGCTGCGCTGCCTCTTTCCTCTCAAACTCCTCTGAAATGCAGGCTTACGGGCCTAATTGGACACTGCAATGCATGTGGGCCTACTGGGCCTGCTGCGGGCCTGAATCCTGGCCCATGGTTGGGTTTCTAGTCGTATTCAGGCCGTGCTGGCCAGTAGGTGGCATGTTTTTTTTTCTTTTTTTCTATTTATTTTTTCATTTCTACTTAGAACTAAATACTTATAGTTTTTTAGTGATTTCTTTTTTCATTTAGGTCAAAAAAATTATAAACTTTCTGTTAGTGCCATTAATTTCAAAATTTGAATAGTGTAAATTTGAATTTTTAAAAATTTGTGTGAATCACTAGTTTATGAATAACTTTACCATAAAAATTGATTTTTGAGTCATTCTTTTTCCTGCTATTTAATATTACTGTGTTTTATCATTATACTCAATTTGATAATTTTAGTTAGTCATAACAAATATTATAGGCATTTTTTTTCTTTTTTGCTATTTATTTTTTTATTTCTACTTAGAACTAAATACTTATAGTTTTTTAGTGATTTCTTTTTTCTTTTAGGTCACAAAAATTATAAACTTTCTGTTAGTGCCATTAGTTTTAAAATTTGAATAGTTTAAATTTGAATTTTTTAAAATTTTGGTGAATCACAAGTTTGTGATTAACTTTACTAAAAAAATGAACATAGATGCACCTATAGAGAAAATTTGTGTGAATCAATTTCTATGAATTTCAGAGAGATTCATTATGAATTTAGGTCAAATTCCCTGTATAGGGGCATCTATTTTCACTTTGAGAGGAGCTCAACAAGGCAGAGAGGGACGGGCTTATAAACCGATGTGGGCGCCCTTCAATTGGCGAGGTGGGACTAAACTCTGAGCGCAACAGGACCAACCCTTTAGTCCCATTTTGTGGCACAAACCGGGACTAATGGTCATGGGCCAGGGGCAAGCCCTATTTTTTTCTATTTTTTTGTTTTGTTTTCTGCATTATTTATTCTGTTTTGTTTTTTGTTTTATTTTTAATTCTTTTTTCTTTTAGTTTTAGAAATATTATGAACTTTCTTTTAGTGCCATTAGTTTTCAAATTTGAAAACTCTTTTTTAGTTTTTTTGTTTTCTTTGTTGCTTTATTTATTTTATTTTGTTTCTACTTACAACAAAATACCTACTGTTGCTATTTTTAATTTTTTTTTCCTATTTTTTTGTTTTGTTTTCTGTATTATTTATTTTCTTTTGTTTTTTGCTTTATTTTTTAATTCTTCTTGCTTTTAAGTCTGCAAAATTATAAATTTTCTGTCAGTGCCATTAGTTTTCAAATTTGAATAGTTAAAATTTGAATTCTTTGAAATTTGTGTGAATCACAAGTTTGTGGTTAACTTTACTAAAAAAATGAACATAGATGCACCTATAGAGAAAATTCGACCTAAATCCATAGTTTTCAAATGAACTCTGAAAAAGTTGGCTTAGCATGTGCATGTACAAAACGGACAATGGTATCATACTCGTCTGTTACAAAGTTGGCATGGTATCATCATAATAGTTGCGGAAGAAAGTCTTCACTTTTTCTTCGCTTGTGTCATTTGCTTATTGCGGCATAACCATGGATAATCTTCATCGTTTATCAGGATGCTTGGGTCAGCCTTGACTTTGAAGGGAGGAATTTCATGAAACTTTTCATAATCTTCAGATATGTCTGTCTTGCCCTCCACTCTCAGGATGTCCCTTTTTCCTGAAAGAACTATGTGGCGCTTTGGCTCATCATATGATGTATTTGCTTCCTTATCTTTTCTTCTTCTCGGTCTGGTAGACATGTCCTTAACATAGATAACATGTGCCACATCATTGGCTAGGACGAACGGTTCGTTAGTGTACCCAAGATTTTTCAGATCCACTGTTGTCATTCCGTACTGTGGGTCTACATGTACCCCGCCTCCTGACAGATTGACCCATTTGAACTTAAACAAAGGGACCTTAAAATCATGTCCGTAGTCAAGTTCCCATATGTCCACTATGTAACCATAATATGTGTCCTTTCCCCTCTCGGTTGTTGCATCAAAGCGTACACCGCTGTTTTGGTTGGTGCTCTTTTGATCTTGGTCAATCATGTAAAATGTATTCCCATTTATCTCGTATCCTTTGTAAATCAATACAGTCAAAGATGGTCCCCTGGACAACAAGTACAACTCATCACAAACAGTGTTGTCACCTCTGAGACGTGTTTCCAACCAACTGCTGAAAGTCTTGATGTGTTCACATGTAATCCAGTCATCGCACTGCTCCGGGTGTTTGGAGCGCAGACTGTTCTTGTGTTCATCGACATACATGGTCACCAATGTAGAGTTCTGTAGAACTGTGTAGTGTGCTTGAGACCAAGAATATCCGTCCCTGCATATTATTGAGTCCCTTCCAAGCGTGCCTTTTCCAGTCAGTCTCCCCTCATACCGCGATTTAGGGAGACCTATCTTATTAAGGCCAGGAATGAAGTCGACACAAAACCCGATGACATCCTCTGTTTGATGGCCCATGTGATACGTCCAAAACGTATCTATAATTTCTGCTTGCTCCATGCCACTTTTGGGTGATATTGCTATGATATTCATACACTTCCATATACTTTTGATCATATTTGGACTAACTTACTAATCCAGTGCACCCCAGTGCCAGTTTCTGTTTTCGGCAGTTTTTGTATTTCAGGTTTTCACGTTTCGAGAACTGCCCAGAAAAATCCAGAAAAATTATATAAAAAATCAGCGTTCCGGAAACAACACTGCGTCCGAAGGGCAGCCTGGGGGGGGGGCACAAGGGCTCCAGGCGCCCTGGCGGCCCCCCCCCCCGGGCCGCGCCGGGGGGGCGCCTGGCCCCCCCGAAGCCCGTCCGGTGCCCCCCTTTGGCATATATTTAGAGGGACCTCCGAAACCCTCAGAGAAGAACTTCTTTTCGCGATCCCATCTCTGTTCCGTCGCCGCCGCCGCTTCCAAGATCGGGAGCACCAGGAGAACTCTTCCCGGCACCCTTCCGGAGGGGAGGATCACCACCGGGAGCTTCTCCACCACCATGGACGCCTCCCGGATGACTCGTGAGTAGTCTCCCTTGGACCATGAGTCCATGACCAGTAGCTATGTGATGTTCTCCTCCCGTTCTTGTGCTTCACTAATTAGTCCTCGTGAGCTGCCCTACATGATCGATGCACCCATGTAATCCTTATGTTGTTGCTATGTTGAGTTTGCTGGGATCCGATGGATTATGAGATTATGTTCAGATTGATCTTGAGTAATATATTTGATTCACCTCTTTTATATTTATGTTCATAAGTAATTCTTGCATGTTCCCCGTTGTTATTTATTGCTTTGGCCGAGTAGTAGGTAGTGACTCCAAGAGGGAACGTTATGCTTGATTGTGGGTTCATGCCCTCGATGACTAGCTTGAGTGACAGAAACATGAGTCTAGGGGATGTGCTGTTGCCACAAGGGGGAAAACAACGGTGCTTGTGCCCGCGGATGCAAGGATTGTTTACTTTACGCAAAGTTCTTTTAATGCAGTTGTCTGTTGCATTGAGTTTACACTATGGGTGGGACTCGCAACTTAATACCAGCGAGATGTTTTGGATAGATATCTCAAGGTGGATGATTAGTAGTAGGCATTGATGGATTTCGGTCTACTTACTTTGGCGTACCGCCCATGCTTTGAACCTCAACCTTTCTTGCAATGTAGTCAGCATTGGTTTGCGTTCGTGGTCCTGTCAATTGCCCAGCTGTAATTTGTTTACCTCACATAGCTGTTTTATCATCTTTTGGGAGAGAGACATCACTAGTGAACATCATGAGACTCCGGTCCATATTACCATCATTGATCACATCCATTGTTTACTTTCCATTATTACTTACTATTGAAAACATTATCTATCACTACTATCATTGCTTTTAATCCTTTGTGAACTACAAGGCCGGAGGGATTGACAACCTCTCTGTACTCGTTGGGAGCAAAGTTATTTGTATCTGTGTGCAGGTCCACGTTGATTGCTAATTGCGCCGTTAGCAGTTGACACCTACTTGTTGAACCTAGGAGTCTCTGGGGATTCGATCCTTGGCATCTTTGCTAAGGGAAAACACTTCTACTTACTGCATCTTACACCTTCCACTTGGGGTAACCAACGAGGGGTTCGAGGCCCATCAAGGAGTATTTTCTGGCGCCGTTGCCGGGGACTCCACTCTTCAGGATAGGGGAGTTGCATGCTATCTTTTACCTTTGCTTTTTAGTCTTGCTAGTTTACCTTTCGTTTTTGCTTTAGTACCCTTTTATCAAAAATCACAAAAAAATTATTTACCTTCCTGTTAGTAGTCCTATCTGTCTAGTTAAACATGTTAGGATTTGGTGCTTTGAGGGAATCAGAAGTTTTAGATTTCCATCAAAGGGATGTAGAAAATATGAAGAAGGCATGGGATAGAATTTCTGATGCACATAGGAGAATTATGCCTTGGATACCTATAAAAATTGTGCTTAGAAATTTTTACCATGGTCTTTTTAAATGGTGTAAACACTCTCTTGACATTATAGCTGAGGGAGATTTCCTAGAATGTGATGAAGCTAGAGCTCTTGAAATTATACATGGTCTATCTAGTTACTATGTTTATGATCATAATTTTGATACTGTCATAGATAGACTTGCTACTATTGAAAAGAGAATGGATGCTCTAGACTTAATGAAGGAAGAGAAACCTAAACCCAATAAGAGAGACATTTTGGAAATAGACGATGATTGGGAGCCTTTTGTTAGGATTAGCATCTCTAATCAAGACTTCCTTGCTTATTGTGATATTGGATCTATGGTTTCTACTATGCCAAAAATTGTTCATGATTCTTTAAAATTTAACATGGATAGATTATCATCTTATCATGAACACACTAATGGAGATATTTCTGAAATCCAGGGAAAAATAAAAGACGTGCCAGTTAAATTCCTTAAAGGGATTGCAATGATTGATTTCTTCATCGTGGAGCCAAACCAAGGAAATATAGTGTTTGGAAGGAACTTCCTCCGAGCAGTTAAAGGCTTCATTGATATAGGTAAGGGACAAATCCGCTTACGCGGGAAGGCAAAAGGTGTGTACCCCTTTCCTAGAAGGAACAAGAATGAGCTTGTTGAGGAACCATTTGAAGGAATTTATAACTCTGATTATTATGATGGTTATTGATTCCTCTATGCATTATGCCTAGCTTAAAGGCATAAAAGAAAGCGCTTTTGGGAGGCAGCCCACATGAATAATTTTTTTGCTTTTGTTGTGTCTTGATGTTGTTTACTGCTGTAGCATCATCATTGTATCTTTTCTTTTCATATTTGTGCCAAGTATAGCCTCTGATTGCTAGAAAGTTCAAAAGTTGTGAGGTTCTGTC
The DNA here is from genome assembly GCA_902687465.1 of Secale cereale. Classification (NCBI taxonomy): domain Eukaryota; kingdom Viridiplantae; phylum Streptophyta; class Magnoliopsida; order Poales; family Poaceae; genus Secale; species Secale cereale. Next base: position 892,723,789 of record LR738715.1, read on the forward strand.
CAGGAAACAGATTCTGTCCTTGGATCGAAAAATTCGTATAAAATCACCAGATCATCTTTTTGGTCTGAATTTTTTCGACAGCGTTCTCTATATAATTTTCTTTCGTGCATCTGTTCTGAGTTTTTTGATTTGAGTTGCAGAAGTATCCCGAACAGATCAATTACTACCTGCTGTTCTGTTTTTCACAGATTCTGTCCTGTTTTGCCTTTCCTTCACTTTGCAAATCAAGAACTTGCTTTTTCTTTGCAAAAACCTTTTGGCAATCTCGAGAAATAGTAGAACTTTAAGAATATCTTTATTTCCAGCAAGGTATAATTATTTTATTAAGGATACTAACCTCGCTAATCAGATTATGATGACTTATGTATGAAGGGAGTTTTCAAGTGTGCGAGGGAAGATGATAAAAAAGATTCAGGAGTGTCAAGCGCTCAAGCTTGGGGATGCCCCCGTGCACCCCCAAGAAATATTCAAGGAGACTCAAGCGTCTAAGCTTGGGGATGCCCCCGTGCATCCCCTTCTCCATCAACATTATCAGTTCGTCTTTCGTTCCACTATATTTTAATCACTTCATGTGTTATGTGCTATGCTTGGAGCGTCTTGCTTTTAGTTTTATTTTTAGTTTTTCATAACGAGTCGGAACTCAGCATTCCTTTATGTGGGAGAGAAACACGCTCCACTTCTACCTAGAACATAACATAGAATTTTCATGTCTATCTATGATGTGTGTGTTCTTTGTCTATTAAATAGCTATTATCGTGCTTTGCTCTTAGTATTCATGCTTATCTTTTCAAAGAGCTTTTGTTTAGTTGGTTGCTTGAACTCTCTTTAATTATCATGCTCACCTTATTAAGAGAGTTTGCTTCCGTTGCATTGGTTAATGTGTCTATGATAAAGATGCTACTTGCATAATGGTGCTTAGTAGTTCAGGTTTTCTTATGGTTAATCTCAAATAGCTGGGGGGTTCCCAATGTGTTATTGGAGTACCAACTTGATTTGTTTGCCTATGATATGGTATGGTTTAGTAATATCTTCCTTCGAGAATTTATTTTGATTGACTTGGCGTATGCTCACGCATATTTAAGACTGTAAAGAAAGTCTGTGAAGCCTTGATGATCTTTTATTTCTGAGTAGCGATATAACTACCATGCCTGATTCAATGTTGCTTTGTCGCTCTGCATGATTATGACCGTCATTGCTCTCTTAGTTGGTCGCTCCCAGTCTTTTTGCTAACCTCCACCTGTACTAAGCACACTAACTTTGCAATACATAGCTCATGGGAAAGTAGCCTAAAAACTATTGTGGTAAAGAATATGTTGCCTATGTATCTTATTTCTTATAAGTTGCTTGCTGAGCGGTAACCATGTTTCTAGGGACGCCATCAACTGTCGCACTTTTGTTGAATATCATGTGAGTTGCTATGCATGCTCGTCTTGTCTGAAGTAAGGGTGATTTACCGTGGGTTGAATGAATATGCATATTGTTTGAGAAGAACATTGGGCCGCCAACCAAAGCCATGTATCATGGTGGAAGTTTTAGCTTGGACCTTAATCCTCAATCTCTTATGAGAACATGCTTATGCATTAAAGAGGAGTCCATCATCTATTTTCTATGTTGTCCCGGTATGGATGTCCTCAAGTTGAGATCTATCAAAAACGAGAAATCAAATGCGATTTATCTCCTTGGACCTTTGTACAGGTGGCATAGAGGTACCCCTTTGTGACACTTGGTTAAAACATATGTAATGCAATGATAACCCATGGAAGTCCGAGCTAATTAGGACAAGGTACGAGCACTATTAGTATTCGATGCATGAGGCTTGCAACTTATAGGATGTCTTATGCATGACACATATGAAGTACTACTACCGTTGACACAATTGCTTCCATGTTTTAAAAATAGAAAGCTCTAGCACTTAACCTTTCTTTTACCTTTATGTAAAAGCACCAACTACTGAGAGCATGATTGTCATTCTGAGTGTAATGTGCATTGTCCCAAAGTAGCATTGTCTTTTGCATGATTGTGATATTGTTTATTTTGAAATCATTGTATCTAGTCATCACTTAAACCTTGAAGGTGCCCCTGCATTTATGTTTTGCATCACTAAAGGGGGCAAGCTAGATATCACTTTGTCATATTTGCACATCATGTTCATTACAAATCTTTTTGATGTTTCAGTTTCATATTGTAAAACTTTGAGTCATTTGTGATTTTCTCTTGAGGCAACTTAATTACTATAGAATCATTGTCTCAGTAAGCTTTTGTCATATGACTATGAAAAAGTCCTATATGGTTAATAGCATGTCACCACAGAATTTATTCTTGTTATCATTTACCTACTCGAGGACGAGCAGGAATTAAGCTTGGGGATGTTGATACGTCCAAAACGTATCTTTAATTTCTGCTTGCTCCATGCCACTTTTGGGTGATATTGCTATGATATTCATACACTTCCATACACTTTTGATCATATTTGGACTAACTTACTAATCCAGTGCACGCCAGTGCCAGTTTCTGTTTTCGGCTGTTTTTGTATTTCAGGTTTTCACGTTTCGAGAACTGCCCAGAAAAATCCAGAAAAATTATATAAAAAATCAGCGTTCCGGAAACAACACTGCGTCCGAAGGGCAGCCTGGGGGGCCACCAGGGCTCCAGGCGCCCTGGCGGCGCGCCCCCCCTGGGCCACGCCGGGGGGGCGCCTGGGCCCCCCGAAGCCCGTCCGGTGCCCCCCTTTGGCATATATTTAGAGGGACCTCCGAATCCCTCAGAGAAGAACTTCTTTTCGCGATCCCATCTCTGTTCCGCCGCCGCCGCCGCTTCCAAGATCGGGAGCACCAGGAGAACTCTTCCCGGCACCCTGCCGGAGGGGAGGATCACCACCGGAAGCTTCTCCACCACCATGGACGCCTCCCGGATGACTCGTGAGTAGTCTCCCTTGGACCATGAGTCCATGACCAGTAGCTATGTGATGTTCTCCTCCCGTTCTTGTGCTTCACTAATTAGTCCTCGTGAGCTGCCCTACATGATCGAGGCACCTATGTAATCCTTATGTTGTTGCTATGTTGAGTTTGCTGGGATCCGATGAATTATGAGATTATGTTCAGATTGATCTTGAGTAATATATTTGATTCACTTCTTTTATATTTATGTTCATAAGTAATTCTTGCATGTTCCCCGTTGTTATTTATTGCTTTGGCCGAGTAGTAGGTAGTGACTCCAAGAGGGAACGTTATGCTTGATTGTGGGTTCATGCCCCTCGATGACTAGCTTGAGTGACAGAAACATGAGTCTAGGGGATGTGCTGTTGCCACAAGGGGGAAAACAACGGTGCTTGTGCCCGCGGATGCAAGGATTGTTTACTTTACGCAAAGTTCTTTTAATGCAGTTGTCTATTGCATTGAGTTTACACTATGGGTGGGACTCGCAACTTAATACCAGCGAGATGTTCTGGATAGATATCTCAAGGTGGATGATTAGTAGTAGGCATTGATGGATTTCGGTCTACTTACTTTGGCGTACCGCCCATGCTTTGAACCTCAACCTTTCTTGCAATGTAGTCAGCATTGGTTTGCGTTCGCGGTCCTGTCAATTGCCCAACTGTAATTTGTTTACCTCACATAGCTGTTTTATCGTCTTTTGGGAGAGAGACATCACTAGTGAACATCATGAGACTCCGGTCCATATTACCATCATTGATCACATCCATTGTTTACTTTCCATTATTACTTACTATTGCAAAACATTATCTATCACTACTATCATTGCCTTTAATCCTTTGTGAACTACAAGGCCGGAGGGATTGACAACCTCTCTGTACTCGTTGGGAGCAAAGTTATTTGTATCTGTGTGCAGGTCCACGTTGATTGCTAATTGCGCCGTTAGCAGTTGACACCTACTTGTTGAACCTAGGAGTCTCTGGGGATTCGATCCTTGGCATCTTTGCTAAGGGAAAACACTTCTACTTACTGCATCTTACACCTTCCACTTGGGGTAACCAACGAGGGGTTCGAGGCCCATCACCATGGAGATGCTTCCTTCTGGCCTAGCGCGGTTATGGACATATTTCTTTAGGACTCCCATGAACCTCTCAAAGGGGAACATATTGTGTAGAAATACGGGCCCCAGAATGACAATCTCGTCGACTAGATGAACTAGGACGTGCGTCATGATATTGAAGAAGGATGGTGGGAACACCAGCTCGAAACTGACAAGACATTGCGCCACATCACTCCTTAGCCTTGGTACGATTTCTGGACCGATCATCTTCTGAGAGATTGCATTGAGTAATGCACATAGCTTCACAATGGCTAATCAGACGTTTTCCGGTAGAAGACCCCTCAATGCAACCGGAAGCAGTTGCATCATAATCACGTGGCAGTCATGAGACTTTAGGTTCTGGAACTTTTTCTCTGGCATATTTATTATTCCCTTTATATTCGACGAGAAGCCAGTCGGGACCTTCATACTGGCATTCAAAGAAGATTTCTTTCTCTTCTTTCGTAAGAGCGTAGCTGGCAGGACCTTCATACTGCTTCGGAGGCATGCCGTCTTTTTCATGCAAACGTTGCAGGTCCTCCCGTGCCTCAGGTGTATCTTTTGTCTTTCCATACACGCCCAAGAAGCCTAGCAAGTTCACGCAAAGGTTCTTCGTCACGTGCATCATGTCAATTGAAGAGCGGACCTCTAGCTCTTTCCAGTAGGGTAGGTCCCAAAATATAGATTTCTTCTTCCACATGGGTGTGTGTCCCTCAGCGTCATTCAGAACAGCTAGTGCGCTGGGACCCTTTCCAAAGATTACGTGTAAATAATTGACCATAGCAAGTACGTGATCACCGGTACGCCTGGTGGGCTTCTTCCGGTGATCTGCCTCGCCTTTGAAATGCTTGCCTTTCTTTCGACATTGATGGTTGGTCGGAAGAAATCGACGATGGCCCAGGTACACATTCTTCCTGCATTTGTCCAGGTATATACTTTCAGTGTCATCTAAACAGTGCGTGCATGCGTGGTATCCATTGTTTGTCTGTCCTGAAAGGTTACTGAGAGCGGGCCAATCGTTGATGGTCACGAACAGCAACGCCTTTAGGTTAAATTCCTCATGTCTGTGCTCATCCCATGCACGTACACCGTTTCCATTCCACAGCTGTAAAAGTTCTTCAACTAATGGCCTTAGGTACACATCAATGTCGTTGCTGGGTTGCTTAGGGCCTTGGATGAGAACTAGCATCATAATGAACTTTCGCTTCATGCACATCCAAGGAGGAAGGTTATACATACATAGAGTCACGGGCCAGGTGCTGTTATTGCTGCTCTGCTCCTCGAAAGGTTTAATGGCATCCGTACTTAAAGCAAACCATACGTTCCTTGGGTCCTTTGCAAACTCCTCCCAGTACTTTCTCTCGATTTTTCTCCACTGCGACCCGTCAGCGGGTGCTCTCAACTTCCTGTCTTTCTTATGGTCCTCACTGTGCCATCGCATCAACTTGGCATGCTCTCCGTTTCTGAACAGACGTTTCAACCGTGGTATTATAGGAGCATACCACATCACCTTCGCAGGAACCCTCTTCCTGGTGGACTCGTCGTCAACATCACCAGGGTCATCTTGTCTGATCTTATACCGCAATGCACCGGATACCGGGCATGCGTTCAGATCCTTGTATGCACCGCGGTAGAGGATGCAGTCATTAGGGCATGCATGTATCTCCTGCACCTCCAATCCTAGAGGGCATACGACCTTCTTTGCTGCGTATGTACTGTCGGGCAATTCGTTATCCTTTGGAAGCTTCTTCTTCAATATTTTCAGTAGCTTCTCAAATCCTTTGACAGCCACAGCATTCTCTGCCTTCCACTGCAGCAATTCCAGTACGGTACCGAGCTTTGTGTTTCCATCTTCGCAATTGGGGTACAACCCTTTTTTGTGATCCTCTAACATGCGATCGAACTTCAGCTTCTCCTTTTGGCTTTCGCATTGCGTCCTTGCATCGACAATGACCCGGCGGAGATCATCATCATTGGTCACATCGTCTGGTTCCTCTTGATATTCAGCAGCTTCAGCCGTTGCAGCATCATTGGGCACATCGTCTGGTTCCTCTTGATCTTCACCAGCTCCCCCCATTGCAGCATCACCGTATTCAGGGGGCACATAGTTGTCATCGTACTCTTCTTCTTCGCCGTCTTCCATCATATCCCCTATTTCTCCGTGCCTCGTCCAAACATTATACTGTGGCATGAAACCCTTGTAAAGCAGGTGGGAGTGAAGGATTTTCCGGTTAGAGTAAGACATCGTATTCCCACATTTAGTGCATGGACAGCACATAAAACCATTCTGCTTGTTTGCCTCAGCCGCATCGAGAAACTCATGCACGCCCTTAATGTACTCGGAGGTGTGTCTGTCACCATACATCCATTGCCGGTTCATCTGCGTGCATTATATATAATTAAGTGTGTCAAAAACCATTACAGAACATCATAAATAGATAATTAAGTGACCAAATTAATAGAAGTTCATCATCACATTAAAACCAAAGTACATACATAGTTCTCATCTAACAACATATAGCTCTCCAGAGCATCTAATTAATTTTTACCATACATTGAAACTATGTAAAACATTCAATGCAAAAACAAATGCGATCATAATCGCAACCAAGGTAACAATTGATCCAACGGTATGAATGGCATATTTTCTAATCTTTCTAATCATCAACCGCATTGCATCCATCTTGATCTTGTGATTATCGACGACATCCGTAACATGAAACTCCAAAATCATCTTCTCCTCCTCAATTTTTTTTCCTTCAAGAATTTTTTTTCTTCTTCAACTAAATTTAACCTCTCGACAATAGGGTCCATCTTGATCTTGTGATCATCGACGACTTCCGCAACATGCAACTCCAATTCCATCTTCTCCTCCTCCGTTTTTTCCAATTTTTTCCTCAAGGAAATGTTTTCCTCTTCAACTAAATTTAACCTCTCCACAAGAGGGTCGGTTGGAATTTCCGGTTCAACTACCTCCTAGACATATAAAAACATCTATGTCAGGTTGGTCGGCATAATTGTCATAAAGACTAAAACAAATAGTTATAAATTAAAGATAATATACCACATCCGAATCGTAGACAGGAGGAGGGCCCACGTGGGCGGATATCAAAACCATCACACTATATAATAACAAGCAATAATAAACATAAGAAAATTAGACAATTATCTATCTAAAGCAATAATAACAAGCAATAATAAAAGTAAGAAAACCATGGACATAACAAGAGGCTCACCACGGTGGTGCCGGTGACGAGATCGGTGGGGGCGATCGACGGCGGCGAAGACGGGGACGGGACGTGATGGACCGATAAACCTAGAGAAATCTCGGAGAAAATGGAGCTTGGAGTTCGAGCTTCGAGAGGAGAAAAGCTTAACGAGTGTGGCTCGGGCATTTCATCGAACACCTCATGTGCATAGGAGGTGAGCTAGCTAGAGCACCACAGCTCTCCCCGACGGCGTTTAAGACGGGGACAGGGCGTGACGGACCGCTAAAACCAGACAAATATTGAGGAAAATGGAGCTTGGAGGTCGAGCATGGAGAGGAGAAAGCTTAAGTAGTGTGGCTCGGGCATTCCATCGAACATGTTGTGTGCATAGGAGGTGAGCTAGAGCACCACCAAGCCCTCTCCCCCTCGGCTAGAAAAAACAGAGCAGTGTGCTCTGCTCTTACGCGAGGGAGTATATATAGGCACCTCATTGGTCCCAGTTGGTGACATGAACCGGGACTAAAGTGGATCCTTTGGTCGCGGTTCAAGTCACCAACCGAGACCAATGGTGGTGGGCCAGGAGCAAGGCCCATTGGTCCCGGTTCGTCCCACCAACCGGGACCAAACGGTCCAGACGAACCGGGACCAATGGCCCACATGGCCCGGCCGGCCCCCTGGGCTCACGAACCGGGTCCAATGCCCCATTGGTCCCGGTTCTGGACTGCACCGAGACTAATGGGCTGATCCGGCCTGGACCTTTGCCCCGTTTTCTACTAGTGTTGGTACCCAGCCGTCGCCCCCAGGTGCCGATGCCGGCCCATTTTTCGGCACAATTTGGGTGAAAAATGGCCCGATAGCGGGGCGAATCGGCCCATTTTCGGCGTGGTTGGACGTGGTTCGTCATGAATTCACAACACAAAGAATTTTTCTATCGCATTATTCATCATAGAAAATCAATAAAAATTATATAGTTCAACAAAAAAATAGTTGAAGACAAAACATATAGTTCAACAAACAAAACTCATATTTCTTCACACGTCGAGCTAGGCGTCGCCTTTGATCCTCCACAGGTGCTCCACCAGATCCACCTGCAGTTGTTGATGCACATGTGGGTCTCGGATCTCCTGACGCATATTGAGGTAGGCACTCCAGGTTGCCGGTAGCTGGTCATCTACTTGGGCAAGACGACCATGCATGTAGTATGGTTCAGTGTTAAACACTGGCTCTTCCTGCTCGCTCTCAATGATCATGTTGTGCAAGATGACACATCAAGTCATGATCTCCCACATTTGATCTTTCGACCATGTCTGAGCAGGGTACCGGACAATAGCAAATCGAGACTGGAGCACACCAAATGCCCGCTCGACATCCTTCCAGCAAGACTCCTAAACATTGGCAAAGTGAGACTTCTTGCCTCCTAGCACAGCATTTGAGATAGTCTTCACAAATGTCGACCATCTTCGATAGATGCCATCAGCTAGGTAGTACCCCTTGTTGTATTGCCGCCCATTGACCTCGAATTCAACGGAGGAGAATGACTTTCGACAAGCTTGTCAAAGACAGGGGAGCACTGCAGCACGTTGATGTCGTTGTGAGTTCCTGGCATACCAAAGAAGGCGTGCCAAATCCAAAGGTCATGTGTGGCCACTGCCTCTAGTACCACACTGCAACTGCCTTTGGCGCCTTTGTACATCCCCTGCCAAGCAAATGGATAGTTTTTCCATTTCCAATGCATGCAGTTGACTCTTCCAAGCATCCCAGGGAATCCTCTCGCTGCATTCTGTGCTAGGATCCGAGCAGTGTCTTCCGCATTGGGTGTTCGCAAGTATTGCTTTCCAAACAATGCCACCACTGCCTTGCAGAACTTGTAGAAACACTCAATGGTGGTGGACTCGGCCATGCGCCCATAGTCGTCGAGTGAATCACCGGGAGCTCCGTATGCAAGCATCCTCATCGCTGCCGTGCATTTCTAGATTGAGGTGAATCCAAGTTTGCCGGTGCAATCCTTCTTGCATTTGAAGTAACTATTGAACTCCCGGATGGAATTCACAATCATGAGGAAAAGCTGTCGGCTCATCCAATAACGGCGCCGAAATACTTTGTCGCCGTGCAGTGGAGCATCGGCGAAGTAGTCGCAGTAGAGCATGCAGTAGCCTTCCAGACGATGCCGGTTCTTTGCTTTGATCAGCTCCGGTGCCGAGACACCTCGCCGCGGCTTTCATTGCTCGCGAGCTGGCCGACGAGGGCGGCGAGGACCATGAGATGTTCCTCTTCCTGAATGTCGTCATCGGCTTCCTCCTCCAGCAGCGCGGCGAGCACCTCCTCGTCGTCCGAGTCCATTGCCGGGGTAGGCAAACCGCTGAACACCTTGCGGGCGTGCTGGACGCAGACCCGCTGGTACACTGCCATGCGCGGCCGGAACGCCGGAAAAATCGCCCGGGCGGTGGCGGAGTCCCTGCCTGCCGCCGAAACCTCTTCTCTTTCCCGGCGTGGAACGACGTATCTAGCGGTGGTAGGCGGCGGGCAACGTCGGGATCGGCAATCCGGCGGCTGAACGCCCGGCGGGAGGGGGGATGGACGGTTGTTTCGCGTTTTCACCTGACAGCGTGGGCCAGGCGTGCTTTCCACTTGCGTCGGAGCCGCCAGGCGACCCCAGTGCGCCAGGTTCGGCATGCGACCGCTGGGCCAAAAAACGAGCCGAGCCGGCGGATTTCGGTGTCTTGAAGGCGCGATTGGGGCGTTTTTTCGGCGCCAGGGCGGAAAAAGTCGCCTGTGGGGGCCTGTTGGGGGCGCGGCTGGAGATGCTCTAATATTGCACTATTGAAGATGTCATGCCACTCCATTCCTATTTATTCTTCATAATCCTATATTTTACCAATCCTACGAATGAAAGAGGACCTAAGAATTTTGCAACTATATCTGGTTTTCTACAAATGAATCTGAATTTTCCAGTCGCAAAGAAAAAAAAAACTACTTTTGAATTTTCAAGTCGCAAAAGGAAACAAAACACTTCTGAATTTTTGGAAATGAATCAGTGAACGTGCCTTCTTAAAGCCTTGTTACAAGTGAAATCCTTTTCCCTGCCTTGATACAAGCTCCTGATGCACAGTAAGGTGTGTTATTCTTTGGGGGAAAATACCACTAGTTGTGGGAATCACGGACCGAGTACTGACATGAGAGCTTGACAATGCCATTTCAATGATCTAATCATCAGATTGGACGGAGATTAATCAATGCCTGATACCCGGAAGGACAGTACCTCGTACCGATCATCCGAATGCCAAAAGGATGGCAGGTGACTGGACAAAGGAATAGTACAGTTGCTTGTTCTAACAGGAAACTGGTTCGACTACGGCATGCGTTTGACGCCATGATGAGGAGAGTACGTCGAAGTAGCTAGCTAGCTATTCAGTCAGTTAGCTGTTGATGCCGCCGCGGCATCAACAGCAGTCACGCCGGTTAGCATTGGCATCTGTTGCACACGACCCAATTGAAAGCAACGAATATGATTTAGCAACTACATGTTCGTGCTTTTATTAGGTACTCCCTCTGTAAACTAATATAAGAGCGTTTAGATAACTAAAATAGTGTTCTAAATGCTCTTATATTAGTTTACGGAAGGAGTATAAGTGAAGGTGGTCTACAAGAGCCTATTACTTTGTACAACTGCATACGTACGTGAGACCTTGGACATCCCCTACCAAGCAAATGGACAATTCTTCCATTTCCAATGCATGCAGTCGATGCTTCCAAACATCCCAGGGAATCCTCTCGCTGCATTCTGTGCTAGGATCCGAGCAGTGTCTTTCGCATTGGGTGTTCACAAGTATTGCTTTCCAAACAATGCCACCACTACCCTGCAGAACTTGTAGAAACACTCAATGGTGGTGGACTCGGCCATGCGCCCATAGTCGTCGAGTGAATCACCGGGAGCTCCGTATGCAAGCATCCTCATCGCTGTCGTGCATTTCTGGATTGAGGTGAATCCAAGTTTGCCAGTGCAATCCTTCTTGCATTTGAAGTAGCTATTGAACTCCCGGATGGAATTCACAATCATTAGGAAAAGCTTTCACTCATCCGATAACGGCGCCGAAATACTTTGTCGCCGTGCAGTGGAGCATCGGCGAAGTAGTCGCAGTAGAGCATGTAGTAGCCTTCCAGACGATGTGGGTTCTTTGCTTTCATCCGCCCCGGTGCCGAGCCACCTCACCGCGGCTTTTCATTGCTCGCGAGCAGGCCGGCGAGGGCGGCGAGGAATGAGATGTTCATCCTCCTGAATGTCTTCATCGGCTTCCTCCTCCAGCAGCGCGGCGAGCACCTCCTCGTCATCCGAGTCCATTGCCGGGGTAGGCAAACCGCTGAACACCTTGCGGGTCTGCTGGACGCAGACCCGCCGGTACACTGCCCTGCGCGGCCGGAACGCCGGAAAAATCGCCCGGGCGGTGGCGGAGTGCCTGTCGCCGCCGAAACCTCTTCTCTTTCCCGGCGAGGAACGACCTATCTAGCGGTGGTAGGCGACGGGCAACGTCGGAATCGGTAGTTCGGCGGCCGAACGTGCGGGG
>LR738715.1:892735721-892776018 GCA_902687465.1 Secale cereale
TTTCGTGTTTTCACCTGACAACGTGGGCCAGGTGTGCTTTCCACTTGTGCCAGAGCCCCCAGGCGACCCCAGTGCGCCAGGTTCGGCCTGCGACCGCCAGGCCAAAAAACGGGCCGAGGCGGCGGATTTCGGTGTCTTGGGGGCGCGAGTGGAGCGTTTTTTCGGCACCGGTGCGGAGAAAGTCACCTGGGGGGCTGTTGGGGGCGCAGCTGGAGATGCTCTAATATTGCAGTATTGATGATGTCATGCCACTCCATTCCTATTTTTTCTTCGTATTCCTATATTTTACCAATCCTACGAATGAAAGAGGCCCTAAGAATTTTGCAACTATATCTGGTTTTCTACAAATGAATCTGAATTTTCCAGTCGCAAAGAAAAAAAACTACTTTTGAATTTTCAAGTGGCAAAAGGAAACAAAACACTTCTGAATTTCGGAAATGAATCAGTGAACGTGCCTTCTTAAAGCCTTGTTACAAGTGAAATCCTTTTCTCTGCCTTGTTACAAGCTCCTGATGCACAGTAAGGTGTGTTATTCTTTGGGAAAAAATACCACTAGTTGTGGGAATCACGGACCGAGTACTGACATGAGAGCTTGACAATGCCATTTCAATGATCTAATCATCAGATTGGACGGAGATTAATCAATGCCTGGTACCCGTAAGGACAGCGAGATGACACGACCCATGGAAATTATTTTCAGTACCTCGTACCGATCATCCGAATGCCAAAAGGATGGCAGGTGACTGGACAAAGGAATAGTACAGTTGCTTGTTCTAACAGGAAACTGGTTCGACTACGGCATGCGTTTGACGCCATGATGAGGTGAGTACGTCGAAGTAGCTAGCTAGCTATTCAGTCAGTTATCTGTTGATGCCGCCACGGCATCAACAGCAGACACGCCGGTTAGCATTGGCATCCGCTGCACACGACCCAATTGAAAGCAACGAATATGATTTAGCAACTACATGTTCGTGCTTTTATTAGGTATAAGTGAAGGTGGTCCACAAGAGCCTATTACTTTGTACAACTGCATACGTGCGTGAGACCTTGGACATCTATCCAATTGAAAACAACGGATATTATCTAGCAACTACCTGTTCATGCCTTTATAAGACGGTGACATGATATCTTATTTTGGCCCAAAAGGCCGGCAGATGATACTAAACTAGTGGTTGGGGCGCCACTTAAAAGAAACTTGTGCGCACGTTTCCATTAAAAAAATACATAGTCCTTATCTCTGCCTAAGTAATATGTCAGAAAAAAAATCAACCGCAAAAAAAAAAATATGTCAGAAAAAAATTCCTCATCTTCATCTAAAAAATGAAGTACTAAGGAAAAAGTACCACCACAGCGAGTGCCACTTTGCATAACCCCCATATAAAAAATCCCAGGGGTCCTCACCTCCATCTAAAAATAAAAAAAAAATAAAAAATAATTTACACTTCGTCGAAAAAATTAAAGATTTCTCACCGCGGCCAACCAGCTTGCTCCACGTGACATAGCCGGTTTGCCGCCCTTCACGCGTAGCTTAATGCGTTCATTATCATGATTAATGGCGACAATATCGGTTTGAAGCTTGGTAGCTTGGCAACCGACACTGAATCATGTCTCTTGACTTCTATATTTGATGACTGAATACTCTACTCTTCAATTTTTATGGTGACCAACACTATGATTTATTTTGTTACAATTCCGATGTAGCCGCCGCCCGTGTGGCCGATTACTAAAAAGAGAAGTCCATATTTCAACCCTGAACTGACAAATGTCTAACAATCAACTCTGTTACAACCATAAATTATCAAAACCTGTCAAGTTACAACTTTGACCTCTCCTCAAACCGGTTTTTTGTCAGTTTAACAGGTTTTGACAAGTCGTACGCCCATTTAGCCACCACGTCATAAAATGGAAGTGTCCAGAAAACAGGGATTTTGTTTCTAAAAGTGACACTACCATGCTGATCTTTCTAGAAATTTGTTGAAGTTTATTTCTAATTAAATTATAAAATTCAAGCAAAATACATATTCAGCCCTTTTTTCTTCAAAATTTGACCAAAAATGAGAGTGTCCGGTACAATTTAGAAAAGTTTGGTAAAATCAACCTTACCATGATGATCAGTTTGGGAAAGTTTCAAACCTTTTCGCCAAATGTATTAAACACAGGCGAAATACATATTCAACCCGCTTTTGTTAAAATTTGACCCCCAAAAAAGTGTATATAAAAATTTGAAAACTAACTTTAAAATGAAAAGTATCATGCTGATCATTCTAGGAAAGTTGAAACCCTTTTTGCAAATATATTATTAAATACCAGAAAATACATATTCAACCCTTTTGCTTGAAAATTTTGTTTACAATCAGTGTACAGCTTTTTTGAAAATATTCTATAAACTCAAAACTACCATGGTGATCCGGGAAAGTTTAAACTTGTTTACCACTACAATGTCCAGGAATGTGGGAATGTTTCAAATAAAATTGCATATACATTAAAAAATACATGCCTAAACATATTCAACAAAATATCGGATGATGTCGCAGCTGATTGTTTTGTCAGCTTGACCTATTTTGATACTTCAAGATTGTAACTTCGATAGTTTCAAAGTTTATTGTTGATTATTAGGCATTTTTTATAGGTTAGAATACATACTTCACTCATTACTAAATTATAGGCTCTTACAGGTTAGATGTGTAACCTTTCAATTTGCGCACCATTTGTGAGTACTTGTAGGCTCGCAATCAATAAAAAATATGTCAGCTCTACTGTACACCTTAGTTGTCATCAAACCGTCAAGGTGCACCTGCTAGTAACCATCATTGGTATGTTTACTTGATCATGTGCTGACTACTTTAATTTCTATTGTTGTTTCAGCGATGCCTTGAACCCCTCTCCCAACAGCCACATGCGACTAGAGATTCAACATGCTTCATACATGGATATGGTATTATTATAAGTTTATGTTGCTAGCTAGAAAATATAAAAAATACTGCAGCTGAGATCATCCTCAAATATATTGTTAAAAATAACTATGCGCTTGGGTCAGGTAATACGAAACAGGTCGTTGGTTAGGTCATCAACATGTGTATTGATTATCAAAAAAAAGCTTTGCTCATTTTGCACAAAAATGTTACCTTATTGTTTAAAATGGCAGCTTATTAATGACTGTGATGGTAGTCTGCAATCTGCGAGGCATTCCCTTACTATATATTCACACATGAATATGTTTCATGCTTACAACTAAAATAATTAAGATAATAGCAATGTTGTGGATTTGCGGTGAAGATGATAAATATTATGCGTTTACACGGTTTATGGTATGTGGTTGTGGCAATGCTTCTATTTGATGGTGCTACTTTTCCACATATTTGGCATATGTACTATGTAACTCTCCAATACGTACCAATGACAAACACAATTTATGGTTTTCGTAATTGTATATTGCCAGTTGTTTCCATGGTCAATGGTTGAAGTTTTTCCTTCAAAATTAAATCAAAACCGCTATATTTCTAGATAAGATATAAAATATCGAGTAGTTGACCATCTGTGGCTACGATACATTCATCACGATATGTGGTAAAGTCATAGATTACCTAAACTTTGACATCAAGGCATGGCCACACCGGTCGAAAACCATATTAGATAGCTCATCCACGTAATCTCCTGCCGGCAAGCCAGCCAAACTGGTTGAACAAACCTCTTGCGATTATTTTCAAGAGGCTGCACCCAAAGGCCGCAAGCTCCCACACGTTCACACATAGAAGTAATTGCCACATGGGGATTGAAGCGTAACTCTCAAGATAACTTGCAATTTTGCTTTAAATAGATAAATGCACCCCTTTTGACAATTTCAAATTAACAACAAAAATGGGACAAACTCCCACATGGGATTGGCCCTTCAGATTTTGGTGTATACCACTCATCCAATTCGTAGATAAATATGGTATACTTATGTGTGGTGAAGTAACAAGAACTGTGCACCAATTCAATGTAATGAATTGACACGGTGAGAATAAATGATGAAGTGTTGCATTTTCATCACAAAAACTACATTTTTTGCTACCCTACCAATTACACTTTGTAAGATTATCCTTGGTAGGAACTACCTCCCTCTTAAAGAATGACATGAAGACTTTTATCTTAGAAGGGGTCTTTGCTTTTCAGATATGCTTTCTGCGAAAAATTGGCCAAAAATTCATAACATCCACATACATAGACACCATGGGAATACACCAATTGTGCTCAACACCCACCGAACATATCTGGCCTTTGAGTTCGATTGATAGACATCAACTTTCTAACTAAATGGATTCACCAAGTCCTTTTGTGACCATGTAAAGATCCACGGAATTGAATATTTCAATGGGTGGATCTTTCCTAAACACAATATTGTATAGGGTCGAGTGACGGAGTCCTGGATTAGGGGGTGCTCTGTATGTCAGTTGCCCATCCATAGGGTTTGGCCAAGGACCCCCTCTAAGCTTTGCACAGATGAGCATCATTCGCCTAGTCCAGAAGCGTCAAGAAAGAATTATACAAAGACTTACGTATAGTTCAAGATGTTAAGATAGTCATCTGCATGTTTTCCCCTTGGATATGGTCGGCCACTTGTAAACCGTAGATATCCCCAATATGTATATAAAATGAGGTACCATGGCCGTGAATGGTTGATTCATTCACATCTGATCTTGTGGTAGATCACATGTACTTTGTACACCATCGACATTCAAGGCAAACAAAGCAGGACGTTGGGTTACCTCTTGAAGAGGTAATAAACCTGGGTAAACCTCGTGTCCCTTGTGTCCTTGTTAATTACCATATTTCCATGATTATCAAATTGGGACCGCTACCCGAGATTAGCCAGATCTAGCTCCGACATTGGTGGCCCATACATGCCCATCCGGGAAATCGAAGGAACTCGATGGCACTAAGCGTAGGCGATCAGATCGGTGCCAACGTAGTCTCCCGTCAAATCTCGGCTTGACCGAAATATCAAAGGAGACTGAGGCTCAAACCCCATGTCGAGACATCGTGCTTGGGAAATCAAGCTCTGCGAGCACTAGCTCCTCATGGCATGAGATCTCGTCCATTAATATCACATGACCTCTGCCCAAGCACTGGTTTCGAACCAGCCATGGGATGGAAATCATGCTTCATCGGACCTAGCTCGGAGCTTGGATCCAACGACACACTGTAGTGGTCAGGATAGCCTTGCCACACAAGTGGGATCGGGGCCGAAGTCAGATAAACTTTGGGAAAATCCGCTACCGAGACCAATGTCAGATCAGATCGGAATAAATTTTCTCTATCACCCATCCCCATACCGATTACCTTCGCGACTACTCAGGGTCGACCGACATCTAGGATCTAGCCCTAGTAGTGCAAAAGACAAACGAAACCTTCAAAAAAATCGGGACACGCTTTTCATTTAAAAAAATAGATTGCATAGATAGTGAGGCCCTAGTGGCATTCCGTTACAACGTCTATGATGACGGAATTTCAAATGCTATTTCACAGAAATGTATGAGAATATTCATTGAAATTTCTAATGTAGTGACAAACTATTGGGCCAAGGAGGACGCCTAGACATCCAATCAATGGCCGTTGAATGACGGCTCAGAACTATTAGAGATTGGAGAAGAAAACAGGCATCCATGCCGCAACCGGCGAACCAAATGAGCCTCCATCAACGGGGACGATGAGCAGCGTTCTCGAAAGAGAGGTCAATCCAACAACGACATGGTCAAATCAAAATTATACAGCATGCTCGACAAATCATGCGCCTTCCACTCCGCCTCTCCAGATAAACTGGCCAAACGTACGCGCAAAAATTCACCGTTCATCCAAAAAGTGGTAAAGGGAGGGAGGAGTACAGCTTCTCGACAACCATGACATTCATGAGAGCCGAGGTGAGACAATCAACTACCACCTACCCATCCGAGGTCAGGGATGTCTTTATGATATAGGACACACATTGCTCAAGAAATCAACGACAAAGAGCCCTTCAAGAAGTCTATCACGTTGAGTGCGGGCCACTATCAGAAAAGAAGTAGTTGGATGTTCCGATCACATTTGACCATCAAGATCAATTGATAGGAGATCATAACCGAGGAGTCGTTGCTCTCTTCCTAGACCCAATTATTTATGGATATCGCTTATCAAAGGTCTCGATGGAAGGAGGCAGCAGCCTCAACCTCATATACAAGGATACTTTACAAAAGATGCAGTTCGACAGATCTCACATATCAAGCCGAGAATCAGAACCTTTAAAGGGACAGTCCCCTGAAAGGAAGCACGGTCCACCGAAATCGTTACATTGGATGTAGTATTCGGATCACCCAACAATTATCGAGTCAAGGAGTTAGTCTTCGACATCAGTCCATTGTGGATGACCTCAAATGTTACGCTACCACACGGTTCTTGGACGACCAGTGTATGCTAAAATTCACACTATCCCCCACTATCCATACATGAAACTGAAGATGTCGGGGCTGAATGGTGTGATCAAAATAAATTACAACCCAGATCGATCATTCAGGACAAAGAATACGACTACGGATCTTGCCCTTGAGGAATAGTCCGAGGCTCTAGCAGTCGAGGGACTATCCAAACTTATGAGCGACAGCCGACAAAGACGACATTATCCTAGATAAACTTTCCAAGTAAACATCGTCCAAACAAGTGAATGAGATAGTCAAATTCCAAGTCCATCCTAGTGACCATTCTAAGACAACCTCCATTGGCACTACCTCAACCCCATGTTGAACGAGGCACTCCGGAGCTTCCTTCCAGTTAACAGGAACCCTTATGATATGCCGGGAATCACAAGGAACCTCGCCGATTATTATCTCAACATTACTGATGGGTATAAGCAAGCTTAACAAGCGCTGCTAAGGTTCTCAAAACTGAAACAACAAGCTATGGGGGGGAGTTGGCCAATCTACTGGAAGCCGGCTTCATCAGAGAAGTAAAACATCCAGACAGGTTGGAGAAATAGATCTTGGTACCGAAAAGGAGAAGTCGTGACACTTGTGCATTGACTTCAAAGACGTTAACAAAGCTTGCCCAAAGGACCCATTACCACTCCCTCGTATTGACCAAATCTTCGATGCCACGGTTGGGCCTGACCTATTGTGCTTCTTTGACGTATATAGGGATAATATCAAATCAGGATGAAAGAGTCTAACCAAGAGGCTACTGCTTCATCACCCTCTACGGCCCATTTTGTTACCGTACTATGCCTTTCAGACTCAAGAACGCTGATGCAACATACAAGTAATGCTAAAATGATGCAACATACAAGTAATGCTAAAATCCTGCCTGCACAAGCAGATCGGCTCAACTGTATAGGCATATGTGGACGACGTGATTGACAAAACCAGGAAATCATGCACGCTAATTGAGGACTTGCATGAGTTTTTTAAAAAACTGTGAATATAACATCAAGTTAAATCCGGAAAAATGTGTAATTGGCGTCCCATCTGGAAAGCTGTTAAAGTTTGGGCCCTTTTGTGGAGCCCAATAAGAAATTCCTGAAAATCTCAAATTGGCCCATGTGCATGGCAGAATTTTGGACGTGCAATGTGGTGCTAAAGTTTAGTCCCACCATACTAGTTGGGAGAGATGGATACCACCTTATAAGGTGGAGTGTTGTGCCACTTGGTAAGCTTGTGAGAAGAAAAGGCTCTCTCACGCGCTCCTCCTCCTCGGCTCGCCCGCCCGCCCACCTCGTCACGGGTTGCGGGAATCTCGCCGAGCCGAGCTTTATTTTTGCAGTCCGGGAAAAACGGTTTAGACGGACGCGTCACAGTTAGTCGGTTCGGGTCGCTCCCAGATCGTGGGCTACTGTAACGGACCTAAGCCTTGGCCCACGTTGTGCCCGTTAGGGTTTTCTCGAGCCGCACAATATAAAGTCTACTCCATCCCGAGCGCCGGCGTCCACCGGCGAACGGGACAGCAGGTCTCCGAAACCACTTGTCCTTGTGAACCTGTACGGGAGTGGGCGAATAAGGTTATTGGGAAGCGCTCCGCGCGACTGCTTTCAAGTTCTTCATCACGGCTCGACTTCCTGGACGATCTCCGGGTCCGTGGGCGACTCGTCTTCAGTGCCGTCTTCTTCGAGCTGCCACCATAGCCACTCAAGCTGCTGCCGTCGCTGCACCAACAACTACTTCATCTACAACGGTTCGGTACGTTCATCACGTTCCAATGGCTGCGTTCGTAGATGTCTTGTTGCTGTTCATGTTAATTAATACATCTAGTATTTTCGAGATTAACATGTTAGTAGTGATACGTCCAAAACGTATCTATAATTTCTGCTTGCTCCATGCTTCTTTTGTGTGATATTGCTATGATATTTATACACTTCCATACACTTTTGATCATATTTGGACTAACCTATTAACTCAATGCACCCCAGTGCCAGTTTCTGTTTTCTGCTGTTTTTGTATTTCAGGTTTTCCCATTACTTAAATTGCCAGAAAAATTCCGGGAAAAATATATAAAAAATCAGCGCTCCAGAAGCTTCCATGCGGCAGAAGTGGGGCCAGAGGGGAGCCAGGGGGGCTCCAGGCGCCCTGCCCAGGCAGTCCCACCCCTGGCCGCCGCGCCAGGCCGCCTGGGCACCCCTCTCCGCCTCTGGTGACCCCCTTTGGCATATATTTAACACCCGTCGCGGAAACCCTGATTCCAGACCCCTTTTCTCCAGACGTAATTCCGATCTCCGCCGCCATCACCACCAAATTTCGGGGGACCAGAATTCCTGTGCCGGCACCCTGCCGGGACGGGGAAGTGCCCCCGGATTCATCTCCATCGACGTTGCTTCCTCCCTCCATGATGCGGGAGTAGTTCCTCCTCGGGGCTGAGGTTTCTACCAGTAGCTATGTGGTCAATTCTCTCTCCCATGATGTGATCTTCGTTGTGATCATAGGCTATGTTAATCTAGGGTGATCCCATGATATTTCCCCTTCCTCTATGTATTGGATTGATGTACTCACTTGTATTTATCTAGTATAAACCCCGAGACCAAGGTGACAGCGGTCTATTGGACATGGATTAGAAGAATATTTTCATGAGTGATTTCCTCTTTTGTGTGTTGATTGAAGATTGAGAGTCTCTTGGTGCTTGTCTTTGACTATCCTTTAGATATGTTGTGGTGATTGTGGTACTCTCTTTGGATGGCCGCGGTGACATTGGGAAATCCATAGATTGAGAACTACGAACTTTGAGGTGTGCTTTTGTAGCCCTACATAATTCTCGTCCTCTCTTGACCACAAGGGAATGATCTCCGGGTGCGTCTCCATTGCATGTTTTATGGGAAATATCATGTGATTCGATTATGTTAATGTTGTTGGGAGTTGCCACTAGTGAAAGTATGAAGCCTAGGCCTTGTTTCCACCATTGCAATACCATTTGTGCTCACGTTTACCACTTGTTTGCTTGCTGCACTTTTTATTACAGATTTATATTACTTTGTTTTGCCATCCATATCACTTGCCATTTAACATCTCTTCGCCGAACTAGTGCACCTATACATCTGACAAGTGTATTAGGTGTGTTGGGGACACAAGAGACTTCTTGTATCTTGATTGCAGGGTTGCTTGAAAGGGGTACGTTCAACCTCCACTTCCCTGAGTTCGATAAACCTTGGGTTACTCACTTAAGGGAAATTTGCTGCTGTCCTACAAACCTCTGCTCTTGGAGGCCCAACACTGTCTACAAGAATAGAAGCGTGTGTAGACATCAAGCTATTTCTGGCGCCGTTGCCGGGGAAGTGAGGTAAGTGAAGGTACCTTCTCTAGATCTTGCAATTAGATCTTTTTGTTTCTTGTTTTTATTTCACTAGTTATGTTTATGGAAAACCGCAATCTTAGTTCGCTGCTTGGGGAAGGCCGCTTTACCACACCCGTGGTAGAGAAGTCTCCTCCACCTACTGAATGTATCCCGTTCAAAATACCACTTGGGATAATTGAAATAATTAGGAATGATTGTTATGATGGGACAGTCAATCCTAGTATTCATTTGTTGAAACTTACAGAACTTTGTGAGTTGTTTAAGATTTCAGGTTTGACAAGAGATGGAGTCATGAGGAAATTATTTGCCTTGTCACTGAAAGGAAAAGCATTGGAATGGTATAGGCTAATAGATGACTCTCACCTGCTGGATTGGGAAGAGATCCAGTCTCTCTTTTACTCCAAGTTTTATCCTCTTCATGAAGTTCATGAGAATAGGAATTATGTTTATAATTTCTATCCTCATGACGGAGAGAGCATAGTTCAAGCTTGGGGGAGACTGAAAACGTTAATGCTAAAATGTCCTAACCATGGGCTCCCCAAAGATATGATTATTACTAATTTCTATGGGAGGCTCTCTCGACAAGATAAAGATTTGCTCGATGCTTCCTCTATGGGTTCTTTCACAAACGAAAAGATTGATGCTAAATGGGAACTCCTTGAAAGAATTCAACGCAACACTGAAGATTGGGGGATCGACAAAGGTAAAGAGTCAGGTATAGTTTATGAGTATGATTGCATTAAGTCCTTTGTTGAAACTACAAGTTTTAATAAGTTTAGTGCTAAGTTTGGGCTTGATTCTCAACTCCTTGTTGATTTCCTCAAATCTTTTGCTTCACATCTTAATATGCCTAAGGAGGATTGGATCAAGCATCATGAACCTTTTAAAGATATTTGCAAAGAAAATGAAATTGTTCATGATGATTGCAACATGCATGATCCAATTCCTAAAAATGAAGTTTTATATAAGCATGTTAATTTTTTTGGAGTGGATAGACCTTGTGAAAGGCCTATGATTGAAGAAGAGAAGTATTGTAAGCAACATAAGCATGAAAGAACAATCACTTGGGTCAAAGATTTAAATGAAATTGCTAGAGAATTGTGTGACCTTTATCCTTTTACCTGTGAACTTTGCTATATAGAAGGTCACTTTAATTTTCAATGCATGCACTTTCAAAACAAAACTGTTAACCAGTTGTGTGATAACATGATCACCTCTGATCTTTATGATGAGCTTATGTTATTTTTGATGTGTGAAGAGTTATCAGAAAAGACTTCTTGGCTAGATGTTAATGCCATAGGAATAAAAAACACTTTGCAAAATTTCCATCTCTATTGTGTTGTTAATTGCCATGAAAATGATTACATAAGTAAGATTAGAAAGGAGAGAACTTTACCAAAGTATAAAAATGTCTCTTATATTTCTGCTAATAAAAAGGAGAGTTTCTCCCAAGTTTCCCCTATTGTTCCTAATGATAAACCAGGATATGTGGAGAAGCTTCATCTCCAACCACTCCCTCCTAAGGTGAAGAAGAAGAAAAAGAGGAGGAAGAGGAGCAAGAAGGAAGAAGAATGGGTATCAACCTGGCCTGAGCATATTCCTCCCATCAACTTTTATCCTAACGGTTGTAAGTTTAAAGAAGAAGATGAAGTTTATTGCCTTAATTATCATCTTGATGATACGTCCGTAGGTACTATTGAAGATGATTTTGATTATGATATGCATGTTACTTATTGTGATTGGGAAAATGATGATAATGCTACTTATGATCTTGAAAATCTTTTTGGTACCAACTCTGAAAGTGATGA
The DNA here is from genome assembly GCA_902687465.1 of Secale cereale. Taxonomy (NCBI): domain Eukaryota; kingdom Viridiplantae; phylum Streptophyta; class Magnoliopsida; order Poales; family Poaceae; genus Secale; species Secale cereale. Next base: position 892,747,313 of record LR738715.1, read on the forward strand.
TATGGAAAGCTCTAATATTGGGGATGATAGGATTGCAAATCCTTTGCCCACTAGTGATGTGATAATTGATAATTCTTTTGCTAGTAAGAATAAAGACAACATGTTTACAAATATAGTTGCTAGCAATGATAATGCTCTTCTCTACCATGATGATGTTATAACTCCAATCTATAGTGATTATAAAGGTACCTATGACATAAGGAGAAATTATCCTTATGAAACTTGTCATAATCATGGAGGGAATTACTCCCTTGTTGAACACCATCTTCCTAATACACAATTAATCTATAGTGTTCAAGTTGTTTATGATAGTCCTACTCCCACTATTACCAATGAGAAAGATTATGCTTATGTGGAGAGTAAGAGTACCTTTTTGCATGTGGATCATGGTAACAATGCTTTATGTGATGCCTATATTGTTGAGTTTATTCATGATTCCACTGAAAATTATTATGAGAAGGGAACATATGCTTATAGATATTTCAGTAATATCAAGTTCTCTCTCTTTATGTTGAAGGTTTTGAAGCTGCACTCGTTTTGTCTTCCTATGCTTATTGCTTTGTGCTTAAATGAATTATTCTATTGCAATATTCCTATGCATAGGAAGCATGTTAGGCTTAAATGTGTTTGATATTTGCTTCTTGATGCTCTCTTCTGCTCTTCAACTTTTATTCCTACGAGAGCATCATTAAAGTCTTAAGCCTATCTTTATGGCTATAAAGAAAGAGCTCTAGGGAGACAACCCTTGTTATCTTTGCTTTCAGTGTGTTCTTTCAGTTTTTAGTGGTTTTGATGTTTGTTACTACTGTAGCAACATCATTGTATCTTTATTTTTCAGCTTTGTGCCAAGTTTAGCCTCTGATTGCAAGAAAGTTCAAAAGTTGTGACGTGCTGTCCAGGAAACAGATTCTGTCCTTGGACAGAAAAATTCGTATAAAATCACCAGATCATCTTTTTGGTCTGAATTTTTTCGACAGCGTGCTCTATACAATTGGCTTTCGGGGTCTGTTCTGAGTTTTTTGATTTGAGTTGCAGAAGTGCCCCGAAAAAATTATTTACTACCTGCTTGTCTGTTTTTCACAGATTCTGTCCTGTTTTGCCTTTCCTTCGTTTTGCAAACCTTGAGCTTGCTTTTTCTTTGCAAAAACCTTTTGGCAATCTTGAGAAACAGTAGACCTTCAAGATTATCTTTATTTCCAGCAAGGAAAAATTATTTTATTATGGGTACTAACCTCGCTAATCAGATTATGATGAGTTATGTATGAAGGGAGTTTTCAATTGTGCGAGGGAAGATGATAAAAAGATTCAGGAGTGTCAAACGCTCAAGCTTGGGGATGCCCCCGTGCACCCCCAAGAAATATTCAAGAAGACTCAAGCGTCTAAGCTTGGGGATGCCCCCGTGCATCCCCTTCTCCATCAACAATTATCAGTTCGTCTTTCGTTTCACTATATTTTAATCACTTCATGTGTTATGTGCTATGCTTGGAGCTTCTTGCTTTTAGTTTCCTTTTTAGTTTTCTTTAGCTTTGCTTGCTTTTCATAACAAGTTGGAACCCAGCTTTCTTTGTGTGGGAGAGAAACACGCTCCACTTCAACCTAGAACACAACATAGGATTTTCATGTTTATCTTTGCTGTGTATGTTCTTGGTCTTTCAATAGCTACTGTCATGTTTAGCTCTTAGTTTTCATGCTTTTCTTTTTAAAGAGCTTTTGTTTAGTTGGTTGCTGGAACTCTCTTGAGTTATCATGCTTATCTTTGTAAGAGAGTTGGCTTCTGTTGCACTGGTTGATATGTCTATGATAAAAATGCTATGTGCATAATGGTGCTTAGTAGTTCATGTTTTCTTATGGTTAGTCTCAAATAGCTGGGGGGTTCTTAATGTGTTATTGAAGTACCAACATGATTTGTTTGCTTATGATGTGGTAAGGTTTAGTGATATCTTCCTCCAAGAATTTATTTTAATTGACTTGGCATATGCTCACGCATATTTAAGACTGTAAAGAAATTCTATCAAGCCTTGATGATCTTTGATTTCTGAGTAGCGATATAACTTCCATGCCCGATTCAATGTTGCTTTGTCGCTCTGCATGATTATGACCGTCATTGCTCTCTTAGTTGGTCGCTCCCAGTCTTTTGCTAACCTTCGCGTGTACTAAGCGGACTGACTGCTTGTGCATCCAAAATCCTTTAAACTAGTTATGCCATATGAGTCCACCATACCTTCCTATACATGGTATTTACCTGCCATTCCTAACGAAGACTATCTTGTACCATCTCGAAATTAATCAAAAATGCATTTCTCTTTTGTGCCTCTGTTTTAGCTCATGAGGAAGTAGTAGTTAATTCATGATCTTTTTAGGTTGGACAAGCTTCACCCCGGGATTGCATGTCTAATGTGCAAACCCCTAATACGAGAAGGAACTGGCAAAGAGTGCGCCCGGCTCATTAAAAAATATACAACAAACAAACCCTCCTTCACGCTTTGTTCATGAGAAATCAGAAAACTTTGGCAGTGATAAACAAAGGAGATTAAGAGGATGTGATCGTCCTCGTGCGGGAGCCGTTCCTCGAAACTTGTCCAGCTCGAGAAGTAATTGAGTTATCTGCTAGCATTCGTTGACAAAATATGCATATTCCAAAAAAATAATTTTTACCTCTGCTTTTAAAAACCAAGAGCTCTGGTACATGTTTAGTTTTTGTTTCCGTCCACGGGTTTTCAACCTTGCCATCAAAAACCACGGTTCGAGAGTCTCCACCTTCTTTAAAGCACTAACTATTGAGAGCATGATTGTCATTCTGAGTGTAATGTGCATTGTCCCAAAGTACCATTGTCTTCTGCATGACTATGATATCGTTTATTCTGAAGTCATTGTATCTAGTCGTCATTTAAACTTCGGAGGTGCCCCTGCATTTATGGTTTGCTTCACTAAAGGGGGCAAGCGAGGTACCACTTTGTCATGTTTACACACCATGCTCACTACAAATCTATTGAGTGTTTCAGTATCATATTGTAAAACTTTCAGTTCTTTGTGATATTCTCATGAGGCAACTTAATTACTAAAGATTCATTGTCTCAGTAAGCATTTGTCATGTGACTGTGAAAATTTCTTATATGGTTAATAGCATGTCACCACAGAAATTATGCTTGTTATCATTTACCAACTCGAGGACGAGCAGGAATTAAGCTTGGGGATGTTGATACGTCCAAAACGTATCTATAATTTCTGCTTGCTCCATGCTTCTTTTGTGTGATATTGCTATGATATTTATACACTTACATACACTTTTGATCATATTTGGACTAACCTATTAACTCAGTGCACCCCAGTGCCAGTTTCTGTTTTCTGCTGTTTTTGTATTTCAGGTTTTTCCATTACTTAAATTGCCAGAAAAATTCTGGGAAAAATATATAAAAAATCAGCGCTCCAGAAGCTTCCATGCGGCAGAAGTGGGGCCAGAGGGGAGCCAGGGGGGCTCCAGGCGCCATGCCCAGGCGGCCCCACCCCTGGCCGCCGTGCCAGGCCGCCTGGGCACCCCTCTCTGCCTCTGGTGACCCCCTTTGGCATATATTTAACACCCATCGCGGAAACCCTGATTCCAGACCCCTTTTCTCCAGACGCAATTCCGATCTCCGCCGCCATCGCCACCAAGTTTCGGGGGAACAAAATTCCTGTGCCGGCACCCTGCCGGGACGGGGAAGTGCCCCCGGATTCATCTCCATCGACGTTGCTTCCTCCCTCCATGATGCGGGAGTAGTTCCTCCTCGGGGCTGAGGTTTCTACCAGTAGCTATGTGGTCAATTCTCTCTCCCATGATGTGATCTTCGTTGTGATCCTAGGCTATGTTAATCTAGGTTGATCCCATGATATTTCCCCTTCCTCTTTGTATTGGATTGATGTACTCACTTGTCTTTATCTAGTATAATCCCCGAGACCAAGGTGACAGCGGTCTATTGGACATGGATTAGAAGAATATTTTCATGAGTGATTTCCTCTTTTGTGTGTTGATTGAAGATTGAGAGTCTCTTGGTGCTTGTCTTTGACTATCCTTTAGATATGTTGTGGTGATTGTGGTACTCTCTTTGGATGGCCGCGGTGACATTGGGAAATCCATAGATTGAGAACTACGAACTTTGAGGTGTGCTTTTGTAGCCCTACATAATTCTCGTCCTCTCTTGACCACAAAGGAATGACCTCCGGGTGCGTCTCCATTGCATGTTTTATGGGAAATATCATGTGATTCGATTATGCTAATGTTGTTTGGAGTTGCCACTAGTGAAAGTATGAAGCCTAGGCCTTGTTTCCACCATTGCAATACCATTTCTGCTCACGTTTACCACTTGTTTGCTTGCTGCACTTTTTGTTACAGATTTATAGTACTTTGTTTTGCCATCCATATCACTTGCCATTTAACATCTCTTCGCCGAACTAGTGCACCTATACATCTGACAAGTGTATTAGGTGTGTTGGGGACACAAGAGACTTCTTGTATCTTGATTGCAGGGTTGCTTGGAAGGGGTACGTTCAACCTCCACTTCCCTGAGTTCGATAAACCTCTGGTTACTCACTTAAGGGAAATTTGCTGATGTCCTACAAACCTCTGCTCTTGGAGGCCCAACACTGTCTACAAGAATAGAAGCGTGTGTAGACATCAAGTAGCACTTGCGTTCATGTTTTATATACTGGAATTAATCCTGGAAATTATGCCTGTTAAGCCAACAATCCAAAAACCTTATATTTGTTATAGGCAATTTCCTGAGTTAAACATGGGACACTTATCTGATTCGCTGAGGCCGGACAAGTTTACCGGCGTGGACTTTAAGAGATGGCAGTACAAGACCACACTGTGGTTGCAATCTCTGAAAGTGTTCGAGGCTAGTGAGGGTTTACCTGAAAGAACTATATCTGACGAGGATCGGAACAAGTTCAAGGAAACCAATACTACATTTGTGGGACTTGTTCTGAGTGTCCTTAGTAACAAGCTGTTTGATGTGTACTTGCACATTACAAATGGCAAAGAGCTCTGGGAGGCACTGAACGCTAAGTTTGGTGTAGCAGATGCTGGGAGTGAACTGTACATCATGGAGAGCTTCCATGACTACAGGATGGTTAACAACCGCTCTATAGTCGAACAGGCTCATGAGATACAGTGCATTGCTAAGGAGCCTGAGCACTCTAAGTGTGACTTGCCTGACAAGTTTGTGGCTGGCTACATTATTGCAAAGCTACCTTCCTCGTGGAGGAGTTTCGCCACAACTCTCAATCACAAGAGACAGGAGATATCGGTTGAAAACCTGATAGCATCTCTCAGCAGTCTAGCGCCAACACGGTGCAGAAAAACCATCACCATAGCAAGAGCAAGGCCAAGAGCAAGTCTGCTTTTAACATGCCAACCAAGACTACTTCTTTTAAGAAGAAGAAGACGATGAACAAAGATGAGCTAAAGTGCTACACTTGTGGAGAGCCCGGCCACTTCTCTGTGGACTGCCCAGATCGTGCAGACAAGAAAGGGAAGACCAAGAGTGTCAACATGGTGACCGCTAGCAATGCTGATGGGTATGGTAATTTACCGTATGTGCTTTTAGTTTTCCAATCTCCTTGTTGGTGGATTGATACGGGTGTTAATGTGTTGGGGAACGTAGCATAATTAAAAAAAATTCCTACGCTTCACCAAGATCAATCTAAGGAGTCATCTAGCAGCGAGCATAATGGAGTGCATCTACATACCCTTTGTAGATCGCGAGCGGAAGCGTTCGAAGGAACGTGGATGAAGTAGTCGTACTCTTCACGATCCTCGTCACCGATGATCCCAGCGCCGAACGGACGGCACCTCCGCATTCAACACATATACAGTACAGCAACGTCTCCACCTTCTTGATCCAGCAAGGGGGGAGGAGAGGTTGACGGAGATCCAGCAGCACGACGGCGTGATGGTGGATGCAACAGGAAAACCTACAGGGCTTCGCCGACGCCCTGCGAGAGGAGATGGAAGTGTGACGGGAGGGGGGGAGAGGCGCCAGAGGCTTGGGGTGCGGCTTCCCTCTCCCCCCCACTATATATAGGGGCCAGGGGGGCGCCGGCCCTAGGGAGATCAGATCTCCAATGGGGGCGGCGGCCAGGGGGGAAGACTTGCCCCCCAAGGCATAGGGGGCGCCCCCTCCCCCTAGGGTTTCAACCCTAGGCGCATGGAGGGGGGGCCATGTGGTGCGCCAGTCCACCAGGGGCTGGCCCCTTCCCCCTTGCAGCCTACGGGACCCACCGGGATGCGTGGCCCCTCCCGATGGACCCCCGGGACCCCTCCGGTGGTCCCGGGACACTCCCGGTGACCCCCGGAATTCACCCGATGGCTGAAACTGGACTTCCTATATATCATTCTTTACCTCCGGACCATTCCGGAACTCCTCATGACGTCCGGGATCTCATCCAGGACTCCAAACAACATTCGGGTTTCCATTTGCATGTATCTCTACAATCCTAGTGTCACCGAACCTTAAGTGTGTAGACCCTACGGGTTCGGGAGACACGTAGACATGACCGAGACGACTCTCTGGTCAATAACCAACAGCGGGATCTGGATACCCATGTTGGTTCCCACGTGTTCCTCGATGATATCATCGGATGAACCACCGTGTCAAGGATTCACTCAATCCCGTATGTTATTCTCTTTGTCTATCGGTACGGTACTTGCCCGAGATTCGATTGTCGGTATGCCCGATACCTTGTTCAATCTCGTCATGGCAAGTCTCTTTACTCGTTCCGTAATCCATCATCCCGTGACTAACTTCTTAGTCACTTTCAGCTGTTTATGATGATGTCTTACCGAGTGGGCCCAGAGGTACCTCTCCGTCATACGGAGTGACAATATCCCAGTCTCGGTTCGTACCAACTCAACAGACACTTTCGGAGATACCCGTTGCGTACCTTTATAGCCACCCAGTTACGTTGTGACGTTTGGCACACCCAAAGTATTCCTACAGTATCCGGGAGTTGCACAACCTCATGGTCTAAGGAATAAATACTTGACACTAGAAAAGCTTATGCATTACGAACTATACGATCTCGTGCTAGGCTCAGGATTGGGTCTTGTCCATCACATCATTCTCCTAATGATGTGATCCCGTTATCAATGACATCCTATGTCCATGGTCAGGAAACCGTGACCATCTGTTGATCAACGAGCTAGTAACTAGAGGCTTACCAGGGACACGTTGTGGTCTATGTATTCACACATGTATCTCTGTTTCCGTACAATACAATTCAAGCATGAATAACAGACAATTATCATGAACAAGGAAATATAATAATTATCATGAACAGACAATTATCATGTGTGTGCTGACATTTCTATGTTCACTTCTTATCAGGTCAAGCGGGATTCTTCCGTCTTAATGGTGAATGGATCACATGCTTCTGTTCGTGGTGTTGGCACGGTAGATCTGAAGTTTACTTCGGGGAAGATCGTGCAGCTAAGGAACGTGCAGAATGTCCCTACTATGAACAAGAATCTCGTTAGCGGATCTCTTCTTTGCAGAGATGGATTTAAATTATTCTTGGAGTCCAATAAAGTAGTTGTGTCTATGTTTGGACAATTTATTGGTAAAGGGTATGAGTGCGGAGGCTTGTTCCGCTTTTCGTTATCGGATTTTTGTAATAAGTCAGTAAACCATATTTGTGGCAGTGTGGATTCGGATGCCAATGATTGGCACTCTCGTTTATGTCATATTAATTTTGGTTTAATGAGTAGACTTTCCAGTTTGAGTTTAATTCCCACTTTCACCATTGCCAAAGGTTCTAAGTGCCATAGTTGTGTGCAACCTAAGCAGCCTCGAAAGCCTCACAAGGCAGCCGAGGAGAGAAATTTGGCACCTCTAGAACTCATACATTCTGATCTGTGCGAGATGAATGGTGTGTTGACAAAAGGTGGAAAGAGATATTTCATGATGTTAGTTGCTGATGCTACTAGATTCTCCTATGTTTATTTGTTGCAAACTAAAGATGAAGCTTTAGACTACTTTAAAGTCTATAAGGCTAAAGTAGAAAATCAATTAGAGAGAAAGATCAAGCGTCTTAGGTCGGATCATGGTGGAGAGTATTTCTCTAAAATATTTGATGAATTCTGTGAGGAACACGGTTTTAGTCATGAGAGGACGCCTCCCTATTCGCCCCAATCAAACGGAATTGCTGAGAGGAAAAACCGCACGCTGACCGACTTGGTGAATTCCATGTTGGACACTGCTGGTTTATCTAAGGCATGGTGGGGGGAGGCTTTATTGACTTCATGTCATGTCCTGAATAAAGTTCCAAACAAGAATAATGAGAAAACCCCTTATGAGGAGTGGGTTGGGAGAAAACCATCACTTTCGTATTTGCGCACTTGGGGATGCTTGGCGAAAGTCAACGTTCCAATTCCGAAGAAACGCAAACTCCGACCAAAGACAGTGGATTGTATCTTTCTAGGCTATGCTCAGCGTAGCGTTGGTTATAGATTTTTAGTGGTTAAATCCGAGGTACCCGATATGCATGTTGATACTATTATGGAATCTCGTGATGCAACATTTTTAGAGAATATGTTTCCTATGAAAGATATGTATAGCTTTGCTGAATTTTCTTCTGAATTAATTCCTGGATCTAGTACATCTAATGATTACTCTGAACAACCACATGTTGAGAAAGTCCTTAAGAAAGGATGACAATGAAGCTCCTAAACGGAGCAAGAGACAGAGGGTTGAAAAATCCTTTGGTGATGACTTCATTGTGTACCTTGTGGACAATACACCTACGTCCATTGCAGAGGCATTTGCATCTCCAGATGCAGATGACTAGAAAGAAGTTGTCCATAATGAGATGGCTCCATTCTTTCTAATGGGACGTGGGAATTATCTGAGCGACCATATGGTTGTAAGCCAGTGGGCTGCAAGTTGGTGTTCAAGAAGAAGCTGAGGCCTGATGGTACTATTGATAAGTACAAGGCACGGCTTGTAGCCAAGGGCTACACCTAGCGAGAACGCAAAGATTACTTTGACACCTATTCACCTGTTCCTAGACTCACGACCATTCGTGTACTACTTTCCTTGGCTGCCTCTTATGGTCTGATCGTTCATCAAATGGACGTAAAGACAGGTTTCCTTAATGGAGAGTTGGAAGAGGAAATCTATATGGATCAGCCTGACGGGTTTGTGGTAAAAGGTGAAGAGAAAAGGTTGTGCAAATTGTTAAAATCTTTGTATGGGCTGAAGCAAGCACCTAAGCAATGGCATGAGAAGTTTGACAGAATTTTAACTTCTGCAGGATTTGTCATTAATGAGGCTGATAGGTATGTTTACTACCGCCATGGTGGGGGCGATAGTGTTATATTGTGCATGTATGTTGATGACATACTGATTTTCGGTACAAGCATGATTGTGATAAATGAGGTCAAATCATTTCTATCAAAGTGCTTTGATATGAAGGATCTGGGAGAAGCTGATGTGATTCTGAACATTAAGCTTATTAAGGATGAGAGTGGGATTATCGTAACGCAATCACACTATGTTGAGAAGATCTTGAGCCATTTTGGTTTTACCGATAGCAAGCCTTCTCCAACACCTTATGATCCCAGCGTGACACTTCGAAAGAATAAGAAGAGAGCGTGAGATCAATTGAGATACTCTCAAATAATTGGATCACTCTCAAATAATCGGTTCACTCATGTACCTTGCGAGCGCGACTAGGCCTGACATCTCTTTTGCTGTGAGCAAGTTGAGCAGGTTCATGTCAAACCCGGGTAATGATCATTGGTGTGCACTTGAATGGCTCATGCGCTATCTGAACGGTACTATGAGTTATGGGATTCACTATTCAGGGCACCCTATCGTGCTTGAGGGATATAGTGACTCAAACTGGATATCACATGTAGATGAGCTCTACGCCACATGTGGATATGCATTTCTTCTTGGAGGTGGCATAGTGTCATGGAGGTCTTGCTAACAGACCATATTGACGAGGTCAACCATGGAAGCAGAACTTGCTGCTTTAGATACAACCATTGTTGAGGCAGAATGGCTGCCTGAGCTCTTGATGGACTTGCCGATGGTCGAAAAACCATTACCGGCCATCCTCATGAACTGTGACAATCAAACTGTGATTGCCAAGGTGACCAGTTCTAAGGATAATGACAAGTCATCAAGACACGTTAAAAGACGTTTGAAGTCTGTCAGGAAATTGAGAAGCTCCGGAGTAATTACTATTACATATATTCAAACAGACAAAAACCTGGCAGATCCCTTTACGAAGGGACTATCACGTAATGTGATAGATAGTGCATCGAAGGAGATGGGTATGAGACCCGTGAGTATTATACCATAGTGGTAACCCAACCTATGTGATCGGAGATCCCGTGAATTAGGACCTGGGAAAAACAAAACTAGTGGTTTAATTGAGGAGAGTATTTTGTGAACCCTCTCTAAGTGAAGATGCATAACTCTCAAAATCTGTATGGCAGGTTGGCAACATGCCTTAATGTGTTTATGTGGCTATTCGTAGCAAAGATGTTGTCCTACAGAGCATTCTTAAAAGAACACACCTATGTGAGTCCGACTGTAAACGTCGCAGTCTATGAGATTTGGGTGATCTCTAGTAAACTCATGAAGAGACCACGAAGTACGACACATATGCTTCACCCGCGGGGTAGGCTACTGGAAGCCAAGTACTAGTTATGATTTTGAGTAAAATCTAAAAGCACCAAACTTGCAATTCAAGGTTCGTCCATTGTTCAAGTTGCCGATAGACGTAGCTCAAGATTCTAGGCAGAAGTTCAACTTAACAGTCTCTGCTGAAACACTAGTATATAACAAGACACGAGGTCTGGCAAAATCTCTAAATGGGAATTTGAGATCTGGTGGGGGATTGTTAAAGTTTGGGCCCATTTGGGGAGCCCAATAAGAAATTCCTGAAAATCTCAAATTGGCCCATGTGCATGGCATAATTTCGGAGGTGCAATGTGGTGCTAAAGTTTAGTCCCACCATGCTAGTTGGGAGAGATGGACACCACCTTATAAGGTGGAGGGTTGTGCTACTTGGTAAGCTTGTGAGAACAAAAGGCTCTCTCACGCGCTCCTCCTCCTCCTCCTCTCGCCCGCCCGCCTGCCCGCCGCGCCGCGCCGCGCCGTGGGTTGCGGGAATCTCGCCGAGCCGAGCTTTATTTTTGCAGTCCGAGAAAAGCGATTTAGACGGACGCATCACAGTTAGTCGGTTCGGGTCGCTCCCAGATCATGGGCTACTGTAACCGACCTAAGCCTTGGCCCACGTTGTGCCCGTTAGGGTTTTCTCGTGCCGCACTATATAAAGTCTGCATTGCGTGCACACCGAAACCAATCTAGGGTTTTTCCACACCTCGTTCCTTGCGCCGCCACCATAGTCTACTCCATCCCGAGCGCCGGCGTCCACCAGCGAACGGGACAACAGGTCTCCGCAACCACTTGTCCTTGTGATCCTGTACGGGAGAGGGCGAATAAGGTTTTTGGGAAGCTCTCCGCCCGACTGCTTTCAAGTTCTTCATCACGGCTCGACTTCATGGACGATCTCCGGGTCCGCGGGCGACTCGTCTTCAGCGCCGTCTTCTTCGAGCTGCTCCCGTAGCCGCTCAAGCTGCTGCCGTCGCTGCACCAACAACTACTTCATTTACAACGATTCGGTACGTTCATCAAGTTCCGATGGCTGCGTTCGTAATGTCTTGCTGCTGTTCATGTTAATTAATACATATAGTATTTTCGAGATTAACATGTTAGTAGCACTTGCATTCATGTTTTATATACTGGAATTAATCCTGGAAATTATGCTTGTTAATCCAACAATCCAAAAACCTTATATTTGTTATAGGCAATTTCCTGAGTTAAACATGGGACACTTATCTGATTCGCTGAGGCCGGACAAGTTTACCGGCGTGGACTTTAAGAGATGGCAGTACAAGACCACACTATGGTTGCAATCTCTGAAAGTGTTCGAGGCTAGTGAGGGTTTACCTGAAGGAACTATATCTGACAAGGATCAGAACAAGTTCAAGGAAACCAATACTGCCTTTGTGGGACTTGTTCTAAGTGTCCTTAGCAACAAGATGTTTGATGTGTACATGCACATTACAAATGGCAAAGAGCTCTGGGAGGCACTTAACGCTAAGTTCGGTGTAGCAGATGCTGGGAGTGAACTGTACATCATGGAGAGCTTCCATGACTACAGGATGGTTAACAACCGTTCTGTAGTCGAACAGGCTCATGATATACAGTGCATTGCTAAGGAGCTTGAGCACTCTAAGTGTGACTTGCCTGAAAAGTTTGTGGCTGGCTGCATTATTGCAAAGTGACCTTCCTCGTGGAGGAGTTTCGCCAAAACTCTCAAACACAAGAGACATGAGATATCGGTTGAAAACCTGATAGCGTCTCCTGATGTTGACGAGAAGGCCAGGGCTAAGGACACTGCTGAGAATGGTGGTGAAGGTCAGTCTAGCGCCAACATGGTGCAGAAAAACCATCACCACAACAAGAGCAAGGCTAAGAGCAAGTCTGCTTTTAACATGCCTACCAAGACTACTTCTTTTAAGAAGAAGAGGAAGACGATGAACAAAGCTGAGCTAAAGTGCTACACTTGTGGAGAGCCCGGCCACTTCTCTATGGACTGCCCAGATCGTGCAAACAAGAAAGGGGAGACCAAGAGTGTGAACATGGTGACCGCTAGCAATGCTAATGGGTATGGTAATTTACCGTATGTGCGTTCAGGTTTTCAATCTCCTTGTTGGTGGATTGATACGGGTGCTAATGTTCATGTGTGTGCTGACATTTCTATGTTCACTTCTTATAAGGTCGAGCGGGATTCTTCTGTCTTAATGCAGAATGGATCACATGCTTCTGTTCATTGTGTTGGCACGGTAGATCTGAAGTTTACTTCGGGGAAGATCGTGCAGCTAAGGAACGTGCAGCATGTCCCTACTATGAACAAGTATCTCGTTAGCGGATCTCTTCTTTGCAGAGATGGATTTAAATTAGTCTGGAGTCCAATAAAGTAGTTGTGTCTAAGTTTGGACAATTTATTGGTAAAGGGTATGAGTGCAGAGGCTTGTTCCGCTTTTCGTTATCGGATTTTTGTAATAAGTCAGTAAACCATATATGTGGCAGTGTGGATTCGGATGCCAATGTTTGGCACTCTCGTTTATGTCATATTAATTTTGGTTTAATGAGTAGACTTTCCAGTTTGAGTTTAATTCCTACTTTCATCATTGCCAAAGGTTCTAAGTGCCATAGTTCTGTGCAATCTAAGCAACCTCGAAAGCCTCACAAGGCAGCCGAGGAGAGAAATTTGGCACCTCTAGAACTCATACATTCTGATCTGTGCGAGATGAATGGTGTGTTGACAAAAGCTGGAAGGAGATATTTCATGACGTTAATTGATGGTGCTACTAGATTCTGCTATGTTTATTTGTTGCAAACTAAAGATCAGGCTTTAGACTACTTTAAAATCTATAAGGCTGAAGTAGAAAATCAATTAGAGAGAAAGATCAAGCGTCTTAGGTCGGATCATGGTGGAGAGTATTTCTCTAAAATATTTCATGAATTCCGTGAGGAACACGGTATTATTCATGAGAGGACACCTCCCTATTCGCCCCAATCAAACGGAATTGCTGAGAGGAAAAACCGCACGCTAACCGACTTGGTGAATTCCATGTTGGACACTGCTGGTTTATCTAAGGCATGGTGGGGGGAGGCTTTATTGACTTCATGTCAGGTCCTGAATAAAGTTCCAAACAAGAATAATGAGGAACCCCCTTATGAGGAGTGGGTTGGCTGAAAACCATCACTTTCGTATTTGCGCACTTGGGGATGCTTGGCGTAAGTCAACGTTCCAATTCCGAAGAAACGCAAACTCGGACCAAAGACAGTGGATTGTATCTTTCTAGGCTATGCTCAGCGTAGCGTATTTTATAGATTTTTAGTGGTTAAATCCGAGGTACCCGATATGCATTTTGATACTATTATGCAATCTCGTGATGCAACATTTTTTGAGAATATCTTTCCTATGAAAGATATGCATAGCTTTGCTGAATTTTCTTCTGAATTAATTCCTGAATCTAGTACATCTAATGATTACTCTAAACAACCACATGTTGAGAAAGTCCTTGAGAAGGATGACAATGAAGCTCCTAAACGGAGCAAGAGACAGAGGGTTGAAAAATCCTTTGGTGATGACTTCATTGTGTACCTTGTGGACAATACACCTGCATCCATTGCAGAGGCATTTGCATCTCCAGATGCAGATGACTGGAAAGAAGCTGTCCATAATGAGATGGACTCCATTCTTTCTAATGGGATGTGGGAATTATCTGAGCGACCATATGGTTGTAAGCCAGTGGGCTGCAAGTGGGTGTTCAAGAAGAAGCTGAGGCCTGATGGTACTATTGAGAAGTACAAGGCACGGCTTGTAGCCAAGGGCTACACCCAGTGAGAAGGCGAAGATTACTTTAACACCTATTCACCTGTCGCTAGACTCACGACCATTCGTGTACTACTTTCCCTGGCTGCCTCTTATGGTCCGATCGTTCATCAAATGGACGTAAAGACAGCTTTCCTTAATGGAGAGTTGGAAAAGGAAATCTATATGGATCAGCCTGACGGGTTTGTGGTAAAATTTGAAGAGAAAAGGGTGTGCAAATTGTTAAAATCTTTGTATGGGCTGAAGCAAGCACCTAAGCAATGGCATGAGAAGTTTCACAGAACTTTAACTTCTGCGGGCTTTGTCATTAATGAGGCTGATAGGTGTGTTTACTACCTCCATGGTGGGGGCGATAGTGTTATATTGTGCCTGTATATTGATGACATACTGATTTTCGGTACAAGCATGATTGTGATAAACGATGTCAAGTCATTTCTATCAAAGAGCTTTGATATGAAGGATCTGGGAGAAGCTAATGTGATTCTGAACATTAAGCTTATTAAGGACGAGAGTGGGATTACGTTAACGGAATCACATTATGTTGAGAAGATCTTAAGCCGTTTCGGTTTTACCGATAGCAAGCCTTCTCCAACACCTTAAGATCCCAGCATGACACTTCGAAAGAATAAGAAGAGAGCGAGAGATCAATTGAGATACTCTCAAATAATCGGTTCACTCATGTACCTTGCGACCATGACCAGGCCTGACATCTCTTTTGCTGTGAGCAAGTTGAGCAGGTTCATGTCAAACCCGGGTAATGATCATTGGTGTGCACTTGAAAGGGTCATGCGCTATCAGAACAGTACTATGAGTTAGGCGATTCACTATTCAGGGCACCCTGCCGTGCTTGAGGGATAGAGTGATTCAAACTGGATATCAGATGTAGATGAGCTCTACGCCACAAGTGGATATGCATTTCTTCATGGAGGTGGCGCAGTATCATGGAGGTCTTGCAAACAGTCCATATTGACGAGGTCAACCATGGAAGCAGAACTTGCTGCTTTAGATACAACCACTGTTGAGGCAGAATGGCTGCGTGAGCTCTTGATGGACTTGCCGATGGTCGAAAAACCATTACCGGCCATCCTCATGAACTGTGACAATCAAACTGTGATAGCCAAGGTGACCAGTTCTAAGGATAATGACAAGTCATCAAGACACATTAAAAGACGTTTGAAGTCTGTCAGGAAATTGAGAAACTCCGGCGAGCCGAGCTTTATTTTTGCAGTCTGGGAAAATGGTTTAGACAGACGCATCACAGTTAGTCGGTTCGGGTCGCTCCCGGATCGTGGGCTACTGTAACCAACCTAAGCCTTGGCCCACGTTGTGCCCCTTAGGGTTTTCCCGAGCCGCACTATATAAATTCTGCACTGCGTGCGCTGCAAATACACCAAAACCAATCTAGGGTTTTGCCACACCACGTTCCTTGCGCCGCCACCGTAGTCTACTCCATCCCGAGCGCCAGCGTCCACCGGCAAACGGGACAACAGGTCTCCGAAACCACTTGTCCTTGTGATCCTGTACGGGAGAGGGCGAATAAGGTTTTTGGGAAGCGCTTCGCGCGACTGCTTTCAAGTTCTTCATCACGGCTCGACTTCTTGGACGATCACCGGGTTCGCAGGCGACTCGTCTTCAGCGCCGTCTTCTTCGAGCTGCTCCCGTAGCCGCTCAAGCTGCCGCCGTCACTGCACCAACAACTACTTCATCTACAACGGTTCGGTATGTTCATCACGTTTCGATGGCTGCGTTCGTAGATGTCTTGCTGCTGTTCATGTTAATTAATACATCTAGTATTTTCGAGATTAACATGTTAGTAGCACTTGCGTTCGTGTTTTATTTACTGGAATTAATCCTGAAAATTATGCCTGTTAATCCAACAATCCAAAAACCTTATATTTGTTATAGGCAATTTCCTGAGTTAAACATGGGACACTTATCTGATTCGCTGAGGCCGGACAAGTTTACCGGCGTGGACTTTAAGAGATGGCAGTACAAGACCACACTATGGTTGCAATCTCTGAAAGTGTTTGAGGCTAGTGAGGGTTTACCTGAAGGATCTATATCTGACGAGGATTAGAACAAGTTCAAGGAAACCAATACTGCCTTGGTGGGACTTGTTCTGAGTGTCCTTAGCAACAAGCTGTTTGATGTGTACATGCACATTACAAATGGCAAAGAGCTCTGGGAGGCACTGAATGCTAAGTTCGGTGTAGCAGATGTTGGGAGTGAACTGTACATTATGGAGAGCTTCCATGACTACAGGATGGTTAACAACTGTTCTGTAGTCGAACAGGCTCATGAGATACAGTGCATTGCTAAGGAGCTTGAGCACTCTAAGTGTGACTTGCCTGACAAGTTTGTGGCTGGCTGCATTATTGCAAAGCTACCTTCCTCGTGGAGGAGTTTCACCACAACTCTCAAACACAAGAGACAGGAAATATCGGTTGAAAACCTGATAGCGTCTCTTGATGTTGAGGAGAAGGCCAGGGCTAAGGACACTGCTGAGAGAGCTGGTGAAGGTCAGTCTAGCGCCAACATGGTGCAGAAAAACCATCACCACGGCAAGAGCAAGGCCAAGAGCAAGTCTGCTTTTAACATGCCTACCAAGACTACTTCTTTTAAGAAGAAGAAGAAGAAGAAGACGATGAACAAATCTGAGCTAAAGTGCTACACTTGTGGGGAGCACAGCCACTTCTCTTTGGACTGCCCAGAACGTGCAGACGAGAAAGGAAAGACCAAGAGTGTCAACATGGTGACCGCTAGCAATGCTGATGGGTATGGTAATTTACCGTATGTGCTTTCAGTTTTTCAATCTCCTTGTCGGTGGATTGATACGGGTGCTAATGTTCATGTGTGTGCTGACATTTCTATGTTCACTTCTCATCAGGTCGAGCGGGATTCTTCCGTCTTAATGGGGAATGGATCACATGCTTCTGTTCGTGGTGTTGGCACAGTAGATCAGGTCACCAGCAAGGCTCAAAACACACACCGAGTTCTGGGATATTCAAACATTAGCACAATGTGTGGTTCCCAAGAGTCGGTTTGTATCTCGCCTCTGGGAGAATGCACTGCCCTTATACCTGCTTCACAAACAGACTAGGGTCTTCCTAAGGCTAGCGTGGCTTTGGAAGAAATCAAAACCCTTTTGGCTATCAATCCCATCCTGGCAGCCTCTTACCCCTAGTGAGTCGATGTTGCTAATTAACTATGGCTTGAACCAATCAGGTTGTGAGCATCATTCGAGTCCTTGAACGTGCCAATGAAAGGACATAAGTTCAAGGTGAAAAGGCATGTGTACAATATTTCTGAGGTACTATGTACGTGTAAAACGACTTAGCCACACTACCAAAAAAATAGCCTACACCGTGTTTATGGCTTCTCGAAAGCTCCGGCGTAACTTTCAAGAATGCTCAATAACCGTGGCTTCGGAGGTGGCACTTAACAACATCATAAGTAACCGGAATGCCGTCACTTGCATCACTAAGTGGGAAATTGAGCTCCTTCCCTTCAAAATCATGTATCAACCACGTTGGGCCATCAAGTCCCAGGTGTTGGCTGATTTTTTTCGCAGAATGTATGGGGGCTGAGCTCCCTAAAGAGGACACGGCTTACCCTAATTGGACGATGTACTTCGATGGCTCCAAAATGCTTGTTGTGCTCGGATCTGGGGTGGTTCTAATCTGTCCCGCCGGTGACTCCATGAAGTATATACTTCAGATCATGTACACTGATTCCAACAGTGCGGCGGAATACGAGGCCCTACTCCATGGATATAGAATGGTTATTTCCATGTGTATCCAACGTACGGAGGTTTAAGGTGACTTAAACCTCACAATATCACAGATAAATGGAGATTTCGATGCCAAGGACCGCAACATGTCGGCCTATAGGGATTCGGTGATAACTATGTCGGCTCGTTTTGAGGGTATAGAATTCCGTCATATCCAAAAGGACAACAATCAAGCTCTAGTCGGTTGGCAAGAATGGGTGCACAACGATGAACCTGTTGCATAGAACACCTTCCTTGAATGGCAGTTCAAACTATAAATCAAGTAGAAAGATACGCCCGAGCCGGATAAACCAACTAATGGGGCAACCATCGAAAAAGTCACTCCGCCCGCCTTAGAGAAAGACGACGAGATAGTTGGATGCTCGGAGCTGGAAGTTACTACTTGAGCTCTTGAGATCATGGCTGCCATTGCACCGTGGACTAAATGTTTCCTTGCATACTTGATGCGCCAAGGATTGCCCGAGGACTAGACAGAAGCATGGTCTGTCGTTCGACCACCTGACGCTTACAAGGTTCATGAAGAGCTATAATTAGTAGGAAAAATGCTAGTAGCTGCGTTCTGAAATCATTGTTACTGGCACGTCGAGACGCTAGTAGTATAACACCAAACAAAGCTAAAAATCGATGCTGAAAAAATTGGGAAGCAAAAGGTTCAAGCAAAACAGAAGACCATTCAAATCAGACCTGGCTCGTAGGAGGATCTCCACAACCCTAGACCATGAACCTAATCCACAAGTTGACTTGTAGGCGAACAATGAGAAGTACGCTACTACAAGATAAAGGATTAAGAAGGAATCAACACACGTCTACCAATGTTCATGGGTCCAACTTAATGTCGAACTTCGGATTTTCATCGCCAAAGCAGAGCTTCAAGCCAACATCTTCAACAAGGGCATGATGTACACATATCGGCAGTGCCTGATCTTGCAGCAGATGAGATCTTTGGTTTTCACACGAAGACTTTCCATACTGTTGTCAAAACTGTCACTGTTGACGCCATCTCGTTAGCCTGATTTGGCGCTGAGAAATCCCAAGGCCCGAACCATGCCATTCAAAAAGGTTATAAAAGAAAGTTGAGGAACTCGCCTTCCCGCATTCAGCGACTGCTAAACCATCTTCATTCCTTTTCACCGAGAGACAAGAGGGCCCTGAAAAATGAATCCACCAAAGCGGCCACCTCTTCCACTAATCGCTTGTCAGAGAGATAAATTGGCCCAAAATTCAAAAGTTTGCTTTTAAAAATTCAAGTCTACATATGTATTTATTACTTCTAAATTGTTTAATGAGTACCCTATTAACGTAATCGTCGGCCCACAAACTACCTTCAGCATCACCGGGTTCCCAACCTACGTCGGTGAGGAGTGCCGCCACAACCTGAGCCGATTCACGCGAGGGCTGCCCCTTGTGCAACCTCACTGTCCCGCATGAGTTGTGCAATCCAACACCGCCACCCTGCTGCGGGAGAGAAATATCAGTGGCAGCACCTTATCCTCGGGTGCCAGCGAGGTGGAGTGAGGGACGAGGACAGAGTCTGAGGTGGCTAGGGTTTCGTTTGTGTCCAGTCAATAGTGAACCGAGCGAAACACGTAAAAGGATCAGCACTAAGGGCCTGTTCGGCAACCCACCCACACCAAGAAACTGCGGAGGGAAGAAAGTGCAGCTCCTTGATTTTCGATTACAGCTCCACCCCCTCCGGGAGCGGAGTTGCAGAGCGGAGCCATTCCGAATAGGGCGTAAATGTTTGGTACTTCCAATTGCATGTAAAATGGTTAAAGGCCAGAAAAATAAAGTCAAAATTTAATAGTTTGCTTTCAAAAATTGAAATGAACATATGTGTTTTATTTCCTTTTAAATTGTTTGATGAGTGTCCTATAAAACCACACGGCAAATTTTTTCGGTAGTGGCGTTGTTCACGCTGTAAACCCAACATTTTCATGCAATCCAACAACACTGTGTCAGAAAGTTATTGCAGTCAGTACCCAGTGTAACAGTTGATGTGTATATAACTCGACAATCCTTTGTTGTTCCCTCGCACTGGAATTAAGCAGGCAATAGCTCCGACTCTGAGACAATGACAAGCAGAGCAAGCACTGTCCACGAGATCCGGCGGGAGCGGCGTGCGGAAGGCCCCGCCGTCGTGCTCGCCATCGGCACGGCAAACCCGATCAACTGTGTGTCCCAGGAAGACTACCCCGACTACTACTTCCGTGTCACCAAGAGCGAGCACCTCACCGACCTCAAGGACACCTTCAAAAAGCTGTGTAAGTACGGACGACAATCGTGTGATCCAAAGACTTTATGTGGAGTTTCTCACTAGGCTAATTTACTGTGCTTCCTTCCTGATCAGGTAAGATAACAGGCATGGGAAAGCGGTTCTTCTACCACACCGAGGAACTGCTCAACGTCCACCCCGATCTCCTCCACCGCGCATCCCCATCCATCGATGCCCGGCTTGAGATCGCCGCCACCGCCGCTCCTCAGCTCGCGGCATCAGCGGCAGTGAAGGCCATCGCCGAGTGGGGTCGTCCGGCCACCGATATCACCCACCTCGTCGTCAGCACAAACTCAGCAGCCCACGCCCCAAGCATCGACTTCCGCTTGGCTTCCCTCCTCGGCCTCCGCCCCAGCGTCTGCCGCACCATGCTCCACCTTAACGGCTGCTCCGGCGGCTCCGCCGCCTTACGCCTAGCCAAGGACCTGGCCGAGAATAACCGCGGCGCGCGCGTTCTCGTGGCCTGCGTCGAGCTCACCGTCACCTCCTTCCGTGGCCCGGACAAAGAGGACTGCTTCGACACCCTCATCAGCCAAGGGCTGTTCAGCGATGGCGCAGGCGCCGTCATCGTCGGCGCCGACGCCGTGCACCCCGTCGAGCACCCGCTGTTTGAGATGGTGTCCGTGTCGCAGTCCGTGATACCGGAGAGCGAGCACTTGCTCAACATGCGGCTCGGGAACAGCGGCATTTCCGGCAATGTTTCCACCGGGCTGCCACGCCTCACGGGGGACAACATCGAACAATGTTTGCTGGAAGCGTTGGAGCCACTTGGTATCTGCGTCAAATGGAATGACCTCTTCTGGGTAGTGCACCCCGGTAGCCGTGGTGTTCTGGACCACATCGACGTAGCCCTCCAGTTGGACCCCAAGAAGCTCGCGGCGAGTCGAACAGTCATGAGAGAGCACGGTAACATGCTGGGAGCGACGGTGATATTCGTGCTGGACGAGCAACGACGGCTAATGGACAAGGAAGCAGTGGGCGCGCATGGCTGGGGGGTGATGGTGGGATTTGGTCCCGGTTTCACTGCCGAGACGATGGTGTTGCGCGCAACCGCTGGTGACCAAAATAAAAATTACTACTAGCTACAATCATTGCTATGTAATAAGGTTAATAAAGCACATCTGAATAGCATTATACGGCGTATCCAAGAATGATCTTCCTTGCTTATTGGTACAATCAATACTTGAATCTGGAATTTTGGCCAGTGTCATGTTGTTTGTTGAGTGCAGTTCAACGGGTACTGGGCAAATATGACCGTTGTTGAGTACTACCTCTAAAGAAATATTGCCTGATAGATTTACATGGTATCATTATGATCCCTAGTGCCCAGAGGTTGTGATAAAAGTTGAGAAGGTTTGTCAGAATATCTGACGTAGGCTACTTAGAAACCAAACCATCTCCAAGAGAGAATCATGGTTTTCTGAAGGAACGGGTCATGTTTGGAGGTCTTTTACTGTACCCCGAAATGAATAACCCTCGTTCGTTTTCCATAGTCCAACGGTCTATGCGATCTGGTACTCTAGTATCAGTTCCACGGAGTACAAACTCGGAAACAGGTGGAGTACCTCTATTTGATGCAGTACAACACTAAAGATGGATTGATGGCAGGTGGCTGCGGCAGCCTCATACCCGGCAGGCGTCCTGGTTGAGCAGTGCGCCGGACTGGTGGGTGCCCCATACCCAGCAGGCGACTTGTTGGGACCTCAGGTCTTAGATGTTAGGTTTGGCTGTGAGGTCTGTTAGGTATTAGGCCCAGACTATCAGCATCCCTTCATCAACTGGATAGGAGTAGCGACAGATGTTGCCTAGACGGTGGCTTTAATCTTACTGTTGTATGACTTTGTAAGGTCTTGTGTGAATAATTAATAAAGTGACTGTATGCATCATCCACATGCAGATGCCGGGGTCCTCCTCCATTAAAAAAATGCTTATGATTTTCATGTGAGGGGTATTTCAGTACTTCATTTTCCTTTTTCTTTTCTCTCGGCCGGAAATATGAACGGCCTAACCGAACTATTTTGCCCTAATCCAT
Source organism: Secale cereale (assembly GCA_902687465.1). Lineage (NCBI taxonomy): Eukaryota > Viridiplantae > Streptophyta > Magnoliopsida > Poales > Poaceae > Secale > Secale cereale. Next base: position 892,769,864 of record LR738715.1, read on the forward strand.
TCGTAGCATGTCCGCTCGCCCCCTTGTGATCTCCACCTCCGGCGGCGGCCTCTCCTCCACGCGGCCAACAGCGCGGCGCAAACGAGCGCACGCCTCTGCCTTGTCCACCTCCAGCGATAGCGTCATCGGTGTGGTGTATGTGGCGGCCAAATAAATCACAGCTATAAACGATCGAAACCCACCAACATGGCCTACACCACGCTAAATAAAAATTGGATCTAACAGATCGCCTGGATTTTTTTTTGGGAAAGTATATCCTAGTTTGGTACTGTATGTTGATCGTTGCATTATATATAAAGCGGGACGAAAGCCTTTTTTCGGTAATTTGGTATTTACCAAGAAAGTCCAAAACGTCCATATCTCATCCATAGTCACACCGAAAAAATCGGATCTACTAAATAGATCGTGCATGTTGGGTGATGGACTGCCTGTGCGTTCAAAAGCCAAAATTACCCCTCGATGCCTTTTAGGAAATGACTTGGTTGCCCCTCCAAGCGGACGGTCAGATCTGCATGGCACTCCGGGTGAGGTTTTGGAGTACCGTGGTAACGTAAAAGAGCTCCATGTTTGAAAGTGAAGTGTTGAATGCCTCTTCATTTGACCCCAAAATTTCAACGCTCAACATACACCATCACATCTTGAATGTAAAAAATTGTCATTTTCGAAGTGTTGTTTGCCGAATTATTTTTGAAAGGCCCTCGGCAAAGCCAAGATACATGTGATCTGCACGCTTCATCGAGATTGGTTAGAAGGGAGTGGCGCCGATCCATGATGTGGCACCAATCCGCGCCACACACCAATTCAAGATCGAACGGCAGGTGGCCTCTTCTCCCCCTCTCCCTCAATCCTATCCCCTTCTCCCTCTATCTTTCTGCCGCCGGCTCCATCTCCCTTTTTCTCACTTTTCATTTTTGCTTTCCTAGTGAGAAGCCCATCTAGGCCACGATGTCGAATAACCCCCCAGAACCAGGGTGAGCCAGGGATAGGTGGCCATCCGCACTTGCCATCTCATGCAATCGACAACTTCTCCCTTCTCGCAGGCAAGGGACTTGTTCACTACCAGAAAGTACACATTAACCTGCAGCAATAAACCCACAGGTAAAGGCATCTAACTGTCAGGAAAATATTTCCTGACGGTAAATCATTGAGGAATAGAGCGACATGGAAATTAGCTAATGCCTGACGATTCACCAACAGGAAATAGTTTCCTGATGGCAACTCCTAGGAAAATGTTGCTCCGTCAGGTTTATACATCAACTTAATGTGACGTCATCCCGTCAGGGAAACTATATTCCGTGTCAGTAGCCGCCAGGAAAATGGTGTCGCATCATATATATGGACGGACGATAGGAAACATCATAGCCCACAGGAAATTGAGCTGAAGGTTACTATCCATGCGTTCAATCATGATATGTCAGTGACAGCCAAGCATCCAAAAACGATCTGTACACGTCACATAAAAGTTACATATATACATTTGAGCAAGAGAACCGTCATGTTCCCCCACCCCCCCCCCCCACTCTTTTTTGTTTATTTATCTTTTTCTTGTGGTTGTCTTTATGTTTTTTTCCTGTTTACTATGCTTTATCAATGGTTTTCTATGCTCAACTTTCAGGGTTTTTTCTTATTCACTTTTACTATGATTTCTTCGCTTTCTTTTCTCGGTTTCCATCAGTTTTTTTCGCTTTATTTTCTTTTTCTTTGTATCAGTTTCCCTTTTTCTCTTTGTTATTTGCCGGTTTCTTCAGTTCTTTTTCATTTTGTTATCCTTGTCATTTCTTAGCTTACTACGAATTTTTCTTTGTTTCCTGGTTTCTTCAGTTCCTTTTCATTTTGTTTCATTTGTTTATTTTCCAGGTTTCATTGGGTTTCATTTGTTTTATGTTTCACATGTTTTTCTGTCACTCTTTTTTTAGGGTGTGTTTTTCTATCTCTTTTTCATATAGAACAGGAACATCTTTCTATACACGTTTATATTTAATTAAAATAAAAGAAAAACTTTATGTGTACACATTCAACATTTTTTTTCAAATAGATGATTAATATGTTTCTGAATTTTTGAAATATATGTTTTTGATACGAATATTATTTCTTAAACTTTCTATATTTCTTGAATACATCAGAAATATTTGGGGTCAGTTTTTTTATTTTTTTTATTGGGTGTCATTTTGTTTTCAAAGCACATAATTAGGATCTTTCAAAACACATTCTACAAGCTTAAGATTTTGAAAACACATGATTAAATTTTTTTCAATATGTATTTATTCGCTATAAAAAATCATATATATTTAAGAAAAATTAAACATGTTTAACACTTTATCAATACATGATCAACTTTTTCCATACACATCGTACTCTTATTGTATACGTGAAAAACATTTTTCCTATAAACATTCAACATTTTGACATGTTGATTAAGTATTCTAAAATACTTGATTTTTAATACATGATCAATATTTTTAATACATGATCAATATTTTGACATTTTGACATTCTTTAAGTATACATGGAAAACATTTTTATGGACATTCAACAATTTTTAACTGCTTGATTATCATATTCAAAATACTTTATTACCATTCTTTAAGTATGTGGTCATCTTTTTTCATACATTTTTCTTATACATGAGAAACTTTGTAATATTTTCCTCAAAACTAAAAAATGTTCGTGAATATCAGAAATTAGTCTCAAATTTCTACAATGGTCGAGTTTGAAAATGTGCACGAGTTTGAAAACGTGTTTCTTATATGTGAAAAACTGTGTGAGCTGTTTAAAAAATGTAGGTATAGTTTTAAACACGTGAAATCAATTAATTTTCAGGATTCTAGGCAACTGCCCTTTGATCCTTCCCGTTCCTGACTGGAGGAAATATAACTAGCAGATTAGAGAGAATCAAAGAAGGTACGACTGTAATAACACATGCCCTACGTTTCCCCATGATGATTGATAGATTTTATCTGGCTAGAACGATCAAATATTTACTTCTTTGCTGTTGCGATATGAACATTGACAATTGATTGAGTGTACACAATTTAGCACCAGATATCATTCACATTTATGAACTGGTACTGCCCTTTGATCGTTCTGGTTGATCTTTGGAAGAAATATAATTATCCGATTAGGGGAGAATCAGAGGAGGCAAGCTCTCATAGCATATGCCTGCGTTTTTGCCACGACCATTGACAAATATTTATTTTGATAAAACAATCAATATTCCTTCTTGTTTGCAATATGACCATTGATAATGGATAGATTGATGGGATACAATTTAGAGATGGATATTATTCAGATTTATGAGTTCAGGGTTATAATTTGATGCATATATTGAGAGGGCCCCGTGTTTTAGTTTTGCCCGGGCCACCGAATTCTCAGGACCGGCCCTGTCCCCGTGTCGTCTGAAGTAGGCGACGCGGGGGTCGGGCGCCCAAGCTTCAGTAACTCGCTCTTGAATACTGCAGATCCACACCAGTACGCGTCCCTCTCACCCCCTCCACCTCTTTAGAACTAGTGAGCCACCTTCACCCACAATCACACTCACACCCACATCACCGGCCGCGTCAACCGAAAGCAGTAGAGCACCACGGGCGATCTACATCGACCCAGTGCCTGGTTTCCCTCCAAAACCACGGGCGTACCAGTGCCGATTGAACTAGCGCATACACGAGTACACAACCAGATGGCTGCATCGGGTGGCTGTCACGGCATGGGTGCTGCTGCTGCTCTCGGAGGGGTGCGCGCCTGCGCGGGGCAGGCGCCGGTGCCCGGCGTTATGATATTCTGGGACTTGGTGTTGGACGCCGGCACCAAGAACCGGCTCCCCGCGCTGGTGCACGCCACGACTTCCCGGCCACACACACGCCCACCATCCGACCTACCAATGTCAACACTAGTAAACTAGTGTAGGCTGGGCTGTAATCAAGAACTACGATATGGATGGAAAGGATATAATTAATTTATCAAAGTAGCACGTTCAAGTTTTTTTAGTGGCGTGTGTGGAATAACATCAGTAAACAGCTGTTACACTAGGTAACTGGATTGTAAGCATCTGCTCGATAATGTATGGAAAACTATGAAAGTTAAACGGTCTGAACTGCACTGAACTTTCACAGTTTCATGACTTAATTGTTCCACAATTTGTGTTGCCATTGTGTTATTTTGGTATCTTACCACGTGAAATTATGAAAGTTCGGTTCAGATGTGATTCCATTTACCTGATTTAACATAGGAGCATATTGTTTGCTTACTTCAACGTGTGGGTAAATACTACTATCTCTATCTGGGTTTTTAAGGTGGCCATGGTTTTTTACGTTACCAATTTGACTAGGGAAATGTGTGTTATATATCACTAAAATATATCATTACTTGATTGATCGTCAAACAATGTTTCTAAACGTATACTTCGTATGGTATATACTCCCTCCGTCCGGAATTAACTATCGCAGAAATGAGTGTATCTACACACTGAACGGATGTTGTACACACATGTTAGTCAAATTGAAAAACCAAAAATACGTTGGAGAAATAACAACATACATTAATGGCTGTCTTGCGATATATAGATTAATTAATGGCTGTCAAAATCAGCAGGAACCATAACAACATACATTATTGGAGGTAGTTGAATATTTTATTCGGTAACCAAACAGGTTACAGATCCAATCAAACTAACTTTAGGATGAGAACAATTAAAATAGTTGGGCACACTGACTTTACTCTTATTCTCCTCTGCTGAGTACACAGCTTAACGAAGCGCTAATTTTTCTTGAGAGCGCCGGTTGCATGGAGCACCATGGTCTCGATAGTGAAACCTGGTCCAAATCCCTCCATGGCCCCCCACTCAGCTCGATCTCCTTCCTCCTCCATTCGTGGGCTAGTTCCCAAACTTCTGTACGACAGTTCTGCTCGCCGCTAGCTTCGTGGGCTCCAACTGGAGTGTCTTGTCAAGTTGGTCCAATATCCCACGGCTGCCAGGGTGCACTGCCCAGAAGAGGTCATTCCATTGGAAGTCCATCTCAAGTGGACCAAACGCTGTCGAAAGACAAGGTTCCATGGTGCCTGCCACCAGTGTGGGCAGTTTGGTGTAAACTTTCCCATGAGTGCCGTTGCTCCCCAAGTTGAGGGTGAGCACATGCTCTGTGCTCGGCACGAGGGTCTGAGAGACGGACACCATCTCAAACAGAGGATTCTCGATGGGGTGCATAGGATCAGCACCGACGATAACCGCGCCTGCCCCATCACCGAACAACGCATGAGTAATGAGGGTGTCTAAGCAGTCCCTTTCGCCCGGGCTGCAGAAGCCAGAAATGGCGAGCTCCACGCAAGCGACGAGGACGCGTGCCCCACGGTTGTTCTCTGCAAGGTCCTTGGCCAGGCGCAAGGCGGAGCATCCGGCGAAGCAGCCGTTAAGATGGAGCATCCAAGGACGGAGCCAGGATTTGAACATAGGGGGGGCAAAAAAATTCCTCTAGTGTAGAGACTCATAAAAAAAATAGAAGACACAGCCTAGTTAACGAACTAAATCTTCGTCAAAACATGTTCTGTTGTGAGCAAGTTGAATTTTTATCTAAAGTTACCATCAAGCAAATGCCAAAGCAATTCACGTGTCAATGAACTAAATCTTTCTACTATTGGATGGGATAAACAATGCAAAAGCTTGTCCGATGGGTACAGGGATATATACCCAATCTTTTACTTTTATACAGTTACTACTACCATTCGACTTGTGTAGTTCTGAAGGCATCCATTAATCTGATTTAGAAACATAAGCAAGGACAAACCACTGAGTGAGAAACAGACTAACCTAATCCTTTCCTTGGTCGCCGCATCTCTCCACTGGTTGTGCGGCCGGCCGGCCGCGCGTCCGCGCAAGATGGCCCTCGTTCACGTTAGACGTGATCTCATCCAAGCAAGGATTCTCCGCTCAAATTGAAACGGCGCAGGTCATGAACTGCCCTAGAGCTCAGATTGAAACGGCGCTGGTCATGGACTCGGATTGAAACGGCGCTGGTCAGGAACTAGACAGCTAGACCTTGGCGACAGGCATCGGACGATGGAAAATCAAACGATCTCACCGTCTCCCTTCATGCTGGGCTATTTCCTGCGGGGTGTTAAAGATGGGCTTTGTGATTTAGTTGGGCTTCAGTGGTCGGGGGGGG
>LR738715.1:892776121-892792911 GCA_902687465.1 Secale cereale
GGGGGGGCGATATTAGCTAAATATCCACTTTTTTTTTTACCGATCTGCTAATCGCTACCGAGTAAAATGAGATCGTACGGCACACGTCAGCGCGAAGGCCAAAGAGTGAAACCAAGCGTACGTCGGCGCTTGGGGCTCCAGCGTCCGAGTTGATGCTGACAATAAGGTGGGTGATGTCAGTGGCCGGACGGCCCCAGGTTGCGATGGCCTTCTTTGCTGCTGCTGCTGCAAGCTCTGGAGCAGCCTTGGCCACGATATCATGCCGAGCTTCACGGGACGGTGACGTGTCGTCCAACAAGACAGGGTGGGAGTTGAGCAGTTCATCCGTGTGGTAGAAGAAACGATTCTCGGTGTGCCCGTGAGACCACCTGATTAAATATTAGAGATCCAAAAAACCATCAACATAATGAATCATGTCTCCTTAAAAAAATTAGTACATATGTTCGGGTGCTTACATATTATCTTGAATGTGTCTTTATGGTCAGTAAGGTGCTCGCTCTTGGTGACACGGAAATAATAGTCAGGGTACTCTTCTTGGTACACTCGGTTCACAGGATTTGCTGTTCGATAGCTAGCATTGCTGCGGAGCCTTCTGCACGCTGCGCACAACGGATCTCGCTAACCTTCGGTGAGCTGCCTGCCATGGTCTCGGAGTAGTAACCTGCTATATATCAGGAGGTGAAGATAATAGGGAAGTATTCTACCTTAGAGATACTAATAACTCATTAGAGATTTTTCGAAAAGGGGCGCTTTATTATTTAAAAGATTTAAGCATTACATCCGGCCTCTACATAACTAAGATGCACAGAGTCAAATAAGGTCTTCTCACACAAACGAAAAAAAAGCGAAATACAAAGAAACTTAGATTTTGTGTAACGCCTAAATCGGATGGGGGCCAATCCTAAGATCATGCTGATGTATCTATCATCTCTATTAATCATAAAAAATGCTGAAAAACTCCAAGAAAGCAACAACACAACGCATCTTTTCCATTTCTCAACATGGCCATGATAGGTAAATGCTGCATCCATGCTGTGAATAAAACTAAGAATATTTAATGCTATCAGTATCAATGTTAATCACATCTCTGGAACACTAGAACACCTAATTTGTCAGTACACACTACATATAGAGGCGTAAATGAACTTTCTGCTTGTCTTTTTCTTACAGGCAATGAGGAGATGCTTAGCTTGGATTTAGTATAACATGGATTATGTGTTCTCTCATCGGATAACATGAAAAAGACATACTCCAAATTCTATGCATGTGGAGTAGAAATAAATAGATGTAGTTACCGTTTTAACTAATTTCATGTTACGTGAAAAATTAAATTATTTGAATCATCCAAAATTGCACATTATAAAATTTAATTTGATAATATTTTGTATCAGATCGCTCTTTTTGAAGGCGTGCATAAAGAATGAACTATTAGTTCACTTTATTGTGTGCAGGTTAGATCATACAGATATACATAAATATGTACTTTCACCGGAAGGTTATCGACAGTAATAGGATATTAATTCAGATGGATGTATGCTATAGTAATCCAGAAGCTTAATTAAAATGAATAGACATAGCTTTAGGAAAGTTCAGGACACTGATCCTTCGGCCGTGTACTCAGGTTCGTTCTTTACTTATAAAGCGGGGCCAAAACTTGTTTCGAGAGAAAGTTCAGGACACTGATGAATAGACATAGACATACGTTTACATACTTACCTTCTTTGTGGTCAACCTGATAATGCTTGAAACTAGGCAGTAGCAGACTAATGAGTTATGGGCAGGTGAGATAGAGGGATGGAAGGAGGTGCTAAGTATTTAAAGGCAGCAGCAGCAGAGCAGGTGACCCTGACAGCGTGGACTAGTCGTTTCCGAGGAGTATGTTCGTCTGATCCGCCACCATCCCACCCGTCCAGTTTGAATTCAGTCAATATTCTCTCTTTAGAACGAAAACTCCCCGCATTCAACATCTTGTCTATTTACGCTCCAATATTTTTTCTCCTCGTGCCCGCCCCATTGCTTCCACCCACGTGTTTCTTTTTGCGTGACTAGTTAGCAAGCACGTGCAACGCACGACTGGCCCGATAATTTATTTGTTAAATTAAAATTTTAGAAAAAAAGTTAAGTATACCCGCAAAAATATCGAACCACACACACAATGTACACATATTACTTGCTCTCCTTTGAAAAATTGAAAACAATTTCTTGAAGCAAGATCTATAATCCTAGCTAATTTTCCCTCCTTTTCTTGAATATTCATAACCCAGTCGGCTAAGTGCAGCATTGACCTTCAGTGTTGAATGACCAAGTGCACCCCTGTAGTCTATAATACAGAATTTCAAGGGGGTATTTAAGAAGACATACATATCAGTTTTTCTCTGTATCTTTACTGCAATCACTCACATGATTGTCCCTGAGCAAAAATCACCAAAAGTTCCTAGTACAAAAAACGCAAGTAACTCCCTCCCACTGACACTTATGTTGATTCAGTTAAGACATGTTTTTTTTTGCATGCTGGAAACATGATTCTTACATATCACAGGGTTGATTCATTTATCCTAGGGTTGGATGTGCACCTTTCTTACATATCACAGTTCTGGGGGCTCTATGATGTATTCTTTCATCATCACAAGATGAAAAGCTGGTGGCTGCAGAAAACACCTGAATTTCTTTGGCGTCAGAACTTACTTCCTTTTTTTCGAAAGGGAAGAACTTACTTCCTTGCAGTGACAATAGGTAACTGCTCTCTAAGAATTGGAAAATGGAAGTTCATGGCGAGTTCCAAACCTCTAAGAGCTAGTAGAATTCAGACATGCTCTTGGTTGATTGAAGTTAGGTTGAAATTAAATTACATTTAAGCCAACCTTATGATCAAATACCCGCAAAAAAAACCTTATGATCAAATGCAGCTTAAGAAAAGTTGTAAAAATTTAGGACATAAATTTGTTGGAAGACTGCGCATGGATAGTTTTTTTTGGAACTACATTATTTCACAATCTGGATACAAATATTTTTTTTGCGGGGCAATCTGAATACAAATTGATAGCATGAACTTGAGATATACATGAGTAGAGCCTGAGCTTACTGAATCATCAATTAGACGATTAGGAGATACTATTATACCTCTGGTTGAGAGGATGCAATCAACTCAGAAGTCTCAAGGGCCCAAAATTTAGCACTTATCAGCTGAACCTGCGGAAGTTTGTGGAAAGAATAGATAGCAAAAGTTACAATCAACCAAGTCTAGATGATATATAAACAAATTTGTAAGAAAGATATTATCTGGGAACATATGTTATGTTCTTGTACAGGTTGTACAACATACTATCACCATCTAACATGTGGCCAGTAAGCACTCACGGGGAAGAAAACAATAACAGTTCAGTAGACCTTCATGAAGCCTAAAGTCATGCAAGAGCTTTCCAGCTGTCAAATCCTAGATCTAGCAGCAATCGGCGATCCCCGAAATATAAAGGATTTCTTCTGCTAGAGCATGTGTTTATTCATCTTCCTAATATTAGCTCTATTGTGACCAACTAAGCATATACGGCAGCTTTATAGGTTGAACCAATCAGCAGGTTCTCCTACAATTTGTTTGTGGTGCCACTTAATAGGTTGGATCAAATTCTTACCTTCACAGAATTATCAGCCCCACCAGAAACAATCGACCAACCATTAGCAGTGAATCAAGCATATCAATCCTCCGGCTATGACCCTGATACGTGTGAATGCATTTCTTCTTGCGCATACCCCATATTTTCATGTTTCTACCTGAAAAAAGACCCAGATGCCAAAAGAAAATTCCCCAAAAGGGTGCCCACGGCCGTCCTGATCGCTTACGGATTGCCACCAATCATCTACCGCCCCTCTTCTAGGCATCTGCGCAGCCAAGGCGGAGACCACCACCATGTCAACGTCTAACCATGCTCCAGGGCGCTCGTGGACGCCGCTCTTCCATTGCGGCAAGGACCAACAACACGCCCCATCGCTAATAACCGACGAAGACGTTGGATCAGGAGTGTTGCGTTGAGGTTGTCCATTCATCTAGTAAATTAACCAGAGTACGAAAATACATCGGTTCATGTAGGTGCTTGCAATGAAGATTAAAAGACCATCCAGCTACTACACCCGTGGCTTTATCATCTTAATATCTTATCAATCATTAATATCACCAAACAATGTAGTGTTTATATTGATTGTTCATATGGTGGTCTGGGTTAACCGAATTATAGAAGATGACATTGTTTTTGTAGCTAGGGGATATGTATATACTTAGTACCTTTCTTGTCGTGGCGGTCGCGACTTGTTGCAGGCTCCTCCCCCTCGCAACCGGAAGGCAATGTTGCTCTCCTTCCACGTGTCCACCAAGTTCAGAGTCGCTGCAGATGGACTGATTAGTTAAGATGTGTTGTGTAGTCCGTTAATTGTGTGAGAAATCAAGTGACTGTTTTTTTTTTCTCTTGCTTTGGAGAAGATCCTTTCGTTCGCTATGGTAAACCGGGTATCTGAAAAAGTGAAAATACTACTGGACAAATCAATTACCTGGCATCTGAGTATTGTCTTCAGGGGCGGCTAAGCTTCAGGGGGAGGACGTAGCGACCTTATAGGGTGAGTGGCCGTGCTTGAGCTGGACGACATCGTCAGCGTCGAGCTTGAGGTCGGACACGATGCCTTGGCTGAGATTGTTAGTTCAGGCCATGCCCTCCCTCGGCGAGGTACCTCAAGGGCTTATAGTGCGGCAGCGTGGGCCGGTAACTCACATGGCTGATAGCATCGCAGCATGACTGGAAAGCAGGGTATACGGTGGTGCGCTGCGTACGGTGGCGAGCATTTCTGTAAAGAATGATGGTTGAATCTTTCAGCTTGCCTCTGTAAACAATCTCGTCGGTGGTCTCCTCAAGCTCCCATAGCGCCAACCAGTGAGCCCACCGGAGGTGCGACGCCGTCGGCCCCGCCACTCCGCTCCCAATGCTCCTCGGCTTGGACAAATCCCGCTCGCGGTGGCCGACAAGCCGCTGGCCGCCGTCAAACGCTTGGATCCCGTGGGCATCGCCACGGCAGCAGCGGCACCCGTGATGCCGACGTCGATGGTCAGATCAGAGATGGGGCACGACGGATTAGGGAGGGGCGTGAGGCGCAGGGAGCAATGGGGACTGGTGGAGGTAGATGGCGAGACTCCCGGCTGACGGCCGTCCTCCGGGGATCCTTGTGTCGGCCAGTGACGGATCTGGCGACCTCATGCTCATGGTCTTCCGTATCCATGGAGGCCACCAAGCAGATGAGAACGACATCCATGGGCCACTCCCTCGACCTCTCGGCGCGCGGCGCCCTCAGGAGTAGGGGCAACGACCGAGCAGCCAGCGGCCGATGCCCCGCGAAGTCTCCGTCGTGAGCTCACAAGGGGGCTGGGTCCCCAGCGGACGGCCTCTGAGCACGCGGGGTGTTAGCGCTAGTTACGCGGTGGCAGAGTTTTCGTTCGCCCGACGAATTGCTAAACGTAGTTTTGACGGTGGATCAATGTAATCTTAACGGTTAGATCGAATTGAGTGATCTTTATCGTGAGGCTGTTATTGGTCCGGGTTGTTATATGTAGCTTAGATTGGGTACACTTAGCGATGAATATGTTTGCTTGTTTAATAGTAGTATAGATAATATGTGTCTCATTGAACTTGAACATATAAACCCTCCTAGCCTCGTAGTCACAACCGTTGCCTCCACGTCGTCTTTAAATCGCTATGCCACCGCCTGTTAATTCGGTGCCCCGCCGGGGGCATCTTAGTAATTTCACGTAGGACACGTACATGGTATAAAACTCACCAACTGCGATGGAGAAACCCTGGCCGTCGCCCGCCCCCGCGTGAGAGCGACCCCTGCCTCGTCCCGTGCCGCCGCCACCTCCTCCCCGCGACCCCCGCCTCCTCCCCTACCGCCGCCGCCTCCTGGGCCTCGCCCTCACCCTCTCCCCGCGACCCCCGCCTCCTCCCCTGCCGCCGCCGCCTCCTGGGCCTCGCCCTCACCTCTCCCCATGACCCCCGCCTCCTCCCCTGCCGCCGCCTCCAGGGCCTCGCCCCCAGTCCTCCTTCTCCGCCATCACAGATTCGGCGGAGCTCGTGGTTGACCGGCGGTGAGCATGGCCTCGATCTGGAGAAGGAGAGGCCAGGAGTGTGGCCTCGATCTGGAGAAGGGGAGCAGCCTCGCACATCTTCATCCCTCTCGGTCAGGTACGTGCCTCCTTTGCATTTCTTTGTTCTCAATTAGCCCATTTTTGCTCTGATTCTTGGACGTGCCGCCGAATATCTCATATTGAGAGGTTCTAGATGTGCACAATAGTTGTTTGTGTAAATATCTGAGGGGAAAGACTACCCAGGGAAGATTTTGACATTTATGCCTCTTCTTTTGTTTGAAGAGGTGAGCTTTTATTATGGATATTTACAATGGTGTGTTACTTCAAGTACACCTCTGTTGTTCATGATATTGGGCATTTTTTTTGTTGAACATATTTACAGTAATATCATAACATTAAAGTCATATTTACTATTTAGTTGTGTGCTATTACTTTTAGGATTGTATAAGATTTGAAGTCCTCAAAATATCTGAGAAACACCAAGCTCGACTGTTTCTTCCCGTCTTAGTTAGTATGCATTTAAGTCATATCTAAACTGATGGATACTGGTATCTTCTGATTGGTGTTCTGGTATATTACACAGGCAACAAAAGAATGGGGGGGAAGACCAAGCGAAGTATTCATGATGCTCTGTGTGTTGCAAGGAATCTGATCATCAACAACTCAATTGTGTATGGTGGTGGCTCGGCAGAAATATCTTGCTCAATTGTTGTTGAAGCTGCAACGGATCGGCATCCTGAAGTTGAGCAGGTAATTGTGGTCTTGGAAATGGTACTACAAAAGAAAGCCATATATGTTTTAGAAGTGATTGTTCTTCTTTGTACTTTCACTACGCAATCAGGGTGTTTCCTGATGCTTTGGATGCTATTCCACTAGCTTTACCTGAAAACATTGGTGGCGCTGGTCGGTCGTCGCCTCTCCACCGGCTATTGTTTGGCGGCGTCAAGCAGAACGCCGAGGATGCGCCGCTCCATCTTAGGGCTCAACGCCCTCTTGGACGCAGAGGTTGGCAGGTTCTCGCTCTTCACCGGGGCTCCGACGGTCGTGCTTGGTGTGGCAGCGCTGGACAGCGGCAAGAAGGAAGAGCATGGGCGGCCCGCGATGCCAGGCCCCTGGCCCTCCTCCCTCAAGCTCAAGGCGCTGATGAGATGGTTGGAATGGTGATGCTGCTCCGTAGGTACTAGCTTCTGCATTGTCTCTTGCTCCCTCAATTTCCTTGCCTCCTCTTGAATTCAATGGACGCAGAACATGTTTTGACAAATTGGGCTGTGTGCACCCTGTTTGTGTGACGACAAAGAAGGGAGAAGCAAGAGATATATTATTTTTTCTTCGGTTAGTAAAGGAATAATGAAGTGGTATTTATTCGGTTATCGCCCATTCAATATTTTGAATTGTGCTTATGCTTATTGCAGCCAGGTGATTAGGGTGAATTGATTGCTCTTGGCTCTCAAATACTTCTATCGATGGCTCATGTTCAAAATACAAATAGGATATGTCACTGCATATTATTCCCAAAGAAGTGTTGTGCTCTCCTTTGTTGTGAGCTCGTCACCTGTTGCGCTCACGTCTATGTCGTTCTTGCGCCGGGCTGCTACCTCTTTAGGGTGTATTATGAATGAGTTGCAGTATACTCTTATGATTATAATGCATGAAAATCTGTGTCAACATAAGTGTACCGGTGACTTGACTTCAGACTGTAATTTAGTCTCTGTTATTGTTACTTGTGCCCAAGTAGCCACATTTCTGCTGACCGAGCATTCTGTCTGTTGTACCGAAAAATGCTCAGAACATTATGATTGGGTAAACATTATTTATTTGTATGTGAAAATTTGGGTAAAGCTTGTGGCTCCTGAATGGAAAGGAAGTATGGGTCAAGAAAACATAGGCTGGTTGAGGAAATACACGAGTAGACGGTCATGGATTACATGTCCTAATTTGCTAAATGAACCTGGTTGAGGGTCTACTTTTATCTTATGCAAAATAAGGTTGGGATTATATTATGGGGCAATCAGTTTTTGTAGGTTCAGCAATCAGTTTTTGGGATAATCAGTTTTTTTGTGGCATAACTAATTGTGAACTGTATTAGTGTAGATTTAGTTTTTCCTGAGTTTTGTGTAGCCTGTCATCTTTGCTTTTCTGTGTTTTCTCCATTTTATTTTCAGTTTTGCTGCCAGATAGGCAATGAGTCAGTAGATCATGTTTTCACCTTGTTTTTTTTCAGTCATATTTTAGTCATAAATATTCCCCAGTGATATTCATTAGTTCAGATCAAACTTTTTTGACTCTTAACGCACAAGTACATGGGTATAGTTGGGGGAGGGATTACAGACAAATCTCCAGACTGAAACTTCTTTTGTCCAGCGTGATGACGCTTTTTTAGCGCTCCTTGGTTCGTAATGCTTCAACTTTTTTCTATCTACTTGCAGTTTCCTATCGTTGCATCTTTTTACCTCCTACTTCATGATGTGTGTGGTGTATTACTCAGCATGCGGATATACTCAGGGGCAGGCAGGGATGCGTTCAGTGTGTACTCCCTCTTATTTTCTTTCTTTGTACTGGAGTATTTCATTTGTATCAGTTTACTTATTTTCTTTTTTTACTGGATTATTCGTTGTTCTTTAAGGGCCGTCAATGGCATAAAATGGGTTCTGTAAATCACTTTATCTTGTACCTTCATTTTTTAAATAATCATTTTATTATTCATCAAGCAGTTGCCACTGTAAAGTATTATCATCGGGTTGTTGTTACCCTCAACACTAACTTTTTGCCTGAAGAGCTATGTGATACAGAAAAGAGCCTTTCCTTTCAGGCACTGCAAAGGAGAGTATGATACCAGGATCAACTTAGCTAGGCAAG
This sequence comes from Secale cereale, assembly GCA_902687465.1. Lineage (NCBI taxonomy): Eukaryota > Viridiplantae > Streptophyta > Magnoliopsida > Poales > Poaceae > Secale > Secale cereale. The sequence goes on from LR738715.1 coordinate 892,785,099, forward strand.
GTATGGAGGTGAGCTCAAACATCATCTGGAAGCAGGTATGTATAATTCACTTGCTCTGTACTCTCAAGCATATGGGATCTGATGTTCTTGATGAAGATACTTCCCTCCTTCCACAGGCTTTTTGCTAAGGTTAAATAAAAAGAGATTGCACTTTTAAGAAGACCTCTTGTTGACTATTCAGTGAAGGTACCATGCATACTGCATACAAAATATTACATTACCTTTTTTACCCCCTTCCACGTCCTCTGTTTTCACTTTTCCGCATGCATACACAAAATCTAACTGGACTCTCTTGGTCTGATGTCTTGCATTTTCGAAGCCAAAATACTTAATGAGAAACATATTTAGAAAAGCGCATTGCATATATGCGAATGGTAAGTATCTTTATCTTATCAGGTTAAAATACTATCTTGGAGTACACCAGACTAATTGTATAACGCATTGTTTTCAGGCATTTGATCAGCAGCAACTAGATTTGGTTGATGTTGCATCAAAAGCTTTAGCCTATAGACAAGACATAATCCCAACATGTCAAGGTATTGTGTTCTCTCTATTGATTTTGACATGACTTCATAATATCAGTTGTCAGCCTGTTCTTCTCACATTAAAACATCATCATTCAGTTATATGTACTAATTAGTTGCATCTGCTTTTGTTTGGCTTGTCAGCATCGTATTTGCCTGGAGAAATACATGTTATGGTAAGCTGTAATTGTTAGTCTTGCTCATATGCATCCACAAAGGGTATCTGCCATTTTCCTTGTGGTACTCTTGAATCGGAGTTATTTTTTTATGCCGCCCTTGTTCTCCATTCATATTGATTTAGTAGCAAGTTGTAGGTTAAATTTTGACATCGGATAAAATTCTTTGCAACCAGAGGGTCAATGTCAAAGAGTCATATTTATCCAGCGGTCCTTCCTGTAGAAAGCAAGAAATTTTTTGTTGCCGCTCTTGTTCTCCATTCATATTGATTTACTAGCAAGTTGTAGGTTAAATTTTGACATCGGATAAAATTCTTTGCAACCAGAGGGTCAATGTCAAAGAGTCATATTTATCTAGCGGTCCTTCCGGTCGAAAGCAAGATTTTTTTTATGATGCTCTTGTTCTCCATTCATATTGATTTACTAGCAAGTTGTAGGTTAAATTTTGACATAGGTTAAAATTCTTTGCAACCAGAGGGTCAATGTCAAAGAGTCATATTTATCCAGTGGTCCTTTCTGTCGAAAGCAAGAAAATGTTCTGAGGTTTGTTGACAGTTATACAAGGTTCACCGACTTATCTTTTTCTTTGTCATTACTTTGAATCTGTAGATTTGATGATATGTTGTCATGTTATATCTTATTTCAGCACTATCGTGAGGGCTTATAGTTCTGTCATTTTACACATGTACGGTTTCTCCATTCGCTCAACCCAGAATATGGAATTGCTGGAATTTTTGAAATGTTGGTAAGTTCCCTTCCTTCTTCGCCTCCCTCCATTACGTCCCCAAGGATTCATAACTTTCTCATTTTAGTTGTCTTTTTAAGAGTTTTGTTAAATTCTTGACGAACTACACATACGCACACATGGCTTATCAGACATGGTTTTATTTTGAGAACCTTTTAGGTAAATATGAGTATGATTTTATTATTTTCGTGGATGTAATTTTAAAAGGTCACATTTCTCTTTTTTTATCAAATGGACTTGCCCAATATTGATATTGTCTAGAGTAAGAAATTAATCTTTTGTTTGCCTAAAATTTTGGTTCATGTAAATTTTATAGTTGGTTTATTTCACAGGTTTGGTTTCTTTATCAGAGGTTGCTTGATCTAATGGTGGATGAAACTTGGTTTGGTTGGGACTGAGTCATTTTGGCTCTTCTTGGTGGCAACTAATTACGTATTTATATCGCGAATCAATAAACATGAGGCAGGCTGACCAGCTTCAAATACGTAATTAGTTGCCACTGGAGACTTGACCAGCCTGGACTTTACGTACTTCATGTGTTATTTCTTCTTTGATTTAGGGAACATCAATTGCATGAGATAAGTGTCAAAATTAGTACTCGGCGACACTTACTTTGGGACACTTGTAAATAGGTGTACAGTTCGAATTTATCTCACTCTCGGTTTTCACATCTGATTCGGGGTCTTGAGCCCTCATTCATTTGAACATGTGATTTATTTTTATTTCTACTATAAATTGAGCTAATTAGAAATTCTATAAATGTGTTTTTCTTGATAAATTAAAGCTTATGATGATGTGTACTGGATTTTCATTTCTTTTCTTTCATCATAGATCAGCTAGGTATTATCCAGGCCCAGGTAACCGTCCTTGATGATGGCTTCCATGAGCTAAGGTTGCAAGGGTAAACTAAGTTGGAATTTTGCAGTGGCAAGGGTCACAACTATCGGTGGAGATGAAGCTAACGAGCTCACAAAAATTCTACAGATTCATCAAAGACCGAAGGAGGTTATAGTGTGTACCTGAGCGGCAACAGCGTCCGTTTTGGTCTTGCTGGAGCCTCCCTTGCCGTGGAAAGTCACAAGCTTCAGGGAGCGACAGTGGCAACTACAAGGATTTGGCTCGTCGATACGAGCAACAGCGACCCCATTTGCCGATTCCGCAGCTCCGAGCTGCAGCGGGAGCTGATATGCAGATGGAGTTGTTGCGCCTACAAGCTGCGGGGCCGCCAAGATGTAGAGGGAGCCGTTGTGCCTTTGAGCTGCAGTTGGAGCCGCTCTACCGCCAAGCTGCAGCGTGAGCCGCCCACAAAGATGGAGCCCAAGGTGCCCTCGTCCGCCTCCTCCTGGTGCTTTCTCACTTCACTTCAGCATGAGTAAGGGGGAGGGGAACCGGATGAAGAACGGGTCGATGGAACCAAGGATGCCAGACACGTTGTTAGCGTTCTGGGTCCTGGTGGCAGTCCGTGAAGCAACTATTGACGTGTTTTTGTCCCTCGGCACACGTATTTCAAGGGCATGACTGTAATTTTCTTTATCTTTGAGGTTTGTCATGTTACTCAAATTGTAATCCTGGTGGAGCCTTTTGGTTCTGGTTTTAAAGAGAACAGGGAGACCCCCTCCTTGGGTGGGCAGGACTCGGAGTTTGCCAAAAAAAGGACCAGCAGTCAACCACGGAGTAGAAGATTTGAACAGAATTGCAAATTTGCCAAGGGGCAGTAGAGCCGTTTTGCATGGTGCTGTGCAAATCGATAGTATTTTTCACTTATGCATGTGTTATCATGAGAACAACTTCGTTGCCGCACAAACTGTGAAAAAAACATAATGTCTTCGGATCAAAGAGAGATTGTAGGTTGTACTTCGGTACAAATCAGTCACATATGCATGGTTCGAATACTTGGCCCACTGTCGCTTTTTGCCTGATACAGTACATACACAGCCATCTTATGTCCAGTCCTGATACACTAGCAATTTTTGAAACGTGGGGCAAAAGATTTGCCCCTTTTCATTAATTAAGAGAGGGAAAAATGTCTTGCGGAGTTATAGAGGAGAAGAAAGTAAAAGCCCCAGGCACGGGATGCATAACACACCTGCATTACTCTCTCGGTATAATGTGTCTCAGATGTTTCGGCCCCGCGGTCGCCCAAAGAATTACCGCCTTCTGGATGGTGCGTAGAAGAATGATTGGAGGAGCATAAATCACTAGCAATTTCGTACTAATAGCCTGTGAAATTATGTCCAATAATAACCAGTTTCACTGTATTAAGACACATACATCACTGTTAAACATGCCAACTGAAACTACAACCAGATAAATCAGCTTAATTATTCTACTACTTTCCAGGTGACAACAGTTAAACAAGAGGAGGCAGACACAACCAGTGATATAAGCGGTGGCCAAATTACCCATGGTAATGCTCAAAACATACTTATGATTGTTTGTACATCGAAAAGAATATTGCTTCTTCTTCACTAATGCATGCTATTTGATCAGTATCTTTTTTTTGAGCATCAGTACAGACGCAAGCGCTTATATATACGCGCATACACTCACCCCTATGAACGCACACACGCACACCCTACCCCTATGAGCTTCTCTAAGAGACTGAGCCGGCATATCATCTTGAGATTTACGAAGTCACCGTAGACGCCTCGTCGTCGACGTGAAAGCGCATCGCCGGAAATCCTGAAATAAATCCAGGAATAATGCGAGCACCAGGATTTGAACCCTGGTGGGTTGGGGATACCACTGTCCACCTAACCATCTCAACCACAGGTTGGTTCGCTGATCAGTATCTTTTTTAATTAACACATATGCGTGCAAGTTGATCAACAATCTAATAAAACAAACTTCTTCCAGGGTCCAATAGGTGTTCTGTTTGCTATTCATTAATGCTCTGGTTTATTTGTTGTTACATGTACAAGCAATGCTTACGCTTCTCACTGATCATACACAAATAGCCTTTTCTGTTTTTTCACTGATACACATGATCTTATTAACCATCCAATTAAATGAGATGTATTTTCGGATTCAATAGGTCTTCTATTTCTTTATGTTGTCCTATGTTTGCTGTTCCAAACTCTTATCATGATCTCCTTATCTATTCGTCACAGCCGAACCGCTATGTCGCAAGCACAACAAGCCATTCGAGTACATTCATCGCCCACGCAAAGGAAACTCAATCCAAAAGTTCAAAGGCAAGAAAATCAATCTAAAGCCTGGAAAGTCCATTCTACACGGTAAGAGCCACATTACTCTTCTCATTCCAACAACTCTCGCAACAACAGCTAAATGGTATAACTTTGTACAAATTAACATAGGTGAGCCTAGCATCCACCACCTAGAAGAGTTTAGTCGCCATGTTATGTGGGGAAACGCAGTCGAGCTCTACAGACATAATGCTCGTAGACTGCGAAATATCATCCGCAGCACCACCACACCTGATCGCTACTATGTGTGCCACATGACGGAAACATTTGCTACAGTGGGTAAAAGGATTGTAATCCTTTGCAGTTGCTCTGTCCTATTTCATACAATGGCATCGAATAAAATGATATACTAACTAGCCTTTAATGTCATTTACAGTACTTTGGGGTTCACTTTTCTATGGGCTCTCTTTTCCCACACATGGATGCTGACCATGGTGAACTGCCAATCACTACTGGAGACGGAACTACCGCTGTCACAACCCGCTTTATCAAGGGTGTTGACAAAAAGGTCACCATCACTAGAGGCTGGAGCGACTTCTTCCGTCAGGCGCACATGAAGAAAGGTCAAGCATATGCTTTCGCCTTCAAATGCACTTCCAAGAGAGCGCATGATCGTCTAATCAATATAAACAAGTTGCAAGATCACCTTGTTATATAACTTAAGCATTAGTATAGATGCCTACTAAGACTTCTGGGTTTATCATCCTTTTGCATCTTATGCAATCCCCTAAGACCATCCTGTGTTATTTGCGTTATTTGCATTATTTGAAACATTCGTGATGAAAGATATATATGCTCACTCTTACAATACTTGGCTTACACTCGGCCTTTGCGCCATTGGCGCAACGGGTCATCTAGTTCATATAAACAGAGGCCAAGGAACAAGCCACTCCCCGCAACAAGAAAAAAGGTATGAGCCACGTAAAAACCGACTTGACAAACTGAGCTAGTAGAACGCTAGCCTGTGCACAAAGAACCATCACTCTGGAAAGAAAATTACAATAAAAATGGACCCATCTCCTGAGCAGGACTTCAACATGGGTCACGTGCCTCCGGCACCATCATAACAGCCAGCAAAGGAGAATGTGACGAATCACCTCTTCACATGAGCTTCATACCGTCTCCATCGCTGATATACATCTTTGCGGACCTCCAAAGTACCTTACCAAAGGCGAAGCCATTGCCGTTGAAAAAAATATGTCCGAGGCAGCACCCCAGACACGTCATTGAACTCCAGATCTTCACCCCCACACGACTAAGATGCCGGAGAAGGAAACCATACTTGCCAGCCACAACCACGATCCTAGCACACGATCCGTCTTCCAGATGTCATTGATGTAGACCACCATTTGATTTCGCTCCTCGACTATCTCCCAACCTCTGCGCCGATGCCGATGCATATGACGTCGCAAAGGCAGAGCTCGAGGACACAAGTCCACTACAAGGATACCGCCATTGCTAGGATATCCCAGCTTGAACATGCTAGTTCACAAGCCCATCACCGACCATAGAGCCGATTGCCTCATCGGGGGAGGAATTGGACCTTCTTTATTTAGCGATGTCGTTGCCGCCGCGGAAGCAAGATATTGACCGACCCAAAACCTTAGCTACTTGGGCCATATAACCTAAAGCTACACGATCCGCACACGCATGATCCGGCGACCCTCGTTACCACCGACGATCGAGAGGTCATCGGCGGAGGGGAGCTGCTGGAGGACAGTTCCGCAAGCTATCCCCTGCTCGCGGCGGCTAGGGTTCTAGTCGCCACACACGAGAGGAAAAACGTTTCATGTCGTACGGAGTGGAAGTCCACCAATATCTTCAAGGGCAAGGATTAAATTGGCATGCAACACACATGCGTGCACACAAACACACGTATAAATGTATATTTAGAACATGAGTTGGACCATTCCCAACACGTCCAGAATCATTGCATTTATTGCTTATGTGTAGTATAAAAGAAGCACCGTACAAGCTTCTAGCATGTTGAAATGCTCCACAAAACATAAACAATAATTAATTTCACCTAACACTCACCTTTAACAATCGGGGCACTCGGCTTCATCTTAGGCTTGTTGCCACAATCCGGCTTGTTGGAGCACTATCAGCTCTGTTGGAATAAGCCACGGCGTGTGTGGTCGGGCGCGTCGGGTGCGCGCGGGACGTGCGGGATACACTGGTGTGGTCGGGCTCGTCGGGCGCGTCGGATGCGCGTGGGACGTGCGGGACGTAGCGGAAGCGTGGTAAGCGTGCATGTGGGTCTAGGTGCACGAGCCGCTGGAGGGGCCGTTGGAGGCAGCCGCGTCGTGCGTATAGGTGCGTCGTTCGCGTGGCCGGAATGTACGGATCAAGCTGCATGTGTAGATGCGTGTGGAGTTCGTTGTGGGGTCAATAGCTCCTGTGCGACGTTTTTCGTGGGAATTGGCCGCAGTGCGACGTTGTTCGACAGAATGGCTCTGGTGCGACATTTTTGAGCGAGTAAATAGTCCAGAAACGAGATGGCCCTTAAGCTGAACTAATGCCCTCATTAGCTGTTACGGGCTGGACCCACAACTTACCCACGTAAGCGCCGGACCCACTACTTGTCCAGTAAGAGCGGCACCCACAACTTATCCACGTAAGCGCGGGACCCATGACTTGTTCAGTGAGCACGGGACCCACCTCTTGGCAGCTAGAAGAGACGACCGCCCGTGTCCGTCCGCCCGCTGCCGCCCATTGCTTCCCCTTTCCCCATTCTTCCTCTTCTCCGGCGACATAGTGTAGATGTCCACCTCCTCCGCCACGCACTCCAAATGGCGTCAGTATGGTCCAGTGCCGCTCACAAGGTGCCCTAAGTGCCCACGCCCAGAGCCTCTGAAACGGTGGGTCAGTAGGACTGATGAGAATGGAAATCTTGGACGGGAATTTGTGAAGTGCTTGAGCAAAACAATGGCAGGAAGGGATGGCAAGGTTTGATCTCAGTTCTTAGCCCGTTCTTTCACTGCCGTTTGCTTTGATTTCTCCATATTTTGTTTTTTCCCCTCGAATTTGGAATTTAGGGTTCATGTTGTTGTTTTCAGATCCTGAAGAAATGCACCCATTTCGAGGTGGATGGATGACTATGTTGAGAGGATTCAGTTCGAGGGCTACATTGATTCGAGCGGGGCCGCAACCTGGGAGCTC
>LR738715.1:892792954-892885397 GCA_902687465.1 Secale cereale
GGGAGCTCGGACAGAGGGGCGGGCATAGTCGTACCGATGGCGAGGTTTGTGCGAAATGCTGAACTGCACTTGGAGTCTGAACTGACCGAGGAACTGAAGAAGATCAAGAAAAATCAAATGGAGATGATCGATTTGCAGAAGCAAGCAAATATCATGGCAGGGGGGGTTCTATTGTTGTGTCATTGCTCTGTTTTTGTTTTACTTGTTATTCATCCGTCATTAGAGGGGGCATTTAGGTCTGTCAGAATAGATGATGCGATCTGTGCGCCATGTCAAGTTCATGTAACTGAATCGAAGCCGAAATATTCAGTGTTCATGCTATGTTCTTATTCCTTAGTTAACAGAGTGCGCACCCCCCAAATTCAGTTTGGACCCAATTCAGTTTCTAGTAAAATAAGCTTGCTGCCAAATAAATGTTGGGCCGTGAGAAAATAACCAGGCCCAAATAGAGACAAGCCCACCCGCGTAGGGGCACCAACCCATGTTTAGAAAAAAATGATTCGACTAAAACCTCAAGATAAAAAATGTTGCTTCGACAAATAAACCTTTAACAAACATACACTTCTTTACTTGTTTTTTTCTATAGCCAAATTTCTCTATGGAATAAATGTTGGGCCGTATGTATGGTAATTTTTTTTGTTTTTCTTTACATATTTGTTGCTTGTCCACTATTGTTTTGTGATTGCTTTTATGCATGTGCCCCTACGGCAAATAGGTCCAAGAAAAATGTTCCTGTTTTGCTCTGAAAATATTGGTCAGAGGTAAAATTCAAACCAATATTTTTAGGAGCCCAGAAATATTTCTTTAGGGCATTTGAGTTAATCCAATAATTATTTGCATGAACTAAATTAGTTGCATGTCCATGGTTGCACAAATATTTGCACCCTACTCCTACTAGCTAGGGTGACCCTATTAGCCAGGGCCTAGATACATGCATGCACTGATGCACACATGCAGCACACCAAGATATGAAAAAAAAAATTGCAACAAAATTTGGGTACCCATACACTTGCATGTCCATAGATAGAACATCAAGCACGATATATATCAACTGATCAATATCAACTAGATAGAAAAAACAGATAGAACACATCACAATATAGTAGCATAAGTAGTAGCATTCCATGAGCTAGATAGTACCATGTTACAACCAACATAGATAGTACCATTACAACTTATATAGATAGTTCATAGTTCAACCCAACACGACAATAATAAAACGACACCCTAGATAAGATAAAACACCACCGGTCGACTTCCTTGCTTGCTCCAAGGCCAACTCCTCCATGGCCAAAGCCTCTCCTCCATGGCAACTCCTTCACTCGTCGTCGTTGGTGGGGTAGGGGAGGGTGTGCATGCGCTCATTGGCGGGGAAGACGTTGTCAAAGTCGATGAAGATGTTGTACATGGTGAATGCAATGAACTCGCATCCACACCAAAAAGCACGATCGAGGAGGTGGTAGGCATCGAAGGGGTTGGTGAACGTCACCGTGAGCCCGATAGGATAGCCATTGTTGGTGATGTCTTCGAGTCGGAACATGACCGGAGAGCCCCTCGGGAGGTGGCGGTAGCCGGCGGAGAGGAAGAACTGGGCCAGCCCCCTTGCCCCCTCCACCTCGAGATCGCCCACACCCGCAGGGTGTTCTCCACCCGGACTCTGGCAGAGTAGAGCCTCTTGGGGAAGGTGCGTGGCACACGGTAGGTAGCGCCAGCGAACTGCATCTTGTTGCTTCGAGTGGATCTTGGGTGGATCTTGGGACGGCTCGGACGGCTTGTGGTGAAGATGGGAGATGAAGGAGAGTGAGAGAAAGATGTAGGCAAGGGTGTGCTTAAATAGCCAAGGTGCACCATTTTAACGTTTGGTTTTCCTCTCCATCATAATGGCATGGGAAACGGGCAAGTGTGGCATCGCACCCGAGCCAACCAGTGTGTACACGCGCATGCATTGTGGTAGTAATGCCAACGTCCCGCGTAGCACTCTGGCAATTAAAAACGCGTCGAGAGATGATCTCGATGCCGTGCATGCAGCGCCTAGCGATGGTCAGGCATCTAGACCCATCTAGAATGGGTAATAGCCATAATGCGACGAGGGTGTCGGCAGGCGTGCTCGATGCCATGCATGCAACGTCTAACGCTGCGAGGGCTGCGCACGCATGCATGCTTTTCAAGCCTGCTAAAATGCAGCGTGGTGTCCATCGGTCCAAGGGGTGGGCCGCTTTAATTAAGCCCAACAATGGCAGGCCTGCTCAGTCTTACCCAATGAAAGAAAAAAAGGGCTAAATCAACCAACCAATGAAAGCGCAGCCCGCGGATCTGTGATGTGGCTCCTGATCCAGGCCGTTGCTTATGTTCACATCCATCGAATGGTCAGAATGTTGCGTGCTATAATATTCATAATCTTCGAAGCAGCCAATCAGAGTGCAGCCCGCGGATCACTGACGTAGCCCTAGTGCCTGATCCAGACTATCCATTCACAGCGATCCAATGGCCTAGAGGAGTGCGGGGTTTTGATGGGGTTTCGATGGGGTTTTGAACGGTTAGGGTTGAGCATAACTAATTCAAAAAAATCAAAAATATATAAAACTAGTGCCAATCATCGTTCTATGTGACTAAGTATCAAGGAAAAATAAGAAACTCATACTGCGGATATTTTCATGAAAAAACCTTCACAAAAGATGGGTATCAAGAACAAGGTTGTAGGGTTTTCAAGAAAAGTGAGCTAGGGTTTAGTGTTAAACATGTCATACTTGATCGAAACGATCCAGTATCAGAATGGACTCTTATATACACACATTAGATGTCAAGTTTCCTTTTTTGGCTCATTTAGAGAAGGTCCGAAAAAAACTTACTTACAAATGGGTCTGTTTTCCCTAGCCTTGGAGGGGTTTTGGAGCTCATATGGAGCACATTTTTCATGTCCAGAGTTTCACTTAATAAAAGTGCTCTGATTAATCAACTAACATGGATAATAGTCCAGAAATCACTATAACACCAATACCACAGAGCAAATAACTTCAAATTTGAATTTTCGCTCAAATTTGAATTTCGGCTCAAATTTGAAATTTGTCTCAAACTTGAATAGTATTACACAAATACACATCATATCAAAGTAAAAATACCATTACACAAATTCAGGCAAGGTTTGATTACTACAACATAGTAACAATACACAAGTTTCAACAAATTTTCACTTCTGCTTCTTCCTACCACTCAATTTCTTCTTCTTATTTTTACCAATGCTTGTTTGTGATTGTAAAACACCCAGTTCACTCAAGCTCTTGATTTTATTCACTCGACTGCCTGGAACAACATCTTCATTTCGCACCACAATAGTTGCAGTATCATCAGACCCAATATCACCAATTGGCAACACAACTTCCAATATATGCTCAGTTGGCACCACATCAGCTCGAATATCTTCAGTTGGCAACTCACCTTCCAACATAGGCTCAGGGTGCACAACATCAGCTGGAATATCTTCAGAGATACCCATATCTTCAGTTGGCAGCAGAACATCACAATCTTGCTCATCTTGCAGCAGCACATCCAAGTCTTGCTCATTTTGGACCACACCATCCAAGTCCTGCTCATTTTGCACCGCACCATCCAAGTCTGGTTGAATGTGCATTGTTTCACCACAACTTCTCTTTCTTCTACAACCATTGCCTCTTGCCTTTTTCTTTGGCCAACACTCTTCAACAACAAGGGGCTCACCTGCACGCTTCCTCCTAAAAATATAAAGCATGTCAACTGGTTAGTAATTGAAAAATGCAACAAAATAGTAAACAATGCAAACATATGCCCACATACTTTGGCCTTTCAGGAGTGTAACAACATTTGGGAGATCCAACTCGGTGCCCAAGTTCCTGGCACAACTTGCATCTATTTTTGTTACCTTTCCGGGACCTTTTTGGCTTTGCATCCTTCTTTCCCTTGCCCTTTTTGCTACTCTCACCTTTCTCAAACCATGCCTTGAATCTGCTCTCCTTAGGCCTGCAAATATGGGTGCATATTTATCTTCGGTCGGGAGGCCAAGAAAAGTATGGCATGATCACATGGTTTCCCAGTGTGTTGCCACTCCAAACAAGTGCAATCATGCATTTCAGTGTTAACAACATGCCTTCTACCAGTTTTGGTATCGCTAACTTCAGCACCTCACACAGAAGATTTTTCAACGGATAAATGTGTAAGATTTCTGCTCCTGTTGACCACCTGTTGTACCACTGTAGGAAGCTTATCCCCTTGTAGACAATCACCAATCCTTCTTCTCAATTCCCACAAGCGCATGGTCATGATCCTGTTTTGGTCAACCATGTCATGCACAGGCAAATTTTTTAACTGCTTCACCTTGTTGTTAAAACTTTCTACCAAGTTATTGTTGATATGATCACACTTGATGGCAGTGTTAAATCCTGACCTATACCATAATAGAGAATGGTAGGTGTTCACCCATGGACCAATCTCAGGGCATGCTGTCATTATCTTACCAAGGTGATATGAATGTGTCTGTTTAGTGTAATATCTTGCTACTAGCCACATGCGACCAAATTCTTCCCCTCTGAATTTTTTGATCAAATTCATCCACATATGGACGAAGCACTCCCTCTGCTCACAATGGGGGAAAACATTCTTCACTGCGTTTTCTAGCCCTTTGCATGCATCTGTGTGGACTGCCAAAGGTGACACTGGCCCTGTGCATCTTTTCAACTGCATCATGAACCATGTCCACGAGACCTCTGTCTCTAACTGAAATAAGCCAATAGCAACAGGGAACATCCAGTTGTGTCCATCCAAAGCATTGCAAGCTGCCAATTGACCATTCCACTCGCCAGTTAAAAATGATGAGTCTATGCTCAAATATGGACGACACCCTGCCTTGAAGCCATCAATGCAAGGCTTTAAATCCATATTTTTTTTAGAGAAAAGCACTCTTCCATCAGGTGTTACCTCAGTATCTATCTGCACAACACTGCCAGGTGACCTTTTCTCCACCTCTGCTTTGAAATTATAAAGCATCCTAAAAGTCTTTGCCCAGTCACCATATAATTGTTTCATTGCCCTTTGTTTTGCCTTCCACACCGTGTTATACTTCACCTTAATGGGGTATTGCTTTTCCAAGTCTACTTTAAGTTTTTTTGTAGTAGTGTTTGGTTTCTTGGCTAAAATAGGAGTGATCTTTTCTGCAATCCAAAGTTGTGATGTCATGGTTGATACTCTCTGTGAACTTGTAATACAAGTATGTTGGTGTGGGATTTGATTCACCCTAATGGTACTTCCATCAGGTTGGCGTCTAGCAGATATGTACCACTTGCAAGGCTTGACACTTCCATCAAAACCTCTACATCTTGCATAAAACTTCTTTCTATCAGTCCACTTAGTATTGGCATCAAACTCATGTTTGACTGCATAAGTCTTGAAACACATCCTAAACTCATCCATGTTTGGGAACAACTTCCCCACTGCAATAACAGGGTTTTCCTTGTCATACACATTTACCAACTCATCATCATGTTGATACGTCCAAAACGTATCTATAATTTCTGCTTGCTCCATGCCACTTTTGGGTGATATTGCTATGATATTCATACACTTCCATACACTTTTGATCATATTTGGACTAACTTACTAATCCAGTGCACCCCAGTGCCAGTTTCTGTTTTCGGCTGTTTTTGTATTTCAGGTTTTCACGTTTCGAGAACTGCCCAGAAAAATACAGAAAAATTATATAAAAAATCAGCGATCCGGGAACGACACTGCTTCCGAAGGGCAGCCTGGGGGGGGGGGGGCACAGGGGCTCCAGGCGCCCTGTGGGCGCCCCCCCTGGGCCGCGCCCGGGGGGCGCCTCGGCCCCCCGAGAGCCCCCCGGTGCCCTACTTTGGCATATATTTAAAGGGTTCCCCGTAACCCTTGAAACAGGACTTCTTTTCGCGATCCCATCTCTGTTCCGCCGCCGCCGCCGCTTCCAAGATCGGGAGCACCAGGAGAACTCTTCCCGGCACCCTGCCAGAGGGGAGGATCACCACCGGGAGCTTCTCCACCACCAGGGACGCCTCCCGGATGACTCGTGAGTAGTCTCCCTTGGACCATGAGTCCATGACCAGTAGCTATGTGATGTTCTCCTCCCGTTCTTGTGCTTCACTAATTAGTCCTCGTGAGCTGCCCTACATGATCGAGGCACCTATGTAATCCTTATGCTGTTGCTATGTTGAGTTTGCTGGGATCCGATGGATTATGAGATTATGTTCAGATTGATCTTGAGTAATATATTTGATTCACCTCTTTTATATTTTAGTTCATAAGTAATTCTTGCATGTTCTCCGTTGTTATTTATTGCTTTGGCCAAGTAGTAGGTAGTGACTCCAAGAGGGAACGTTATGCTCGATTGTGGGTTCATGCCCCTCGATGACTAGCTTGAGTGACAGAAACATGAGTCTAGGGGATGTGCTGTTGCCACAAGGGGGAAAACAACGGTGCTTGTGCCCGCGGGTGCAAGGATTGTTTACTTTACGCAAAGTTCTTTTAATGCAGTTGTCTGTTGCATTGAGTTTACACTATGGGTGGGACTCGCAACTTAATACCAGCGAGATGTTCTGGATAGATATCTCAAGGTGGATGATTAGTAGTAGATGCAGATGGATTTCGGTCTCCCCGCAAAAAAAAAGATGGATTTCGGTCTACTTACTTTGGCGTACCGCCCATGCTTTGAACCTCAACCTTTCTTGCAATGTAGTCAGCATTGGTTTGCGTTCGTGGTCCTGTCAATTGCCCAGCTGTAATTTGTTTACCTCACATAGCTGTTTTATCGTCTTTTGGGAGAGAGACATCACTAGTGAACATCATGTGACTCCGGTCCATATTACCATCATTGATCACATACACTATTTACTTTTCCGCTATTTTATTTACTATTGCAAAACACTATCTATCACTACTATCATATTGCTTTTAACCCTTTGTGAACTACAAGGCCGGAGAGATTGACAACCTCTCTGTACTCATTGGGAGCATAGTTATTTGTATCTGTGTGCAGGTCCACGTTGATTGCTAATTGCGCCGTTAGCAGTTGACACCTACCTGTTGAACCTAGGAGTCTCTGGGGATTCGATCCTTGGCATCTTTGCTAAGGGAAAACGCTTCTACTTACTGCATCTTACACCTTCCACTTGGGGTAACCAACGAGGGGTTCGAGGCCCATCAAGGTGTATTTTCTGGCGCCGTTGCCGGGGACTCCACTCTTCAGGATAGGGGAGTTGCATGCTATCTTTTACCTTTGCTTTTTAGTCTTGTTAGTTTACCTTTCATTTTTTGCTTTTGTTTCCTTTTATCGAAAATCACAAAAATAGTTATCTTGTTCTTTAGTTATCATTATGTCGGGTCCTTTTGTCTTTGACGAGGCAGAAGTTCTCACCTTTAAACAAAGAGGTGGGGAAAGTTTGAAAGATGCTTGGTATAGAATTAATGATTCACAAAAAAGAGCCACCAAGAAGCAACCTACTACTATCTTGCTTAGAAATTTTTATGTTGGAATTACTTCTTGGAATAGGTTTATTCTAGATACTGCTATCAATGGGAATTTCCTGGAGGCCCCAGTTTGGGAGTCTCTTAGTATTATTGAAAATCTTGTTGGGAGTCCCCCTGTTGTTAGCATTCGAGAGGACATCACCCTAGCTCACATTATGAAAAAACTTGAAAAAATAGAGCTAGAGATGCCAAGCATTAATAAGATGAATGAGTTGGATCGAAAGATCCAAGGGAATTTGAATAGACTTGATAGCTCCATGCATAAAAATTTTAAAATTTTGGAGACCGTCAAATTCCATTATTCTGACTCTTCTAGGATGGACAAGATTGAGGAAATATTTGATACCTTAGGAACTACTTTCTCCTCGATCAAAACCGAAAAGGTAGAGACTCCGACAAAGAGGGAGCCTAAGTTCGTTCACGTTCCAAAGGCTCCCCGTTCTAAAAGTAATCCACCTATTGCCAAAGGGGTTGAAACTGTAAAGACTTTGGAAGAAACACCTATCGTTGATAAATTTATAAATGAATCTTCCCTTGACTTTTATCCTTTTGGTCTCCTACCTAGAAGTATCTCCATGAGGCCTTTATTTGAGAGACCTCTTAAGACTAGTTGTATTATTGAAGAGCTTTTTGATGATCTTGATGATGGTTCAATTGATACAACTTGATCTATGCATTATGCCTAGCTTAAAGGCATAAAAGAAAGCGCTTTTGGGAGGCAGCCCACATGAATAATTTTTTTGCTTTTGTTGTGTCTTGATGATGTTTACTGCTGTATCATCATCATTGTATCTTTACTTTTCATATTTGTGCCAAGTATAGCCTCTGATTGCTAGAAAGTTCAAAAGTTGTGAGGTGCTGTCCAGGAAACAGATTCTGTCCTTGGATAGAAAAATTCTTATAAAATCACCAGATCATCTTTTTGGTCTGAATTTTTTCGACAGCGTTTCTCTATATAATTGTCTTTCGTGCGTCAGTTCTGAGTTTTTTGATTTGAGTTGCAGAAGTATCCCGAACAGGTCAATTACTGCCTGCTGTTCTGTTTTTCACAGATTCTGTCCTGTTTTGCCTTACCTTCACTTTGCAAATTGAGAACTTGCTTTTTCTTTGCAAAAACCTTTTGGCAATCTTGAGAAACAGTAGAACTTCAAGAATATCCTTATTTCCAGCAAGGCATAATTATTTTATTAAGGGTACTAACCTCGCTAATCAGATTATGATGAGTTGTGTATGAAGGGAGTTTTCAAGTGTGCGAGGGAAGATGATAAAAAGATTCAGGAGTGTCAAGCGCTCAAGCTTGGGGATGCCCCCGTGCACCCCCAAGAAATATTCAAGGAGACTCAAGCATCTAAGCTTGGGGATGCCCCCGTGCATCCCCTTCTCCATCAACATTATCAGTTCGTCTTTCGTTCCGCTATATTTTTATCACTTCATGTGTTATGTGCTATGCTTGGAGCGTCTTGCTTTTAGTTTTCTTTTTAGTTTTTCATAACGAGTCGGAACCCAGCATTCCTTTATGTGGGAGAGAAACACGCTCCACCTCTACCTAGAACATTACATAGAATTTTCATGTCTATCTATGCTGTGTGTGTTCTTTGTCTTTTAAATAGCTACTATCGTGCTCTGCTCTTAGTATTCATGCTTATCTTTTCAAAGAGCTTTTGTTTAGTTGGTTGCTTGAACTCTTTTTAATTACCATGCTCACCTTATTAAGAGAGTTTGCTTCCGTTGCTTGGGTTAATGTGTCTATGATAATGATGCTACTTTCATGATGGTGCTTAGTAGTTCAGGTTTTCTTATGGTTAATCTCGAATAGCTGGGGGGTTCCCAATGTGTCATTGGAGTACCAACTTGGTTTGTTTGCCTATGATGTGGTATGGTTTAGTAATATCTTCCTTTGAGAATTTATTTTGATTGACTTGGCGTATGCTCACGCATATTCAAGACTGTAAAGAAAGTCTGTCAAGCCTTGATGATCTTTTGTTTCTGAGTAGCGATATAACTACCATGCCTGATTCAATATTGCTTTGTCGCTCTGCATGATTATGACCGTCATTGCTCTCTTAGTTGGTCGCTCCCAGTCTTTTGCTAACCTACACCTGCACTAAGCAAATTAACCATGCAATACATAGCTCATGGGAAAGTAGCCTAAAAACTATTGTGGTAAAGAATATGTTGCTTATGTATCTTATTTCTTATGAGTTGCTTGCTGAGCGGTAACCATGTTTCTGGGGACGCCATCAACTGTCACACTTTTGTTGAATATCATGTGAGTTGCTATGCATGTTCGTCTTGTCTGAAGTAAGGGTGATTTACCGTGGGTTGAATTAATATGCATATTGTTAGAGAAGAACATTGGGCCGCCAACCAAAGCCATGCATCATGGTGGAAGTTTTAGCTTGGACCTTAATCCTCAATCTCTTATGAGAATATGCTTATGCATTTAAGAGGAGTCCATCATCTATTTTCTATGTTGTCCCGGTATGGATGTCCTCAAGTTGAGATCTATCAAAAACGAGAAATCAAATGCGATCTATCTCCTTGGACCTTTGTACAGGTGGCATAGAGGTACCCCTTTGTGACACTTGGTTAAAACATAAGCAATGCAATGATAACCCATGGGGATCCGAGCTAATTAGGACAAGGAGCGAGCACTATTAGTATTCGATGCATGAGGCTTGCAACTTATAGGATGTTTTATACATGACACATATGAAGTACTACTACCGTTGACACAATTGCTTCCATGTTTCAAAATAAAAAGCTCTAGCACTTCAACCACCAACTACTGAGAGCATGATTGTCATTCTAAGTGTAATGTGCATTGTCCCGAAGTAGCATTGTCTTTTGCATGATTGTGATATCGTTTATTCTGAAATGATTGTATCTAGTCATCACTTAAACCTTGAAGGTGCCCCTGCATTTATGTTTTGCATCACTAAAGGGGGAAAGCTAGATATCACTTTATCATATTTGCACATCATGTTCATTGCAAATCTTTTTGATGTTTCAATTTCATATTGTAAAACTTTCAGTCATTTGTGATTTCCTCTTGAGACAACTTAATTACTTTAGAATCATTGTCTCAGTAAGCTTTTGTCATATGACTATGAGAAAGTCCTATATGGTTAATAGCATGTCACCACATAAATTATTCTTGTTATCATTTACCTACACGAGAACGAGCAGGAATTAAGCTTGGGGATGTTGATACGTCCAAAACATATCTATAATTTCGGCTTGCTCCATGCCACTTTTGGGTGATATTGCTATGATATTCATACACTTCCATACACTTTTGATCATATTTGGACTAACTTACTGATGACCCTCAACCGTAAGGGATCTGTTGCAGCGCTTTCGATAAGTAAGAGTGTCGAACCCAACGAGGAGCAGAAGGTATTGATAAGCGATTCTGAGCAAGAAATTACTTCAAGCACTGAAAGATAACTTTTTAGGGGTTTTCTCGATATAAGCGACAGGAATGTAATGGCAAGCAATGTAAAAGGGACTGAAAGTAACAAAAGGCCCAATCCTTTCTTAGCAAAGGATAGGCCTAGCAACTGAACTTATAAAGACTAAAGCGTTCTTGAGGACACACGGGAGAGGTAGTCATGTGCTTTCGCCATATTCCGTATCGATACTATGTTATGTGCTGATAAGTGTTGGTGGGTGGATCTATGCTAGTGCACTCTCTAGACCAAGATGAATGCACTCTTATGATTAAACACCTTGCAAGCACCCGCAAATACAAGATAGAATTTAAGGCAAAAGCCTAACCATAGCAATACGATCAAGGATCCATTATTCCCTTATGCAAAAGCGTGCGAACTGGGGTTCAGGTTTCTGTCACTGCGGCAACCCACCATAAGCATTCTTTATACACAATGCATTCCCCTAGGTCCTTAATAAGGCGAAGTGTTGGGTGTTCGACTCACACAACACCACTAGTAGAATGACAACACAACTTAAGTATCAAACAACACATATTACTTCAACATCATATGACTACTAATAACAACACTTTCCCCATGTCCTCAAGAACTAAAGTAACTACTCACAAGACATAAAAGAGATCATGATCAGAGGGGATAAATATGTGATAAACAATCTGGACATAATAATATTTCTCCAACAAAACTCAATAGCATTCACCACAAAGTAGTAATCAACACCGATAGAGTAGAGAGGATAGGTAGTATAAGTTACAACACGAGTTGCGATGGAAAGATGAGATTTGGATGAAGATGGAGATGGTGCTGGTGTTGGGGATGATGTTGATGATGATCTCGATGATGCCCGTGATGATGGTGATGACGATGACGATGATCTCCCCTTCCGGGAGGTGATCTCCCCGGCGGAATCTGCCCGCCGGAGATGCCCTTTTCTTCTCTGTAGGTTTCCGCCTCGAAGCGGCGGCGGAACTCCGAAAAAAGTCCCGTGCCTAGGGTTTTCGGGAGACGGAGAGCATATATGCAAAAGGGGTGACCAGAAGTGGGCCAGGGGCTCCAGGCGCCCCCCCCGGCGCGGCCAGGGGGGGCGCCCCCAGGCCGCCTGGGCACCCTGTGGCCCCCCTCTGACTCCCCTTTTGCGTGTCTTCGTTATTCTTCTGAAAAACCCGTCCCGTCAATTTTCAGGTAATTTGGAGGTGTTCTTCTCCAGCAACTCAGTATCCACTTTTTCCTGCTGAATCCTGCGTCTGCTGTTTCGGCATCGGAAAGTTGCAAACTGTGTAAAATAGACCAAAACAACATAAGAACATCATCATAACGTGAAATATATCAATGAATAAGGATAAGTTATAATACAAAATAGTGATGCATTTTGGACGTATCAACACCCCCAAGCTTAGACCTCGCTTGTCCTCAAGCGAATATGAACTCGGTAAACCTGTCCACAAGTTTAGAGAGTGAAGTGTCGATAAATAGAATACGGACAAGAAGCATCATAGTCTCTTCACCAACTCAAATATCCGCAGCAACAATCTTCAACTCATAAGGCTCTCATGAAAGAGTGTTAACGCTTATATTCGAAAGTAGGACCAATAGAAACTCATTATATCATGGCAAACATGTCCTTTGGTCAAGGAACAACAAATAATTTCAACTTTTGCTTTTGATGGGATTAATTGAAGCTTTTTGAAATAACAAGTTAATAAGCAAGAAGTGAAAGTGTTAACACAGAGGAAGATATTTGCCTTAGCCGGGCATGACAAACAACTTACTTATCAAATGATAACGTCAACAAGGATATGGTATGACAAATCTTAATGCAGCTTTATATGGATGAATCCTTATCAACATCAAACGTCTGCTTTCTTTGAGAAATAGAAGGAAGTAGGAATAACTGACTCAACTCAAAATTAAAAGATAGGCCCTGCTCTAGGGTAGTAGGGAAATCTCATGTGCTATCCTCAAATCAAACAGAGTGAAAACAAGTTTTTGAAAGGTGCATGATTCGTCAACGAATGCTAATAGATAACTCAATTACTTCTTGAACTGGACAGGTTTCGAGGAACGGCTCCCGTATGAGGACGATAACATCCTCTTATTCTCCTTTGTTTATCACTGCCAAAGTTTTCTGATTTCTCATGAACAAAGCGTGAATGAGGGTTTGTTTGTTATATTATTTTTAAGCCGGGCACGCTCAATGCCAGTTCCTTTTCGTATTATGGGTTTGCACATTATACATGCAATCCCGGGGTGAAGCTTGTCCAACTCAAAAAGGTCATGAATTAGCTACTACTTCCCCATGAGCTAAAGCAGGGGCACAAAATAAATGATTTGAACATTTAAGGATAACACATAAATTATATACTTTAGGAGGTGGTAGTGGAGTACCACAAGTAGGTAGGTATGGTGGACTCATATGGAAGGTATTGGCTTAAGGGTAGGGATGCACAAGCAGAATTCCGCTTAGTACCGAGTTAGGCTAGCAAAGGTTTTGAAAGAGCAGACAATTGATGATGACTAAGATGCAAAGCAATATAAAGCATGAACATTGAAATAAGCATAACACATCAAGTTGTCTTCCTTGTCAACATAACACTTCAAGTATAATAACATAAAGATTTTTGCTATGTTGATACTCTAAGAGAATCTTGCTTGTTGTTATGACCAAAGCTATGTTTGCCAAGATTAAATAAAGTTTAATAGCCATACCTGACATAAGGTCAATACTCCCCATAAGAATCATCATATAAGGTCGATTGCGTGAAGAGAATACCGAGTGCAGCAAAAAGGAACCGATAAACTTCTCATTAATATTCCATCATAGACGACTCCACACACACGGATACAATTCTTCACCAAGGGGCGATAGACCTCAATGCACACAGCTATCTCATATAATAATCTCCCTAGACACGATACGACTCTACTTGACTTCTAAAAGACAAAAGGTAAAAGATAAAGATACCGGGCACTCCCCCAAGCTTGGAACAAGCCAAGGGAATGCCATTACCCGCGGAGATTTCACCCATACTTGTTGGCGTTAACCACGTAGTCCTTGGCGAAACGCTTCCATGGATACCTTGCTAAAGTCTCTCGTGAGAGGCTCATCTCCTGAATCCTGCATTCAGCACCCAAACTCATGCGCATAAATCTTAATTCATACTCACAGTTCTGGTTATATAGATCATTGATTTTCCCTTGGAGTTCTATGATTCTGTCCTCAGACGCGGCGATTCTTTCCCACATCTCCTTCATCTCCTTCAGGAAGTAGGTCTTCAGCTCGTTGGTGATGTCAAAGTTAGCTTCGACACCACGCTCGGTCATCTTCTTGTACTTGAAGACTTCTTGCTCCACTTCTTCCAGCCTGGCCTGGACGCTCAACTCCTTGATAGGTCCCTTCAGATCTTCTTGATGAAGGACGCCCTCCTTCATCTGAACCACCTGAGGGTGCTTCTTCACCTCAGCGAGGTAAGGGTTGATGACGTTGACGACGAACGTGTCCTTGGGGGAACTTGGAGAAGCCATGGCACCTAAATTTAGCTGAAAGATTTCCTGGCAGAAACAGATCGAAGAGAAAACACACGAAATCGCAAGATACGTTGCCGGAACAACCCGGGCAAATATATAGGAAAAATTTATGCACAGAAAGGAAGGTAACGGACCAAAGTGGGGTCGGAGTCGGGCACCAGGGTGTCCAGGCGGCCTGCCGGCGCGGCCCAGGGGGGGGGGGGCGCCAGGGGGGCGCCTGGACTCCCTGGTGGTCGTCTCCGGCTCCACTTCGACTCGGAATTTTACTAATTTTTCAAAAACGCGTAATACGGAACTTTTATGCTGTTTTGCGGTGTTTTCTTACCGTACTACGTACCTTTTCTTTATTCTGCTTCTGCTGGCGTCTTAAACAGGGCTGCAACATGTTCTTCGTGGGTTGTTGTGTATATTATATTCACATCAACATCGACAGGGTCTCCTGCTATGTAATGTTTAAGTCTTTGCCCATTCACAACTTGAGGTTTGGTGCCTTCAAAATTATTAATCTTAATTGCACCAGACCGATAAACTTCTTCTATATGAAATGGTCCTTCCCACCTAGAAAGTAGTTTACCTGGAGAAAACCTGAAACGGGATCTAAACAACAAAACTTTATCACCAACATTAAATTCACGTTTCAGAATCTTCCTATCATGCCACCTTTTTACCTTTTCTTTGAACATTTTAGCGCTCTCGTAAGCTTCACTTCTCCATTCATCTAGAGAAGTCAAGTTCATGAGACGCTTCTCACCAGCTAGTTTTGGGTCAGCGCTAAGCTCTCTAACAGCCCAGAAAGCTTTGTGCTCTAGCTCTAATGGCAAATGGCAAGCCTTGCCATACACCATCTTATAGGGACACATGCCCATGGGGTTTTTGTAAGCAGTTCTATATGCCCACAAAGCATCTCCCAATTTATTTGACCAATCCTTCCTATTTCTATTTACTGTTTTCTGCAAGATCAACTTAATCTCTCTATTGGTGAGCTCAACTTGCCCACTAGTTTGAGGATGATAAGGTGAAGCTATTCTATGATTAACATCGTATTTAGCCAAAGCTTTTCTAAAAGCTCCGTGCGTGAAGTGTGATCCTCCATCGGTCATGAGGTACCTTGGTACACCAAACCTAGGAAAAATTACATCTTTAAGCATTTTCAAAGATGTTTTGTGATCAGCACTTTCAGTGGGGATTGCTTCAACCCACTTGGTCACATAATCAACAGCTACTAAAATGTGAGTGTACTTGTGCGAAGAAGGAAAAGGACCCATAAAATCGAAACCCCAACAATCGAAAGGTTCAATCACTAGTGAGTAATTCATAGGCATCTCATTCCTTCTACTAATGTTACCAACTCTCTGACATTTATCACATGCTAAAACATAATTTCTAGCATCTTTAAAGAGAGTAGGCCAATAAAAACCCGATTGAAGAACCATATGTGCAGTCCTCTCACCGGCGTGATGTCCTCCATAGGGACTATCATGACACCGTCGGAGAACGTCCTTCTGCTCATGTTCCGGAATGCATCTTCTCACGATCCCGTCGAGACCTTCTTTGAAAAGATGTGGGTCATCCCAAAAGTAGTGCCTCAAATCATGAAAGAACTTCTTCCTTTGCTGAAATGTTAGACCTGGAGGCAAATACTTTGCAACAATAAAATTAGCATAATCTGCATACCAAGGATCGGAGAGAGGTTGTACTTTTACAACGGCAAGTTGCTCGTCTGGAAAACTATCGTTAACTGGAATGGGGTCATGCGGTATATCTTCCATTCTTGAAAGATTGTCCGCTACCGGATTGTCTTCTCCTTTCCTATCAACAATCTGCAAATCAAATTCTTGGAGAAGGAGCACCCATCGGATAAGCCTTGGCTTGGCATCCTTCTTTGTCATAAGATACTTAATGGCAGCATGATCAGTATGAATAATAACTTTGGAATCAACAATATACTGCCTAAACTTATCACAAGCAAAAACTACAGCTAAGAATTCTTTCTCAGTAGTAGCATAATTTCTTTGAGCACTATCAAGGGTCTTACTAGCATAATGTATAACATTCAATTTCTTATCAACCCTTTGTCCTAAGACAGCTACAACAGCAAAATCACTTGCATCACACATAATTTCAGAAGGTAAGTTCCAGTCAGGTGGTTGTACTATAGGAGCAGTTATTAAAGCTTTCTTAAGGATTTCAAAAGCTTCCTTACAATTTTCATCAAACGCAAAAGGAACATCCTTCTGGAGAAGATTAGTGAGGGGTCTCGAGGTTTTAGAAAAGTCTTTAATAAATCTTCTATAAAAACCTGCATGACCGAGAAAACTGCGAATACCTTTGATGTCCTTTGGATAAGGCATCCTCTCAATAGCTTCGATCTTGGCTTTGTCCACTTCAATTCCCCTTTCGGAAATCTTGTGACCAAGAACAATTCCTTCATTAACCATAAAGTGGCACTTCTCCCAGTTGAGTACCAAATTTGTCTCCTCGCATCTCTGCAAAACTTTATTAAGGTTGTGAAGACAATGGTCAACTGAAGTTCCATAGACGGAGAAGTCGTCCATGAAGACTTCCATAATATCCCCGCAGAAACCATGAAAGATAGCAGACATACACCTTTGAAAAGTAGCAGGGGCATTACATAAACCAAAAGGCATACATCTGTAAGCATAAGTACCAAAAGGACAAGTAAAAGTGGTCTTCTCTTGATCGACAGTGTTAACATGAATTTGAGAGAAGCCAGAATAACCATCGAGATAACAAAAGTGGGTGTTTTTGGATAACCTTTCAAGCATTTGGTCGATGAACGACAACAGGTAGTGATCCTTCCTGGTTGCCTTGTTCAACTTCCTGTAATCAATACACATTCTATATCCAATAATAATTCTCTGAGGTATTAGTTCATTTTTATCATTAGGTACCACAGTTGTACCTCCTTTCTTAGGAACACAGTGTACCGGACTTACCCACTTACTATCAGCTATAGGTAGATAATACCTGCGGCTAGAAGCTTGAGAATCTCAGTTCTCACGACATCCATCATCTTTGGATTCAACCGTCGTTGATGATCAACAACTGGTTTAGCATCGGGCTCAAGGTTGATAGTATGTTGACAGATAGATGGACTAATCCCCTTAAGGTCATCAAGGGTATAGCCAATTGCGCCTCGGTGTTTACGAAGTACTTCCAATAATCACTCTTCTTCATATCCTGAAAGGTTAGAATTGTTAATAACAGGACATACTTTCTTTTCATCTAAATAAGCATACTTGAGCGTATCTGGAAGAGGTTTAAGATCGAACACCGGGTCTTCTTTTGGTTTTGATAAAATTCCCAAAGGTTCAACCGGAAGGTTGTGCTTCAGGATAGCAGGTTGCCTCAAGAATATTTCATCTAGTTCATTTCTTTCCTGCATATGTAAATCATTCTCGTGGTCCTCCATGTATTGCTGCAAAGGATCATCAGGAGGAATAGCAATAGAGGCAATACTTTCAATAATTTTATCATTACTAGGTAAATCAGTACCACGAGGCTGCTTAGAGAATTTAGAAAAATTAAATTCATATGGCCCACCATTGAATTCAACAGAAACTTTACCTTTCTTGCAATCTATTATAGCTCCACAAGTTCTAAGAAAAGTTCTACCAAAAATGATGGGACAAAAATCGTCCCTGGCTGAACCAAGCACCAAAAAGTCGGTAGGGTATTTTACCTTTCCACATAGGACTTCAACATCCCTCACAATTCCGATAGGAGAGATAGTTGATCTATTTGCAAGATGAATAGTAACATCAACTTCTTCAAGTTCACAAGGGGAAATCTCACCGATGATTTCTTCATAAAGTGAATAAGGAATAGCACTTGCACTTGATCCCAAATCGCATAGCCCATAATAATTGTGATCTCCTATTTTAACAGATACCACCGGAGTACCTGAAATTGGGCCTTTGTTCTTGGCTGTGACATGATTAGTGGAAACAGCACAAAAAGTTATATTGGAATCCAAAACATCATCAGTAACAAGGTCTTTAATCAATGCAACTCGAGGATCGACCCTGATCTGGTCCTCAGGTTCATCAACTTTTCTCTCACTTTTATTTATTATGCCTGTCACAAGAGAGTGCTCCTTTATCCTCGTGGGAAAAGGAGGCTGTTCATATATAACTGCAGGCAAAATAGGCTCAGCAACATAAATATCAATAGGTTTTTCTTTAAAAGGTGCATGGTGCTAGTCTCTACTCTTTCTAAAAGAATCAACATGAGAGGCAAAGTTCTTACATAAATCAATCACTAGATGGGAATCAAGACCAATCTTAGAGCAAAAAGTATTGAAGTAATCAGTTTCTACATAGCTCTCAATATAATCATGTTCATAATTTATAGCGGGTTCAATACCTTTATCAATTTCCCAATCTTCGGTATTCCTCTGGATTCTTTCAAGGAGATCCCACCTTTCTTCAACACTCTTCTTCTGAAATACCCCACTAGAGGAGGCATCCAGCATCTCCTTATCCTGACGACAAAGCCTCGCATAAAAATTTGAAAGTATTATTTCCTTGGGAAGCTTATGAATAGGGCATTTGAGCATTAGGGACTTCAATCTCCCCCAAGCTTGAGCAATGCTTTCTCCGTCACGAGACCTAAAGTTATAGATATAATTCCTGTCTCGATGAATTTCATGAAGAGGATAAAATTTAGTATAAAAGAGAGACATAAGCTCCTGCCAATCCAGCAAGTGTGGGTTATCGAGAAGCCCATACCAATCTGAAGCTTTATCTGTAAGGGATACGACAAACAATTTCCTCATGACAAACTCCCTCGATACACCTGCAAGCTTAAATATTTAACATAGTCGTGACAAATATAGAAAGTGTTCACCGGGATGTCTGTCTCCAGCATAACGATTAGTCAAAACATAATCGATAATGCCAGCTGGTATTTTATAAGGAACAATTTCAGTAGGGGGAGGATCAACCACCACAGGTGTGGGGTGTCTTCCCGCAAGCAACGCTCCAATAATAGGGTTATCCATAAGGACAAAGAGCAACAATAGTAAAAATGAAAACAGAATTATAAAAAGACTTTCTTACCAGTCTCACTTTACCAATAGCGCTACGCTCCCCGACAACGGCGCCAGAAAACGGTACTTGATGACCCTCAACCGTAAGGGATCTGTTGCAGCATTTTTGATAAGTAAGAGTGTCGAACCCAACGAGGAGCAAAAGGTATTGATAAGCGATTCTGAGCAAGAAATTACTGCAAGCACTGAAAGATAACTTTTTAGGGGTTTTCTTGATATAAGCGACAGGAATGTAATGGCAAGCAATGTAAAAGGTACTGAAAGTAACAAAAGGCCCAATCCTTTCTTAGCAAAGGATAGGCCTAGCAACTGAACTTATAAATACTAAAGCGTTCTTGAGGACACACGGGAGAGGTAGTCATGTGCTTTCGCCATATTCCGTATCGATACTATGTTATGTGTTGATAAGTGTTGGTGGGTGGATCTATGCTAGTGCACTCTCTAGACCAAGATGAATGCACTCTTATGATTAAACACCTTGCAAGCATCCGCAAATACAAGATAGAATTTAAGGCAAAAGCCTAACCATAGCAATACGATCAAGGATCCATTATTCCCTTATGCAAAAGCGTGAGAACTGGGGTTCAGGTTTCTGTCACTCCGGCAACCCACCATAAGCATTCTTTATACACAATGCATTCCCATAGGTCCTTAATAAGGCGAAGTGTTGGGTGTTCGACTCACACAACACCACTAGTAGAATGACAACACAACTTAAGTATCAAACAACACATATTACTTCAACAACATATGACTACTAACAACAAGAATTTCCCCATGTCCTCAAGAACTAAAGTAACTACTCACAAGACATAAAAGAGATCATGATCAGAGGGGATAAATATGTGATAAACAATCTGGACATAATAATATTTCTCCAACAAAACTCAATAGCATTCACCACAAAGTAGTAATCAACACCGATAGAGTAGAGAGGATAGGTAGTACAAGTTACAACACGAGTTGCGATGGAAAGATGAGATTTGGATGAAGATGGAGATGGTGCTGGTGTTGGGGATGATGTTGATGATGATCTCGATGATGCCCGTGATGATGGTGATGACGATGGCGACGATCTCCCCTTCCGGGAGGTGATCTCCCCGGCGGAATCTGCCCGCCGGAGATGCCCTTTTCTTCTCTGTATGTTTCCGCCTCGAAGCGGCGGCGGAACTCCGAAAAAAGTCCCGTGCCTAGGGTTTTCGGGAGACGGAGAGCATATATGCAAAAGGGGGTGACCAGAAGTGGGCCAGGGGCTCCAGGCGCCCCCCCGGCGCGGCCAGGGGGGGGTGCCCCCAGGCCGCCTGGGCACCCTGTGGCCCCCCTCTGACTCCCCTTTTGCGTGTCTTCGTTATTCTTCTGAAAAACCCGTCCCGTCAATTTTCAGGTAATTTGGAGGTGTTCTTCTTCAGCAATTCAGTATCCACTTTTTCCTGCTGAATCCTGCATCTGCTGTTTCGGCATCGGAAAGTTGCAAACTGTGTAAAATAGACCAAAACAACATAAGAACATCATCATAACGTGAAATATATCAATGAATAAGGATAAATTATAATACAAAATAGTGATGCATTTTGGACGTATCACTTACTAATCCAGTGCACCCCAGTGCCAGTTTCTGTTTTCGGCTGTTTTTGTATTTCAGGTTTTCATGTGTCGAGAACTGCCCAGAAAAATACAGAAAAATTATATAAAAAATCAGCGTTCCGGGAACGACACTGCTTCCGAAGGGCAGCCTGGGGGGGCCACAGGGGCTCCAGGCACCCTGTGGGCGCCCCCCCTGGGCCGCGCCGGGGGGGGCGCCTCGGCCCCCCGAGAGCCCCCCGGTGCCCTACTTTGGCATATATTTAAAGGGTTCCCCGTAACCCTTGAAACAGGACTTCTTTTCTCGATCCCATCTCTGTTCCTCCGCCGCCGCCGCTTCCAAGATCGGGAGCACCAGGAGAACTCTTCCCGGCACCCTGCCGGAGGGGAGGATCACCACCGGGAGCTTCTCCACCACCATGGACGCCTCCCGGATGACTCGTGAGTAGTCTCCCTTGGACCATGAGTCCATGACCAGTAGCTATGTGATGTTCTCCTCCCGTTCTTGTTTTTCACTAATTAGTCCTCGTGAGCTGCCCTACATGATCGAGGCACCTATGTAATCCTTATGCTGTTGCTATGTTGAGTTTGCTGGGATCCGATGGATTATGAGATTATGTTCAGATTGATCTTGAGTAATATATTTGATTCACCTCTTTTATATTTTAGTTCATAAGTAATTCTTGCATGTTCTCCGTTGTTATTTATTGCTTTGGACAAGTAGTAGGTAGTGACTCCAATAGGGAACGTTATGCTCGATTGTGGGTTCATGCCCCTCGATGACTAGCTTGAGTGACAGAAACATGAGTCTAGGGGATGTGCTGTTGCCACAAGGGGGAAAACAACGGTGCTTGTGCCCGCGGGTGCAAGGATTGTTTACTTTACGCAAAGTTCTTTTAATGCAGTTGTCTGTTGCTTTGAGTTTACACTATGGGTGGGACTCGCAACTTAATACCAGCGAGATGTTCTGGATAGATATCTCAAGGTGGATGATTAGTAGTAGATGCAGATGGATTTCGGTCTACTTACTTTGGCGTACCGCCCATGCTTTGAACCTCAACCTTTCTTGCAATGTAGTCAGCATTGGTTTGCGTTCGTAGTCCTGTCAATTGCCCAGCTGTAATTTGTTTACCTCACATAGCTGTTTTATCATCTTTTGGGAGAGAGACATCACTAGTGAACATCATGTGACTCCGGTCCATATTACCATCATTGATCACATACACTATTTACTTTTCCGCTATTTTATTTACTATTGCAAAACACTATCTATCACTACTATCATATTGCTTTTAACCCTTTGTGAACTACAAGGCCGGAGAGATTGACAACCTCTCTGTACTCGTTGGGAGCAAAGTTATTTGTATCTGTGTGCAGGTCCACGTTGATTACTAATTGCGCCGTTAGCAGTTGACAGCTACCTGTTGAACCTAGGAGTCTCTGGGGATTCGATCCGTGGCATCTTTGCTAAGGGAAAACGCTTCTACTTACTGCTGAAGGAAATATGCCCTAGAGGCAATAATAAAGATGTTATTTGTATTTCCTTATATCATGATAAATGTCTTTTATTCATGCTAGAATTGTATTAACCGGAAACTTAGTACATGTGTGGATACATAGACGAAACAGTATGTCCCTAGTATGCCTCTACTAGACTAGCTCATTGATCAAAGATGGTT
The DNA here is from genome assembly GCA_902687465.1 of Secale cereale. Taxonomy (NCBI): domain Eukaryota; kingdom Viridiplantae; phylum Streptophyta; class Magnoliopsida; order Poales; family Poaceae; genus Secale; species Secale cereale. Next base: position 892,815,787 of record LR738715.1, read on the forward strand.
ATGTTTCCTAGCCATAGACATGAGTTGTCATTTGATCAACGGGATCACATCATTAGGAGAATGATGTGTGGACAAGACCCATCTGTTAGCATAGCACTATGATCGTTTAGTTTTACTGCTATTGCTTTCTTCATGACTTATACATGTTCCTATGACTATGAGATTATGCAACTCCCGAATACCGTAGGAACACCTTGTGTGCTATCAAACGTCACAACGTAACTGGGTGATCATAAAGATGCTCTACAGGTGTCTCCGAAAGTATTCGTGGTGTTGGCATAGATCAAGATTAGGATTTGTCACTCCGAGTGTCGGAGAGGTATCTCTGGGCCCTCTCGGTAACACACATCACAATAAGCCTTGCAAGCAAAACACTAATGAGTTAGTCACGAGATGATGTGTTACGGAACGAGTAAAGAGACTTGCCAGTAACGAGATTAAACTAGGTATCGAGATACCGACGATCGAATCTCGGGCAAGTAACATACCGATGACAAAAGGAACAACGTATGTTGTTATGCGGTTTTGACCGATAAAAGATCTTCGTAGAATATGTAGGAGCCAATATGAACATCCAGGTTCCGCTATTGGTTATTGACCGGAGATGAGTCTCGGTCATGTCTACATAGTTCTCGAACCCGTAGGGTCCGCACGCTTAACGTTTGATGACGATCGATATTATGAGTTTATGAGTTTTGAAGTACCGAAGGTAGTTCGGAGTCCCGGATGAGATCACGGACATGACGAGGAGTCTCGGAATGTCCGAGACATAAAGATTGATATATTGGACGACTATATTCGGACACCGGAAGTGTTCCGGAAAAGTTTCGGATTTAACGGGATTGCCGGAGGGGGTTACCGGAACCCCCTACGAGGGGGGATGGTCCATAGTGGGCCTTATGGAAAAGAGAGAGGCAGCCCATAGGGGCTGGCCGGCACCCCACCTAGGGTTCCTAGTTGGACTAGGATTGGGGGGCGCCACCTGTCCTTCTTTTTTTCCCTCTCTTCCTTCTTGATGGACTCCTACTAGGAATAGGATTGCAATCCTATTCCTAGTAGGATTGCCCTAGCCGCACCATAGGAGGCCGGCCGGCCCTCCTCCCTTGCTCCTTTATATATGGGGGCAGGGGGGCACCCAAAGAGACACAAGTTGAATTGTTTTAGCCGTGTGCGGTGCCCCCCTCCACAGAAACACACCTCGGTCATACCGTTGCAGTGCTTAGGCGAAGCCCTGCACCGGTGAATACATCATATCCGTCACCACGCCGTCGTGCTGACGAAACTCTCCCGTGAAGCTCAACTGGATCAAGAGCTCGTGGGACGTCATCAAGCTGAACGTGTGCTGAACGCGGAGGTGCCGTACGTTCGGTGCTTGATCGGTTGGATCGCGAAGAAGTTCGACAACATCAACCGCGTCACTTGACGCTTCCGCTCCCGGTCTACGAGGGTACGTAGACACACTCTCCCCTCTCGTTGCTATGCATCTAGTAGATAGATCTTGCGTGATCGTAGGAAAATTTTAAAATACTACGTTCCCCAACAGTGGCATCATGAGCCAGGTCTATGCATAGATGATATGCACGAGTAGAACACAATGAGTTGTGGGCGATACTAGTCATACTGCTTACCAGCATGTCATACTTTGCTTCAGCGGTATTGTGAGATGAAGCGGCCCGGACCGACATTACGCGTACGCTTACGCGAGACTGGTTTCACCGTTACGAGCACTCGTTGCTTAAAGGTGACTGGCGGGTGTCTGTCTCTCTCACTTTAGCTGAATCAAGTGTGGCTACGCCCGGTCCTTGTGAAGGTTAAAATAGCACATACTTGACGAAACATCGTTGTGGTTTTGTATGCGTAGGTAAGAACGGTTCTTGCTAAGCCCGTAGCAGCCACGTAAAACTTGCAACAACAAAGTAGAGGACGTCTAACTTGTTTTTGCAGGGCATGTTGTGATGTGATATGGTCAAGACATGATGAGTTATACGGTTTTGTATGAGATGATCATGTTTTGTAATGTTATCGGCAACTGGCAGGAGCCATATGGTTGTCGCTTTATTGTATGAAATGCAATCGCCATGTAATTGCTTTACTTTATCACTAAGCGGTAGCGATAGTCGTAGAAGCAATAGTTGGCGAGACGACAACGATGCTACGATGGAGATCAAGGTGTCGCGCCGGTGACGAAGGTGATCATGAAGGTGCTTTGGAGATGGAGATCAAAAGCACAAGATGATGATGGCCATATCATGTCACATATTTTTTGATTGCATGTGATGTTTATCTTATTATGCTTCTTATTTTGCTTAGAACGACGGTAGCATTATAAGATGATCCCTTACTAAATTTCAAGGTATAAGTGTTCTCCCTGAGTATGCACCGTTGCGAAAGTTCGTCGTGCCGAGACACCACGTGATGATCGGGTGTGATAAGCTCTACGTTCAAATACAACGGGTGTAAGCCAGTTTTGCACACGCAGAATACTCGGGTTAAACTTGACGAGCCTAGCATATGCAGATATGGCCTCGGAACACTGGAGACCAAAAGGTCGAGCGTGAATCATATAGTAGATATGATCAACATAAGATGTTCACCATTGAAACTACTCCATCTCACGTGATGATCGGACATGGTTTAGTTGATTTGGATCACGTGATCATTTAGATGACCGGAGGGATGTCTATCTAAGTGGGAGTTCTTAAGTAATATGATTAATTGAACTTTAATTTATCATGAACTTAGTCCTGGTAGTATTAGCATATCTATGTTGTAGATCAATAGCTCGCGATGTTGCTCCACGTTTAATTTTTATATGTTCCTAGAGAAAACCAAGTTGAAAGATGTTAGTAGCAATAATGCGGAATTGTTCCGTGATCTGAGTATTATCCTCATTGCTGCACAGAAGAATTATGTCCTTGATGCACCGCTAGGTGACAGACCTATTGCAGGAGCAGATGTAGATGTTATGAACATTTTTGACAAAAGCTCGATATGATGACTACTTGATAGTTTAGTGCACCATGCTTTATGGCTTATAACCGGGACTTCAAAAACGTTTTTGAAACGCCACGGAGCATATGAGATGTTCCAAGAGTTGAAATTAGTATTTCATACTCATGCCCGTGTCGAGAGGTATAAGACCTCTGACAGTACTTTGCCTACAAGATGGAGGAGAATAGCTCAACCAGTGAGCATGTGCTCAGATTGTCTGGGTAGTACAATTGCTTAAATCAAGTGGGAGTTAATCTTCCAGATAAAATAGTAATTGACAAAGTTCTCTAGACACTATCACCAAGTTAATAGAACTTCGTGATGAACTATAATATGCAAGGGATGACGAAAGTAATTCCCGAGCTCTTCACGATGCTGAAATCGGCGAAGGTAGAAATCAGGAAAGAGCATCAAGTGTTGATGGTTAACCAGACCACTTGTTTCAAGTAAAGGGCAAAGGGATAGAAGGGGAACTTCAAGAAGAATGACAAGCAAGTTGTCACTCCCATGAAGAAACCCAAAGCTAAACTCAAGCCTGAAACTAAGTGCTTCTACTGCAAAGGAAATGGTCACCGGAAGTGGAACTGCCCTAGATACTTGGCGGATAAGAAGGATGGCAAAGTGAACAAAGGTATATTTGATATACAGATTATTGATGTGTATTTTACTAGTGTTCATAGCAACCCCTCGGTATTTGATACTGGTTCAGTTGCTAAAGAGTAGTAACTCGAAATGGGAGTTGCATAATGAACAGAAACTAGTTAAAGGATGAAGTGACGATGTGTATTGGAAGCAGTTCCAAGATTGATATGATCATCATCGCACACTCCCTATACTTTCAGGATTAGTGTTGAACCTAAATAAGTGTTATTTGGTGTTTGTGTTGAGCATGAATATGATTTGATCATGTTTATTGCAATACGGTTATTCATGTAAGTTAGAGAATAATTGTTGTTCTGTTTACATGAATAAAACCTTTTATGGTCATACACCCAATGAAAATGGTTTTTTGGATCTCGATCGTGTGATACACATATTCATAATATTGAAGCCAAAAGATGCAAGGTTAATAATGATAGTGCAACTTATTTGTGGCACTGCCGTTTAGGTCATATTGGTGTAAAGCGCATGAAGAAACTCCATAATGATGGACTTTTGGAATCACTTGATTATGAATCACTTGGTGCTTGCGAACCATGCCTCATGGGCAAGATGACTAAAACTCCGTTCTCCGGAACTATGGAGCGAGCAACATATTTGTTGGAAATCATACATACTGATGTATGCGGACCAATGAGTGTTGAAGCTCGCGGCGGGTATCGTTATTTTCTGACCTTCACTGATGATTTGAGCAGATATAGGTATATCTACTTAATGAAGCACAAGTCTGAAACATTTGAAAAATTCAAAGAATTTCAGAGTGAAGTAGAGAATCATCGTAACAAGAAAATAAAGTTTCTACGATCTGATCGTGGAGGAGAATATTTGAGTTACGAGTTTGGTCTTCATTTGAAACAATGTGGAATAGTTTCACAACTCACGCCACCCGGAACACCACAGCATAATGGTGTATCCGAACGTCGTAACCGTACTTTATTGGATATGGTGCGATCTATGATGTCTCTTACCGATTTACCACTATCGCTTTGGGTCATGCATTAGAGACAGCTGCATTCACGTTAAATAGGGCACCATCTAAATCCGTTGATACGACACCTTATGAACTATGGTTTGGCAAGAAACCAAAGTTGTCGTTTCTTAAAATTTGGGGCTGCGATGCTTATGTGAAAAAACTTCAACCTGATAAGCTCGAACCCAAGTCGGAGAAATGTGTCTTCATAGGATACCCAAAAGAGACTGTTGGGTACACCTTCTATCACAGATCCGAAGGCAAGATATTCGTTGCTAAGAATGGATCCTTTCTAGAGAAGGAGTTTCTCTCGAAAGAAGTGAGTGGGAGGAAAGTAGAACTTGATGAGGTAATTGTACCTTCTCCCGAATTGGAAAGTGGAAAATCACAGAAATTAGTTCCAGTGATTCCTACACCAATTAGTGAGGAAGCTAATGATGATGATCATGAAACTTCAGATCAAGTTTCTGCTGAACGTCGTAGATCAACCAGAGTACGTTCCGCACCAGAGTGGTACGGCAACCCAGTTCTGGAAGTCATGTTACTAGACCATGATGAACCTGCGAACTATGAGGAAGCGATGATGAGCCCAGATTCCGCAAAATGGCTTGAGGCCATGAAATCTGAGATGGGATCCATGTATGAGAACAAAGTGTGGACTTTGGTTGACTTGCCCGATGATCGACAAGCCATCGAAAATAAATGGATCTTCAAGAGGAAGACCGAAGCTGACGGTAATGTTACTGTTTACAAAGCTCGACTTGTTGCGAAAGGTTTTCGACAAGTTCAAGGAGTTGACTACGATGAGACTTTCTCACCCGTAGCGATGCTTAAGTCTGTCCGAATCATGTTAGCAATTGCCGCATTTTATGAAATCTGGCAAATGGATAACAAAACTGCATTCTTTAATGGATTTATTAAAGAAGACTTGTATATGATGCAACCAGAAGGTTTTGTCAATCCTAGAGGTGCTAACAAAATGTGCAAGCTCCAGCGATCCATCTATGGACTGGTGCAAGCATCTCGGAGTTGGAATATACGCTTTGATAAGTTGATCAAAGCATATAGATTTATACAGACTTGCTGTGAAGCCTGTATTTACAAGAAGTGAGTGGGAGCACTACAACCTTTCTGATAAGTATATGTGAATGACATATTGTCGATCGGAAATGATGTAGAAATTTCTGGAAAGCATAAAGGAGTGTTTGAAAGGAGTTTTTCAAAGAAAGACCTTGGTGAAGCTGCTTACATATTGGGCATCAAGATCTATAGAGATAGATCAATACGCTTGATAAGACTTTCGATAAGTACATACCTTGATAAGATTTTGAAGTAGTTCAAAATGGATCAGTCAAAGAAGAAGTTCTTGCCTGACTTGTAAGGTGTGAAGTTGAGTAAGACTCAAAGCTAGACCACGGCAGAAAAATATAGAGAGAATGAAAGTCATTCCCTATGCCTCATCCATAGGTTCTATAAATTATGCCATGTTGTGTACAAAACATGTTGTGTACCTTGCCATGAGTTTGACAGGGAGGTACAATAGTGATCCAGGAGTACATCACTGTACAGCGGTCAAAATCATCCTTAGTAATTAGATGACTAAGGAAATGTTTCTCGATTATGGAGGTGATAAAGAGTTCTTCGTAAAGGGTTACGCCGATGCAAGCTTTGACACTAAATCCAGATGACTCTAAGTATCAATCTGGATGCATATTGAAAGTGGGAGCAATTAGCTAGAGTAGGTCCATGCAGAGCATTGTAGACATAGAAATTTGCAAAATACATACAGATCTGAATGTGACAGACCCGTTGACTAAACTTCTCTCACGAGCAAAACATGATAACACCTTATTACTCTTGGGTATTAATCACATAGCGATGTGAACTAGATTATTGACTCTAGTAAACCCTTTTGGAGTATTGGTCACATGGCGATGTGAACTATGGATGTTATTCACATAACGATGTGAACTATCGGTATTAAATCGCATTGCGATGTGAGCTAGATTATTGACTCTAGTTCAAGTGGGAGACTGAAGGAAATATGCCCTAGAGGCAATAATAAAGATGTTATTTGTATTTCCTTATATCATGATAAATGTCTTTTATTCATGCTAGAATTGTATTAACCGGAAACTTAGTACATGTGTGGATACATTGACAAAACAGTATGTCCCTAGTATGCCTCTACTAGACTAGCTCATTGATCAAAGATGGTTATGTTTCCTAGCCATAGACATGAGTTGTCATTTGATCAACGGGATCACATCATTAGGAGAATGATGTGATGGACAAGACCCATCCGTTAGCATAGCACTATGATCGTTTAGTTTTACTGCTATTGCTTTCTTCATGACTTATACATGTTCCTATGACTATGAGATTATGCAACTCCCAAATACCGTAGGAACACCTTGTGTGCTATCAAACGTCACAACGTAACTGGGTGATCATAAAGATGCTCTACAGGTGTCTCCGAAAGTATTCGTGGTGTTGGCATAGATCAAGATTAGGATTTGTCACTCCGAGTGTCGGAGAGGTATCTCTGGGCCCTCTCGGTAACACACATCACAATAAGCCTTGCAAGCAAAAGACTAATGAGTTAGTCACGAGTTGATGTGTTACGGAACGAGTAAAGAGACTTGCCAGTAACGAGATTAAACTAGGTATCGAGATACCGACGATCGAATCTCGGGCAAGTAACATACCGATGACAAAAGGAACAACGTATGTTGTTATGCGGTTTTGACCGATAAAAGATCTTCGTAGAATATGTAGGAGCCAATATGAACATCCAGGTTCCGCTATTGGTTATTGACCGGAGATGAGTCTCGGCCATGTCTACATAGTTCTCGAACCCGTAGGGTCCGCACGCTTAACGTTTGATGACGATCGATATTATGAGTTTATGAGTTTTGATGTACCGAAGGTAGTTCGGAGTCCCGGATGAGATCACGGACATGACGAGGAGTCTCAGAATGTCCGAGACATAAAGATTGATATATTGGACGACTATATTCGGACACCGGAAGTGTTCCGGAAAAGTTTCGGATTTAACGGGATTGCCGGAGGGGGTTACCGGAACCCCCTACGAGGGGGGATGGTCCATAGTGGGCCTTATGGAAAAGAGAGAGGCAGCCCATAGGGGCTGGCCGGTGCCCCACCTAGGGTTCCTAGTTGGACTAGGATTGGGGGGCGCCACCTCTCCTTCTTTTTTTCCCTCTCTTCCTTCTTGATGGACTCCTACTAGGAATAGGATTGCAATCCTATTCCTAGTAGGATTGCCCTAGCCGCACCATAGGAGGCTAGCCGGCCCTCCTCCCTTGCTCCTTTATATATGGGGGCAGGGGGGCACCCAAAGAGACACAAGTTGAATTGTTTTAGCCGTGTGTGGTGCCCCCCTCCACAGAAACACACCTCGGTCATACCGTTGCAGTGCTTAGGCGAAGCCCTGCACCGGTGAATACATCATATCCGTCACCACGCCGTCGTGCTGACGAAACTCTCCCGTGAAGCTCAACTGGATCAAGAGCTCTTGGGACGTCATCAAGCTGAACGTGTGCTGAACGCGGAGGTGCCGTACGTTCGGTGCTTGATCGGTTGGATCGTGAAGAAGTTCGACAACATCAACCGCGTCACTTGACGCTTCCGCTCCCGGTCTACGAGGGTACGTAGACACACTCTCCCCTCTCGTTGCTATGCATCTAGTAGATAGATCTTGCGTGATCGTAGGAAAATTTTAAAATACTACGTTCCCCAACAACTGCATCTTACACCTTCCACTTGGGGTAACCAACGAGGGGTTCGAGGCCCATCACATGTGCATCATCTACATCATCTGCAGCATCTTCCATCAGCTGTCCATCCACATCTTCAGTTCTTTCTCTGTTAGCATCAGTATCAGTAGGCATACTAGATTCACCATCATTCTCCTCCTTATCTTCATCAGCTACTGGAATGCCAATTTTTTTGGCCATATCAATGTCATCCATTGGTGCAATGACTAAATTAGTTGGGTCATTTAATTCTACTGAATTCCAATCAACAGAAACAACCCTTGCAACACAATCAAAGACCTCTTCTGCATCACCTCCCGGAGGTAATACTGTCAATTCACCTGCACAAATGGGCATTATCTGCCTCTCTAAAGCCCAATCATCATCTACCATCTATGAAGCTAATTTTGAGGGCACATATCCAACCTTAGAATCTGATTTCAGATCAACAAGCTCTGCATGAAACATAGCCTATTTGGTTGTCCAGCCATCTTGTCGATCGATTTCATCAACCATCTCTTCACCATCCTCAATTCTCACATACTCTCCTTTCCAATTATCAAACCGTAACAATGCTACCTCTTGCTCTGGACCCCAAAAAATGCTCTCCCCAATTTTTTCAACCACATTCTTCACGGCGTGCACTTCCATGCTATGTAGTTCTTGGGGATCAATCTCTGCAAAATCAATCTCCCACTTCACAATTGTATCTCTCTCTATGTCCCGCATGCTACCATCACCTAGCTTCGCCTTAGAAGGAAGGAATTCCATAGTGAATTCGAACGTCCGAGCACCATCCCCCCTGTTTGTCAATGGTGGAGCAGTGTGAGCTGAGCTAGCGAGCTAGCGGAAGCAGACGAGGCACAAATCGATACACATTAAGGGATTACCTAGTCGATGTTGTTATCTTTGGCGGCTCCATCGCGGTCAGCCCCCCTCCCACCTACCCAAATCTGGAACAAATCGACCGAAAAAGGGAAACAGAGGTGATGCAGAGGTGAGATCTAGCTCGACACAGAGAGGGGTACGCCGGAGGGGAACGGGACAGGGTTCCTAATTCACTTACCACAGCCGCCGTCGTCGCCAAGAACGAAAGCTCCGCGCTGCTGTCACCGAGGACAGAATCTCCGGCGCCTTCGCCGGCTCACCGCCGAGAACGAAGAGGAGGGGGTGGGAGCAACGGCTTCAGACAGGGGCACTGCCAAGTGGGACCCACGGAGACACGTTTCACCTGATGCACTGCCAAGTGGGACCCACATGTCTTAAACATAACCTCACTCCCGTTGACGACTTGTTTAATGGCCCGAGTGGGCCTTGGCTATTTGGGCTTATGAAATGTAGCACTAGAGCTATTTTCATCAACTACGTCGCACTGCATCCATTGCACCTCAAAGATGTCACACAGGAGCTATTGACCCGTTTGTTGTGTACGTGCGCGTAGAGATCGGCCGATGGAGTTGCGTGGGCGCTGCGTCGCTGTATGGCTACAAAAGGCCTTGTAATCGTTGATGTAACCAGCTCAGTTGGTGCTCAGGGAATAGTAACGGGGCTGTGCAGTCGGGTGAAACTTCAGTGTACTCCAGTATATTGTGCTCCTCTTTCTTCTACCTCTAGCTACAAGTGACAGAAAGAGAGAGCGGCAACAACAAGCTCTAGGTTGGACAAGCTTGGACACATTCCCCATGGTCCTAATGCCTTCCGGGAGTGGTGCAACAAAAATGCCGCACCTACGGGGATTTTTTCACGGATCCCTGCCTACGGACGGACGTGGCCTAATTGCATTAAACCTCCCTCCCTAATTTCAAGTGATGGGGCCCCTCGTGGTTCAATTAGATAAACCCACCTTGAATCTGTAGCTGTATTCCGTAAGTCAATCCCGTAAGTGTAGCAAAACTCGTGGTGTAATGGATGGTCGGCTTTGAGCTCTAACTCATTGTCCATGACGCATGACTATAGGCCCCCATCCAATTGTAACGGAGAACTATCTGAAGAGCGCACCGTATGAGGAGCTGCAGTTGAGCGTTGGTGGAGGAATGACCCATTCGGATATTGGGTAGGAGGTGCAGCAGTGGAGTTTGTGGGGGTTGTGCTGTCTCCTTGTACAAGAGGGAACAATCTGTGCATAGGTGGTATGTTGGTACCGGAGGTAGATTGTGTAAGTGCATTTCGTGCCCCATAAAAATGTTATGACAACATTGAAGTCTTGGGAATTGCCATTGAAGAACTGGAAGCTATTTCATAGATTTTTTTACTAGTTTCTCTATTTTGCATTTTTTCGCGAATACGCAAAGCTTGCATATCATTGCATTGATAGAAGGAATAGAATGAGTACAGATAGGGGTACAACACATAACATGAACGCAGATAGATGTGAACATGGTGCCTGGAGAAGAGAGACAAGGGATGCTTGGCCCGAATGGAAAATACAACACAACTAAACCAACCAAGGCCGACCAAATGGTGTCAATATCGAACCAGCAAGAGCGGCAACATCTCCAGAACCAAAATAGGGGACACCGCGAGTGAGCAAGATTGCGCCTTCAAGAAGGAGAATGACGCCAAGACGCCGTCTCCATCTGGTCCAGAGGAACCAGACCTAGGGTTTCCCCTGAGCTCGAAAATGGGCGAAGCCGCGGGCCATGACAGCGCCTCCAAGAAGGAAACATCATCCGCAGACACCGTTGCTGCCAGCATCGGCAAGCCGAGTGTCGGGGGAAACTGTCCGCCACGAACACCTATGGGACCGGAGCCCCTTTGTTTGTGCGGTAAGAGGGCGGAGGGAGCACGAAGAGCAGATCGTAGTGAACACGCGGGCAGTTTACCCAGGTTCGGGCCGCGACGGACGCGTAAAACCCTACTCCTGCTTAGTTTGTATTGAGTTGGGGAGCTCGGGAGCTTGAAGAACTAGCTACACCGAGCGTACGAGCGATCTAGGTTCCGAACCCTTTCTACGTTGTGCATGGGCCTCCTTTTATAGTGCAAGGGGTCACCGACAGGTGTCAACGTAGGAGAAAGGGGTAAAAATGTAAAAGAGGTGGTAGTTGTAACAGTGCGGAATAGTAGAGCTACAGTGCGTGAACAGTGGTCGCTATCTACTTTGACAGTGGGGGACAAGGGCATTTAATGCCCGTCGCCGTCGACCCCAAAAGCTCCCGCCCTTGCGTCTCCGTTTGCCACGGCGATGGCTTCACCACCGTGGAGTGCCACCGTGTCCCCCAGGCTGCACAGCCATCCGCCACGCGTCCCTGGAAAAGCCCTAGGGCGACGCGTGGGCCGATGAGCTGGAGCGCGGGCACACAGCGCAACTCTCCCGGCAAGCACCTTGCTGGGGTCTTGACCTTGCCGGGCCCGGGAGCTTGTCGCTCCCCGGGCCCTCGCCGGGACGCATATAGCGCCGAGGCGTGTCTTCTATGATGTAATCTTCTAGTCTTCCTGGCAAGCTCCTCTTGCCAGGGCCTTGCGTGAGTGAGGTAACCTTGAGCCTGGAACAGCCTTCCCGGCAAGCTCCGCTTGCCGGGGTCTCGATCTTCTGTCTTGTATACTTTGTTTTTGAATGGTTTGACATGGAGCAGGAAGGTCTCCGGCGAGCACGTGGTAAACCCTGCCGCGGGAAGCTGCAACTGCCCGTGCACAAGTTGGGGTACTGAGGTACCCCTACCTTAGTACACCGACAGGAGCCCCCGGGCCTGGGCCACACACGGTGCCGAGCGCTGTTGGGCCAGGCCCAAAACAGTGCACGGGCACACGCGGCCCACGGCGCGCCGAATCCACTTCCGCATCTGCCGCGTCCCCCCGTAACGGCACGCGTCGATTGCGGCGTCGTGGGATGGGACGTGCCCACGTTCTTTTAATGGAAAGAGCGAAACGCCCCCCCACTTCCCCATAAAAGCAGAGGAAGCAGGAGCGGTTCCCCTCCTACGCTTTCATTACATCCTCTTCCATCTCCAGAGATCCCCTTTGCGCTCCGCCTCCACACCTCCGCCGCCGCCGTCTGCATCTCCGGCGTCGTCGGGCTCTTCGTCCCCCTTCCTCCGCCGCCTCCGCCATGGCCTCGAAGACCGAGAAGGCGAAGGCGGAGAAGGCCAAGAAGGAGAAGTCGGAGCAAGCGGCGAGGCTTACCGCGTATCGGAAGCGGAACCTCGTCTTCCCGCCGAGGCTCAGCGCGCGGGAGCTCTGGAACAAGTATTACTTGTTCTGGTCCAAGGGAACCAAGGCGCACCCCCGCACTCGAGCTTATCCGGCCGCCGCCAAGGACAACTACCCCGGCGGGTACTATTTCTTCGCAGCCTTCTTCCACTGCGGTCTTTGCCCTCCTTTTTCTGAATTCTTCTGTGACATAATGCACACCTACGGCCTCCATCTTCTTGACTTCACCCCCAACGCCATCCTCACAATGGCGGTTTTCGCACACATGTGCGAAAACTATATAGGAATACACCCAAACGTAGCGCTGTTTAGGCACTTCTTCACCCCTAGAGCAGAGGCCGGCGCCCCCCTCTCCGGAGGAATATCTTGGGTTTTTCGTCTGAACAAGAAGGAGTCCTACTTGCCGGGAGAGCTCCGCGGCAAGTGGGAGGAGTGGCGTGCGGAATGGTGTTGGATCGTCGAGGACGAGCCGCAGCCCTTCACCGCGCCGCGCACAACGCCCATCGTGCGCGGCAGGGACTGGAGCGAGCTGGATTCGGATGACGGCAAGCTCGACGTCGCCCTCATTAGGATTCTCCGCCTCCGGGTAGCAAGGCTGTCTGTCGCAGAAGTAGGCACAGACTTCCTCCGCCGCCGCATCGCCCCTCTCCAAGACAGGAAAAGGCCGGCCTGGGAGTACGGCAACTCGGCGGATATCATGAGGCTGCGCCCCGGGCTCAACTTTAACTTCACATCGCTGGAGCTGAAGGGGATGGTCCGGGAGCTGTTTAAGCACGACCCGGCCCACCCGGAATGGTTCAGGGGGCCCCGGGGAGTGGTGCCCCTTTGCAATAGCACGGCCTGTGATCCTCTTCGCGCCATGATGCCCGCATGTGATTCGCACGGCGTGGACCGCACATGGATTCCGCCCAAGCCATCAGACATCCTCAGCTTCTTCGACAACCTTGTGGAGGTGGCGAAGAACAAGAACGAGACCCGGGAGCTGACACGGGATACCACCGACCAGGAGATAGCGTACATAGCTTCTCGGGTTGAAGAGGCCGCTGCAGCCGCAGCGGCAGGAGAGTTCGGCTACACGCCCGAGGAGGCAGATGCTGCGGAAGCGTCCTGCCAAGCCGAGGAGGCGGAGATCCGCAGGCTACTAAAGCTGCCTCCCGACGAGCTCGCCGGGGTCCCATCCATGAGGCACTCCGGGATCATTGGAATCCAGACGGAGGCCGCGGCGAGAGGCAACGCCGCCGGAGGGAACAGGGGCGCCGCAGGGAGCGGAGGCGCCGGAGGGAGTGGAGGCGCCGGAGGGAAAGAGGCCGCAGCGCAGGGTGCTGGGCCCAGCAAGCCAGCCGGGGAGGAGGAGGAGGAGGACGACGCCGAGGCCGCCGAGGACTCCGACGGATCCCTGGGGCTCTACGCCGACGACCTCTCCTCGTCGTCGGAGACCTCCCCGCCCCGGGCAAGCCCTAGGCATTCTCCATTGAAGCGTCTCCGCAAGACGGCGACGGGGGCGAGGGCGCAGGCGCCCCGGCAACAGCCAACTCGCCGGGCAGCGCGAGCTCCCCGGGGGAGTCAAGCTGCGACGGGGGCGTCCGGCGCACCAGTCACGGCGGAGGCGGCCCGCGCGCAGGCCACGGCAGAGGCGCCCCGCAAGCAGGCCACAACAGAGGCGCCTCGCAAGCCGGCGGCGAGCCGACAGGAGTCTTCACGGGGCGGAGCGGCGGCTCCGCCCGCTCCCCGGGCCCCGGCTACCACAGGGGCTGGGTCTTCGCAGCCCCCAGCCCCAGGGACCGCCAAGCGCCCGAGGGAGTCTTCGCCTCCCGCTCCTCGCGCAGACGCGCCCCAGGTGGAGTTTGACTTCTCCGCCTTGAGCGACGACGACGAGGAGGAACAGGAGTAAGAACTCGATATCCTTCATCTTCTCCAATTTCGTCTTGATTATTGTTGATGCTAATCTTGTTTCTTGCTTTGATTTCAGGACCTTGGCTCAGCGCGTGGCGAAGAAAGCCAAGGTGCCCGCGGTCGAAGTCGCGGACGACTCGTCCGTCGCGGCAACTGGGGACGCGCCGGAGCCAAGCCTGCCGGACCCGAACGCTGCTCCGAGGAGCAGCCCCCAGCGCAGCCCCCAGCGTAAGTCTGGATTCTGTACTTTCGCTCGTCGGGCGCGCTTGGAGATTTTGTCTTGTTCTAATATCTTGATGCTTTTGTCTTGACTTGTGCAGAGGTGGAGCCACAGCCGCAGGAGCGTCCGGAGGTCGCCCCCGAGGAGCCGCAGGCCCCGCCGTCCCCGCCAAGGCCGAACTCCCCGGCAAGGGAGAGCGCTCCGCCAAGGGCGGGTACTCCGCCGAGGGCGAGTACCCCGCCAAGGGCGAGCAGCCCGGCGAGGGCGGCCACTCCGCCAAGGCAGAGCTCCCCGGCGAGGGAGCCCGCCGCTGACGACGTCCGCCAAGGTAGGTTCTGTAACTTTGTCTTCTTGGCGTTGTCTCTTTTTGGATATTTGCTTGAACTTCTTTTGCTTCTTCTTCTTCTTCTAGATCCTCCTCCCCCCGAGCAGATGGAGACGGAAGTCATCGTCATCGAGGAGGAGGGCGCGCAGGGCGGCGGCGGCGACGCCCCTGTCGCCGTGGACACGGCGGGAGCCGCCGAGCCGGCCGCGCAGGAGACCGCTCCGGCTGCGGACGCAGCGGCCGGGGAGGGGGACGGCGACCGCACTGCCGGCCCGGAGGCGGCAGGAGCATCAAGTGCTGCGCCAGCCGCCGACCCCTCCGCTGGAAAGGAGCAGGCCGGCTACTACCTTGAAGCCCCCAACGGCGTATTTATCCAAGTGCCGTGGGGTTCTTCGTCGCGAGCCCCCGCGGAGGGCGAGGCCTTTGATGGGGAGGTCCTCGCCTCCGCGGGCTTGAAGATCGTCGAGGCGCCCGGCGGAAGCGACGGGCCCGAGGAGGAGAAGCTGCTTCACCAGCTCCTGGCCCTTTACCGGGCCAGGCAGGCGAAGCTTGCTTCTCGGGAGGCCCTTGCCGCCAAGGCCGCCGCTGAGATGGAGAAACGCGCGGCGGAGCTCAGCGCCGCCAACCAGGCTGCCCTCCGCGAGGTGGCGGAGGAGCGCGAGGGGCTCGCCGGGGAATATCAAGAGTGGCTGCTGGAGAAGGCCGAGGCTGAAGAGCAGCAGCGGCTCGCCGGGGTGGAGCTGTCCCGGCGAGAAGGAGAGCTCGCCCAGCGGAAGGTCAACCTCGACTCCCACGAGGAAGACCTTGCCGCTCGGGAGCAGGCCCTTGGCGGGGAACTGAAGGAGGCGAGAGCCGTCGCGGCTACCGCGGAGACCGCCAAGGAGGAGCTTGCAACCAAGGTCGCGTAGCTGGAGGAGTCGCTGAAGGCGAGCGTGGAGAAGGTCGCCGCGCTCAACACAGAGCGCGAGAAGGACGCCCACACTAACTCAGAACTCCAGGTGCGTCTTTCTGAGAAGGGCGACGAGTTGAAGGCCGCCAAGGATTCCATCGAGGATCTGGAGCTGAAGGTCTCCACGCTGAAGGACTCGCTTGACGCCGTCCGGGATCGGGAGACCAAGCTGAAGGAGGAGCTCCGCAAGGAGCGAACCTTGGTGGACAGCGCCAACAAAGCGGCCGAGAACTTCCGCCGTACCGTTGAGGTATGGACCGAGGACCTGGTATCTTCTGCGTCCAACATCGACCAGGAGCTGCTGGCGCTGAAGCTGGAGCATCTCATCTACTCCCCGGATCCAAACCTCCCTCACAGCGCCAAGCTCAGCCTCTTCTTCAGGGGAATCGCGCCAGCCCTTGCAGATCTTCGGAAGAAGATTCCCGCGTAGCTGGCCGAGGAGTCGCGCCGGCTCTGCACGGGAACCTTGGAGCGTGTGCTGACGAAGATTGTATACCGCAATCCCGGCATAAACCTCACCAACGTTCTTCGCAGCTTGCCGGCCGACGCAAACATGGAGGTGCTGAAGGACCAGGTCGCCCACATCATCGCCAAGGTGAACAAGATCTCCAGGATTGAGGGCGACCGCGTAGACTAGGCCTCCTTTATCTTTATCTCTTTTCGTTGCTGCATAGGGTGTTATGAACTCATTAATCCATTGCGACAAGTTATCCTTTGTAAGATATTTATCTTATTTCGATCAATCAGTGCAATGTTATCTTCCTTGTCTTGGTCATCCACTTTGTATGCTTTTCACCCTACGCTCCCGGGAAGCTTGCCGGCGAGGGGCCTTTGCCGCGAGCGCTGAGTGCTGGACTCTGAGCAGCCTGCTGGCCAAGGTCTCACCGGCAAGCAACCTTGCCGCAGCTAGTCGCAACGCACTTAGCTTGCTGAGTGAACTCGAAAACGAAGCAAGGGCGCGACACTTGTCGCAGCTCACTTAAGTCGTTGAGCGTACTCGAAAACAAGACAAGGGTGCGGCCAGCTACGGGTAGGTTCCTCCGCGCACAGGTTTTCCATACAAAGTGTGATTGTTCAAGGAAGACAACTTAAAAATTTAAAATTTGAACTGATCAAATTCTAACAACTTAGCTTATATATAATGCTTGCTTCTTGGTAAGGCTTCTCTTTCTTGAACAACACTTGATTCCTCTTCCATCCCCTTCCCCCCGGCAAACTTGTGCGCGAGGAACGTTCCTTCTGCTTAAGAGGCAAGGAAGAAGAAGAGGGAAACAAGTATATGGCCTTTCGGCGTGCTAATGCTTACCGGATATGTACGTTGCACAAGATGCCAAATAACACATGCAGATAGCGGGGAAAAACACGTAAAAGGCAAATAGTGCAAAACACAAAAGCTTTACTGATGCACGGGGTCTGCGCCCGGCTTTGTACAAAGGGTTACATGCAACAGCGGCAAAGCTTGTACAAAAGGTGGTTGCCGGAGCGGATCGCGGCAACCGCGCCTTATGGGTGAAACTTGCGAAGATGCTCTATGTTCCAGGAGTTGCTCACCGGTAAGCCTTCTTCGGTCTCGAGGCGGACAGCGCCGGGCCTCGTGACTTGTCTCACCCGATAAGGGCCTTCCCACTTCGGCGTCAACTTGTTGGAATTCTTGGCGGACTGAACACGCCGAAGAACAAGGGCGCCTTCCTCGAGACTCCTGGCCTTAACCTTGCGGCTATGATAGCGGCACAAGGCTTGCTGGTATCGAGCAGCTCGTACAGCAGCCTGGAGACGTTCCTCCTCGAGGAGCAATGCGTCATCTTGCCGCATTTGCTCTTGCTCGAGCTCATCATAAGCGAGCACTCGAGGAGATCCGTATACGAGTTCCGTGGGGAGAACTGCCTCTGCTCCATAGACTAGAGCAAAGGGTGTCTGTCCGGTGGCTCGACTCGGTGTCGTTCTGATTGACCAAAGAGCCGCCGGTAGCTCCTCTATCCAATTTCTTCCGCACTTGCGCAGCCTGTCAAAGGTCCTTGTCTTGAGCCCGCGCAGCACTTCAGCGTTAGCCCTCTCCGCTTGACCGTTGCTCTTCGGGTGAGCAACAGAAGCGAAACAGACCTTGGCGCCAAGGTCTTGGACGTACTGCATGAAGGTGCGACTAGTAAATTGTGTACCGTTGTCTGTGATGATCCTGTTAGGGATTCCGAAACGGCAAACAATCGACCTGAAGAACCTGACCGCTGACTGTGCTGTCACCTTTCTCACTGGCTCCACTTCTGGCCACTTCGTGAACTTGTCGATTGCAACGTACAAGTACTCAAAGCCCCCGACGGCTCGGGGGAAAGGGCCGAGGATATCGAGCCCCCAGACCGAGAAGGGCCAGGACAAAGGAATTGTTTGGAGAGCTTGAGCTGGCTGATGAATTTGTTTTGCATGGAACTGGCACGCTTCACACTTGGTTACTAGTGCAGTTGCATCTTGGAGGGCTTCTTGCCAAAAGAACCCTTGCCGGAAAGCCTTCCCGGCAAGCGCCCTTGCGCCAATGTGGTGGCCGCATATGCCTCCGTGTATTTCTGCCAACAGCTTTTGTCCATCTTCCCTGGAGATGCACTTCAGTCTGACACCATTAAGCCTTCTTCTGTACAGCTCGTTATCCACGAACTGGTACATACTTGACTGCCTGGTTATCTTCTCTATTTCCTCTGGGTCGTCGGGAAATTCTCCAGTTTGCAGAAAACGGACGATTTGCTGCGCCCATGCCGGAGCTTGGGGCTCAACGGCAAGGACTAAAGGCTCGAGGGCCGCTGCGGGAACCTCAGCTTCTACGGCAAGAACCTCTGGCCCCGCCGGAGCTGATGGTCCCCCGGCAAGCTCGCCGGGGCGAGGCTTGTCGGGAACGCTTGCTTCAACTGTACAGACCCGAGGATCTGCAGGAGCAAACTGTTCCTCAGCGTTCTGGTTGTTGATCTTGGGGACCTTGGCGGCGGTTTCAGGAAGATCCGCCGGCAAGTAGTCGCCGGAGACCAACTTTCTCTTCTTGGACTGCCCAATTGATGGTGTAACGGATGGTTGAGTCAGCTTGAGCAAGAAGGTCCCTGGTTCCACAGGTAACTTCATCGAAGCACACTTTGAAAGGCCATCTGCAATTTCATTCTGAGATCTCGGAACGTGCTCCATCTGCAGACCTTCAAAGTGCTCCTCAAGCTTCCTCACTTCATCTACATAAGCTTCCATCAAAGGGCTCTGATAACTCTTGTTGACTTGCCGGACCACCAACTGAGAATCTCCCCGCACAATCAGCTTCCTGATCCCAAGTTCGGCCGCAATCCTGAGGCCGGCAAGCAAGCCTTCATATTCAGCAGTGTTGTTTGTCGCTTGCTCCCTGGGAAAGTGCATCTGGATAACATATTTGAGGTGCTCTCCGGTGGGCGCGATGAGTACCACGCCAGCACCGGCGCCTTGCAGCGAGAAGGCACCATCAAAATACATTACCCATTCACTTGTCGCTTCTTGTACGGGTGCACTTGTTTCTTGGGCTTCCTCATCGGGCGTTGGGGCCCACTCAGCTATGAATTCCGCCAAAGCTCGGCTCTGTATGGTTGAAGTACTTTCAAACTTGAGTCCAAAGCTCGACAGTTCCAGTGCCCACTCAACGATCCTGCCTGTTGCTTCTGGATGGTGCAATATCCTCTTTAGCGGAAAGCGAGTGACCACTGTTATCTCATGTGCTTGAAAGTAATGGCGCAGCTTTCTCGAGGCCATGAGGAGGCCGAAAAGCAACTTTTGCACACCAGAGTATCTTGATCTAGCCCCCTGGAGAAGGGAACTTACAAAATACACTGGGCGCTGCACCATCTTCCTCCGCACCTCATCCTGTTCCTGCGCAGAGTTATCCTTGTCGGGGCCAGAGCTTGCCGGAGCAGCCCCCTGCTTGTCGCTGGACTCGCTTGCCGGTGGTGTAGACTCCTCGTCGGCCTCCCTCTCTGCTACTAACGCAGCACTAACCACCTGGTTGGTTGCTGCTAGGTATAGCAACAACTTTTCCTGTGGTCTAGGTGCGACAAGTATTGGAGTGGAGGATAGGTACCGTTTCAAATCTTGCAGCGCTGCCTCCGCTTCCGGAGTCCACTTCATGGGACCTGCCTTCTTCAAGATTTTGAAGAAGGGTAGGGCGCGTTCTGCAGACTTCGAAATGAACCTACTGAGAGCAGCCACACAACCTGCAAGCCTTCTGACATCCTTGACGCGCTTTGGGGCCTCGATCTGCTCAATGGCTTTAATCTTGTCGGGGTTGGCTTCAATCCCCCTCTGTGACACAAAGAACCCGAGAAGCTTGCCGGAGGGGACTCCAAAGACGCACTTCTCGGGGTTCAACTTGAGCTGTATCCTGCGCAGGTTCTGAAATGTTTCTTCCAAATCTTGGATCAGGGTTTCCTTGCTCTTACTCTTTACCACAATGTCATCCATGTAAGCCTCTACATTTCTGTGGATCTGTGGCTCGAAAGCAGTGTGTACTACTCTTGCAAATGTTGATCCTGCATTCTTCAGTCCAAATGGCATGCGTATGAAGCAATAAGTGCCACATGGAGTGATAAATGCAGTCTTCTCTTCATCTTCTTTGGCCATAAAGATCTGGTGGTAGCCTGAATATGCATCAAGAAAAGAGAGTAGCTCACATCCGGCAGTGGAGTCAACGATCTGGTCAATGCACGGCAAGGGGAATGGATCCTTGGGACATGCTTTATTCACATCGGTGAAGTCTATACACAGTCTCCACTTCCCGTTGGCTTTGCGCACGACGAATGGGTTTGCTAACCACGTCGGATGGATCACACCTCTAACTAGGCCTGCTGCCTCTAGCTTCTTGATCTCTTCGTTGATGAATTCTTGGCGCTCCACGGCTTGCTTCCTCACCTTCTGCTTGATGGGCCGCGCATGAGGACAGACAGCAAGCTTGTGCTCAATTACCTTCCTGGGAACATCGGGGATGTCAGATGGTTGCCAGGCAAACACATCGACATTCGCCCGCAGGAAGGCAACGAGCGCGCTTTCCTATTTGCTGTCAAGCGTGGCACTGATGGTGAAGGTACCACCAGTGCCGTCCTCCTTGGCGGACACCTTCTTGGTTGCCGGAGGAGCGGCCATCCCCTTCTTACACTTGCCGGTGGAGCTCGATGGAACGTCCTCGACGGCAGCGCAGCACTCCGAAGAGGTGCGGTCGCCGGAGTGGGCCCCAGAGCACTTGCCGGACTTGGTCCTCGTCTTCTTCCCCCCGGGAGCTTCAGCGGCAAGTGTATCCTTCTCTGCCGCAGCTGCCACATCCCGGTAGATCTTGTCGGCGCAGACAAGCGCATCTTTCTTGTCGCCGTGGACAGTGATGACGCTTATCGGCCCCGGCATCTTGAGTACGTTGTAGGCATAGTGGGAAGCTGCCATGAACTTGGCAAGGGCAGGACGGCCGAGTATTCCATTGTACGACAATGGAATATCAGCGACGTCGAAAGTGATGCGCTCAGTTCTGAAGTTGAGCTCCCCGCCAAAGGTCACCGGCAGAGTGATCTTCCCCTTGGGCTTGCTCCTTCCCGGGTTGATTCCTTGGAAAGAACCGGTCTCTTCGAGCTCGCCATCTGGGATTTGGAGTTTCTTGATCACAGCGGAGGAGATCAAGTTGAGCCCGGCCCCGCCGTCAACCAACATTTTGGTGACCTTGAGGTTGCGGATGGTGGGTGAGACCAGCATCGGCAAGCACCCGACCGCAGTGGTGCGGTCAGGGTGATCCTCAAGATCAAAAATGATGGGCGTGCTGGACCATTTGAGGAGCCTGCGCGACTCCACGGGCGGCTCTGCTGCATTCACCTCACGCACCCATTGCTTGAGTTGGCGGTGGGAGGTGTGCAGAGAGGCGCCACCGTCGACGCACAGAACCTCCGTGGCCTTCTGGAACTCCTGCTCGCTGTTATCCTCGTCCTCCATGTCTTCGTCGTCGTCCTCTTCATCCTTGTCGCGGCCCCGGGGAGGTCGATCACCTTGCCGCTGCTTGGCCTTGCCGCGGCGTCCTCCCCGGCCATTGAATGGCCGTTTCTTGCTTGGCTCTCCCCCGCCACCTTGGGCCTTCTCCTTGTCGCGCCTCTCGTACTCAGCTTTCTGCTGCTCGACGAGGTACTCGACGCGCTTGCAGTTGGAGAGGTCGTGGCCCTTGGTGCGGTGGATCTTACAGTATTGCTTGTCGGAGCCGTCCTGCTTGTCGGCTGCCGCTACAGGGGCAGGCTCCTTGCCGGAGCCGCCAGCCTGCGTTTGCTTAGCGGGAGCCTCCTTGCCGGACTTCTCAACGACAAGCACTTCTTTCTTGTTCTTCCTTATGTTATTCCGCCGTCGGCTCTTCTTTGCCGGGGCGGCGTCGTCGCTGTCGCTTCCTCCTGCGCTAGCATCCTCCCCGGGGAGTCTCCTCCCCTCTTCAGCGCGTGCGCACTTATCAGCCAGAGCGTAGAGCTCGCTGACATCCCGAATCTTGGTCATCGCCATTTCTTCACGCATGCGGCGGTTACGCACGTTCTGATGGAACGCGCTGATAACCGCGGCAGGGTGGACGTCGGGGATGTTGTGCTGTACACGGCTGAAGCGTTGGATGTACTTGCGCAGGGGTTCTCCTTCCTTCTGGGCCAGAATGTGGAGATCGCTCTCCTGGCCGTGGGGTTTGTGGCCGCCGGTGAAGGCGCCAACAAACTGGTGGCAAAGGTCTGCCCAAGAAGAAATGGAGCCTTCCGGCAAGTGCATAAGCCACGAACGAACGTTCGGCTTAAGCACGAGCGGGAAGTAGTTTGCCAAGATCTTCTCGTCGCGCCCCCCGGCAGCCTGCACCACGATGGTGTAGATGCTGAGAAATTCCGAGGGGTGCGTCTTGCCGTCGTACTTCTCCGGTACGTCGGGCTTGAAATTCTTCATGCTGGGCCACTGGACGCGCCGCAGCTCACGGGTGAACGCAGGGCAGCCTGCCGCGTACGGCAAGTCGCCTGGTTCACCGGGCGCGCGCGCGTCGACAGCGTTCCCAGCCCTCTGGTCTGATTGTCGTCGGGCTTCTCGGCGGCGCTCGATCGTTGTGCGAGCGTCTTCTTGTCGCCGGTCGTCAAGGACTTGGCGCTGGTCCCGACGAGCCCGCGGATCCGACGACGCCGTGGAGCCGTCGTCGGCGTTGTTCCGGCGGGGCGGCGTCTTCTGCTTCTGCGGCGGGGAGTGCACGGTGGTTGCACCCCCGGCGGTCTTGTCGCCGTCTGCCTTCGTCTTCTCGGCTTGCCGCGGCCGCGAGGTCGCCGGCTGCTGTGGAGAGTCGTTGTTGGCGAAGGCGATCAGGCTCTGGATGGTGGCCCTCCAGTCTTCGGCCTTGTCTGCCGCTGGAGGGAAGTCGAGGAGCAGTTGCGCCCTTGCGAGCGCTTCTGCTGGAGTGGAGGGGAGCGGGGGCGAGCGGTGCGAGGAGCGGGATATGCTCGGACTTCTAACAGCGTTAGAAGGAGCAGGGTCCCGCCCCGGCGACCGCGCCTTGCTTGTGCCCGGACGATGGCCCGGAGCGTCCCGCGAGCCTCCGGTTTGCCCTTGTCCTAGCAAGCGTATACCACCTCCCGTGGTATGGCGCTGCTGGGTTGTCGTATGCTGAGATGGACGCGGCGCGTCCACGGAGACCGAGTCTCGGTCGTCCGCTCTGTCCTTGGATTTGGTGGCGCCGCGAGTGTCCTCGCCGGCGACCACCCTTTCGACGGCGTCTCCCCCGCCCACCGTTGGTTTTGGTGGCGGCGGACGAGACGCAGACGGGCCTCCGACCTCCGAAGCCTTCTTCTTCGGGGCCATGGTGCTGTTGTCGACGAAGTTGCTGATGAAACTGGAGAGGTTGATGAAGAATGCGCCCGCGTGAACGCCGGATCAGATTCGCACAACCTCGACGCCCCCTACCTGGCGCGCCAAAGATGTCGGGGGAAACTGTCCGCCACGAACACCTATGGGACCGGAGCCCCTTTGTTTGTGCGGTAAGAGGGCGGAGGGAGCACGAAGAGCAGATCGTAGTGAACACGCGGGCAGTTTACCCAGGTTCGGGCCGCGACGGACGCGTAAAACCCTACTCCTGCTTAGTTTGTATTGAGTTGGGGAGCTCGGGAGCTTGAAGAACTAGCTACACCGAGCGTACGAGCGATCTAGGTTCCGAACCCTTTCTACGTTGTGCATGGGCCTCCTTTTATAGTGCAAGGGGTCACCGACAGGTGTCAACGTAGGAGAAAGGGGTAAAAATGTAAAAGAGGTGGTAGTTGTAACAGTGCGGAATAGTAGAGCTACAGTGCGTGAACAGTGGTCGCTATCTACTTTGACAGTGGGGGACAAGGGCATTTAATGCCCGTCGCCGTCGACCCCAAAAGCTCCCGCCCTTGCGTCTCCGTTTGCCACGGCGATGGCTTCACCACCGTGGAGTGCCACCGTGTCCCCCAGGCTGCACATCCATCCGCCACGCGTCCCTGGAAAAGCCCTAGGGCGACGCGTGGGCCGATGAGCTGGAGCGCGGGCACACAGCGCAACTCTCCCGGCAAGCACCTTGCCGGGGTCTTGACCTTGCCGGGCCCGGGAGCTTGTCGCTCCCCGGGCCCTCGCCGGGACGCATATAGCGTCGAGGCGTGTCTTCTATGATGTAATCTTCTAGTCTTCCTGGCAAGCTCCTCTTGCCAGGGCCTTGCGTGAGTGAGGTAACCTTGAGCCTGGAACGGCCTTCCCGGCAAGCTCCGCTTGCCGGGGTCTCGATCTTCTGTCTTGTATACTTTGTTTTTGAATGGTTTGACATGGAGCAGGAAGGTCTCCGGCGAGCACGTGGTAAACCCTGCCGCGGGAAGCTGCAACTGCCCGTGCACAAGTTGGGGTACTGAGGTACCCCTACCTTAGTACACCGACACCGAGCAGGGATTTCTCCCTGGCCTGAGGCTGAGCAATGCCATAGCCACCATCTTTGGAAACGAAAATGAGGAATCCAATGCCGGTCGGAGCCAACATGTCGGAAGGGGGTTGGCGGGCTGTATCTGCTGTCGGAGGGTCGCAACTCCTCCTAACCAATCGAGCGTTGTATCTGGCAAAAGGGGAGGTTTTGAGGCATACAAGGTAGGGCAAGTGGCGAAGAAAACCATGAGGGGGTTGGGTGACGGCGAATTGCAATGCCGGTAAGCTAGGACCGGAGGGACGCAGATCCTAGCTGCCGTGGCCATAGCCGTCGGGGCGTCGGGGAGCCACGCGAGCTAGAAGGAACGCAGCTGCTGGATCAATGAGGCCGGAGCTGTCGACAAAGGACGCCGGAAGCCATGGACACCGGAGGGACACGGGTCGAAGGTCGCCCGGGCCGAAGCAGTGCGAGCAAGTACCCGCCTTGAGGGGCTTCATGACTACCACTACCATTGTAGTCTCGTCGCCAACCACCCAAGCCGTCAACATGACACGGGGGAGAGGAAGGGCTGCCGGTGACGAAGGGGGATGCCTACAGGAAGGCAGGCCGCGAGCACCTCCGTCGCCGGCCGCAGTACCCGTAGCCAACCCAGGGCCAGCAACACCAAGCAAAGTTGGGCTTCTTTGAAGTGAGTTATTTAGCTTTGGTGTCCTCCATGCAAGGACCAGGTCCTGCTGCTTCTTTGAAGTGAAGTTGGGCCAAGGATGCCCCGCATGGGATGTAGCAGGACTGTCCACCTGAGGATCCGCCGCCCCGACTGTTGTTGAGGAGCTACCCGGCATTCTTCTTCCTCCATAGGAGACGCCTGTCCCGGTTGACTCCACTTACCTAGCCACTTGTCGAGATCCAAATTTTCCATGTGTTGCGTACATATCCAGTATTTGTTCATGCCTATGATTTTTCTTCATGAGCTGTTTATATTTAGAACTTCATATACCAGAGATTCAAATTTGCAAAAACTGCAATGTAGATACAATAGTCCTGGAGAAAGACTGAACTCAACAATATATAGGTTATTTTGTATATTTCCTAGTTTCAGTGAGTTAGCTGAATCTCTTAAAAGCGTTTTAGTGAGCCTATGACAATAGAATCACACAATGTTTCATAGTACAATGTTCAAGGGATTTTTGGGCATAAAGCTGTGCGTAATATATTTGATCATGATTCAACTCTGTATGTGCAATAAGACTAGCTACGAGAGAAAAATACATTTCCTACTAAATGATCATCAGTTATACATGACTTTTTGAAGCTGGGGATTATGGAATCAGATTGTAGACAAACTAATTCTGCAAATTTACTATTATTCAGAATGGTGCCCTGATTTGATTTTCTCGTGTCCAAGTCCAACTTATCTAGCATTGCAGCAGCTTCCTACATGATGGGGACCCTGAACATACCTGCGTCGTTTATCTGTAATCTGGTTCAACTTTTGCTGCTGTATTTAGCTTGCTTGTCCTCACATGCATGTTTCTTGAGTTCGAGTGACAAAGTGAACCACAGTCTGTGCAGCAAAAAGTGAATCATTTATGGGTATCTAGGTTTCTTATCACTTATCAGTAACTCAATAGACTATGTACCACATTTCAGGAAGTCTACATGCATCTTAAGCAGTTGCTCTTTAATCTATATCCCTTTCTTAGTTCTTGATTTTACATTTAACTAAATTTTGCTTACTATTTGCCACATATATTATTGAAAAATATGTGTGTTTCTGTCAAAGGAGAAACTGAAGCCTGCGGCTGTGGTAATCCTATAATTATTGGCCAAAAAATACTTAAGGTTTTCTGAAATCCATTCTGGATTGAGAAACCAGAGTATGTCCACAAGAGAGGAGGAGGTGAGGAAAAAAGTTATTGTCCAGGAAGCTTTTTGTGAGAGTCGTGCGCTTCGATTTTACTGCTAATACATAGGACTTTCCCATGTGTTATTTTTTTTGCTAATGAGTGGTCTATTCTACTTTTCTCAAACCAAATTGATCATTTGCGAAGGAGAAGATGGTACTTAGTCATCTCTTGGAAACGTGTTGATCTTTCATAAAAGTGAATTGTTTTGCTTTGGCGAGGCTCAAGATGAGGCCCACCTGTACGATGAACTATTTGGGTGCGGGTTGAGCCAGTTTCCGATCACATATTTGGGGATACCGATACATTATCGGAGACTCACAAATGCTGAATGGAAACACGTCGAGGAGAGACTACAAAAAAGACTTAGTAGTTGAAAAGGTAAACTGCTGTCTCTGGGTGGAAGATTGGTCCTCATAAATTCAATACTAAGTAATATGGTACTGATGGGCCTCTAACCCCTCGTTGGTTACCCCAAGTGGAAGGTGTGAGATGCAGTGTTGTGGAAGTTTTTCCCTTAGCAAAGATGCCAAGGATCGAATCCCCAGAGACTCCTAGGTTCAACAAGTAGGTGTCAACTGCTAACGGCGCCAGATATTAGCAATCAACGTGGACCTGCACACAGATACAAATAACTTTGCTCCCAACGAGTACAGAGAGGTTGTCAATCCCTCCGGCCTTGTAGTTCACAAAGGATTAAACGCAAATGATAGTAGTGATAGATAATGTTTGCAATAGTAAGTAAAAGCGAAAAGTAAATAGTGGATGTGATCAATGATGGTAATATGGACCGGAGTCTCATGATGTTCACTAGTGATGTTTCTCTCCCAAAAGACGATAAAACAGCTATGTGAGGTAAACGAATTACAGCTGGGCAATTAACAGGACCACGAACGCAAACCAATGCTGACTACATTGCAAGAAAGGTTGAGGTTCAAAGCATGGGCGGTACGCCAAAGTAAGTAGACCGAAATCCATCAATATCTACTACTAATCATCCACCTTGAGATATCTATCCAGAACATCTCGCTGGTATTAAGTTGCGAGCCCCACCCATAGTGTAAACTCAAAGCAACAGACAACTGCATTAAAAGAACTTTGTGTAAAGTAAACAATCCTTGCACCCGCGGGCACAAGCACCGTTGTTTTCCCCCTTGTGGCAACAACACATCCCCTAGACTCATGTTTCTGTCACTCAAGCTAGTCATCGAGGGGCATGAACCCACAATCAAGCATAACGTTCCCTCTTGGAGTCACTACCTACTACTTGGCCAAAGCAATAAATAACAACGGAGAACATGCAAGAATTACTTACGAACATAAATATAAAAGAAGTAGATCAAATATATTACTCAATCACAATCTGAACATAATCTCATAATCCATCGGATCCCAGCAAACTCATCATAGCAACTGCATAAGGATTACATATGTGCCTCGATCATGTAGGGCAGCTCACGAGGACTAATTAGTGAAGCACAAGAACGGGAGGATAACATCACATAGCTACTGGTCATGGACCCATGGTCCTAGGGAGACTACTCACAACTCATCCGGGAGGCGTCCATGGTGGTGGAGAGGCTCCCGATGGTGATCCTCCCCTCCGGCAGGGTGCCGGGAAGAGTTCTCCTGGTGCTCCCGATCTTGGAAGCGGCGGCGGCGGCGGAACAGAGATGAGATCGCGAAAAAGAGTTCCCGTCCCGACGCTTTCGAAGGACGCTCTAAATATATGCCAAAGGGGGGCACCAGACGGGGCTCGGGGGGCCCAGGCGCCCCCCGGCGCGGCCCAGGGGGGGGGGGCGCCGCCAGGGCGCCTGGGGCCCTGGTGGCCCCCCCTCGGCTGTCCTTCAGGCGCAAGGCAGGTTCTGGAACGCTGATTTTTTATATAATTTTTCTGGATTTTTCCTGGCAGTTCTCGTAATTTGAAAACCTGAAATACAAAAACAGCCGAAAACAGAAACTGGCACTGGGTGCACTGGATTAGTAGGTTAGTCCAAATATGATCAAAAGTGTATGGAAGTGTATAAATATCATAGCAATATCACCCAAAAGTGGCATGGAGCAAGCAGAAATTATAGATACGTTTTGGACGTATCAACATCCCCAAGCTTAATTCCTGCTCGTCCTCGAGTAGGTAAATGATAACAAGAATAATTTCTGTGGTGACATGCTATTAACCATATAGGACTTTTAATAGTCATATGACAAAAGCTTACTAAGACAATGATTCTATAGTAATTAAGTTGCCTCATGAGAAAATCACAAATGACTGAAAGTTTTACAATATGAAACAGAAACATCAAAAAGATTTGCAATGAACATGATGTGCAAATATGATAAAGTGATATCTAGCTTGCCCCCTTTAGTGAAGCAAAACATAAATGCAGGGGCACCTCCAAGGTTTAAGTGATGACTAGATACAATGATTTCAGAATAAACGATATCACAATCAGGCAAAAGACAATGCTACTTTGGGACAATGCACATTACACTCAGAATGACAATCATGCTCTCAGTAGTTGGTGCTTGAAGAAAGAAGGTGGAGACTCAACATAAAAGTAAAAGAATGGTTATGTGGTAGAGCTTTTTTTTATTTTGAAAACATAGAAGCAATTTTGTCAACGGTAGTAGTACTTCATATGTGTCATGCATAAGACATCCTATAAGTTGCAAGCCTCATGCATCGAATACCAATAGTGCTCGCACCTTGTCCTAATTAGCTCGGATTTCCATGGGTTATCATTGCATTACATATGTTTCAACCAAGTGTCACAAAGGGGTACCTCTATGCCACCTGTACAAAGGTCCAAGGAGATAGATCGCATTTGATTTCTCGTTTTTGATAGATCTCAACTTGAGGACATCCATACCGGGACAACATAGAAAATAGATAATGGACTCCTCTTCAATGCATAAGCATAATCTCATAAGAGATTGAGGATTAATGTCCAAGCTAAAACTTCCACCATGATACATGGCTTTGGTTGGCAGCCCAATGTTCTTCTCTAACAATATGCATACTCAACCATTCAACCCATGGCAAATCACCCTTACTTCAGACAAGACGAACATGCATAACAACTCACATGATATTCAACAAAAGTGTGATAGTTGATGGCGTCCCCAGAAACATGGTTACCGCTCAGCAAGCAACTTATAAGAAATAAGATACATAAGCAACATATTCTTTACCACAATAGCTTTTAAGCTACTTTCCCATGAGCTATGTATTGCAAAGTTAGTTCGCTTAGTACAGGTGGAGGTTAGCAAAAGACTGGGAGCGACCAACTAAGAGAGCAATGACGGTCATAATCATGCAGAGCGACAAAGCAACATTGAATCAGGCATGGAAGTTATATCGCTACTCAGAAATAAAAGATCATCAAGGCTTGACAGACTTTCTTTACAGTCTTAAACATGCGTGAGCATACGCCAAGTCAATCAAAATAAATTCTTGAAGGAAGATATTACTAAACCATACCACATCATAGGCAAACAAATCATGTTGGTACTCCAATAACACATTGGGAACCCTCCAGCTATTTGAGACTAACCATAAGAAAACCTGAACTACTAAGCGCCATCATGCAAGTAGCATCTTTATCATAGACATATCAACCAATGCAACGGAAGCAAACTCTCTTAATAAGATAAGCATGGTATTTAAAGAGAGTTCAAGCAACCAACTAAACAAAAGCTCTTTGAAAAGATAAGCATGAATACTAAGAGCAGAGCATGATAGTAGCTATTAAAAGACAAAGAACACACACAGCAAAGATAGACATGAAAATTCTATGTTATGTTCTAGGTAGAAGTGGAGCGTGTTTCTCTCCCACAATAAGAAAGCTGAGTTCCGACTCGTTATGAAAAACTGAAGAAAACTAAAAGTAAGACGCTCCAAGCATAGCACATAACACATGAAGTGATAAAAATATAGTGGAACGAAAGACGAACTGATAATGTTGATGGAGAAGGGGATGCACGGGGGCATCCCCAAGCTTAGACGCTTGAGTCTCCTTGAATATTTCT
The DNA here is from genome assembly GCA_902687465.1 of Secale cereale. Classification (NCBI taxonomy): domain Eukaryota; kingdom Viridiplantae; phylum Streptophyta; class Magnoliopsida; order Poales; family Poaceae; genus Secale; species Secale cereale. Next base: position 892,846,537 of record LR738715.1, read on the forward strand.
TGGGGGTGCACGGGGGCATCCCCAAGCATGAGCGCTTGACACTCCTGAATCTTTTTATCATCTTCCCTCGCACACTTGAAAACTCCCTTCATACATAACTCATCATAATCTGATTAGCGAGGTTAGTACCCTTAATAAAATAATTGCATCTTGCTGGAAATAAAGATATTCTTGAAGTTCTACTGTTTCTCAAGATTTCCAAAAGGTTTTTGCAAAGAAAAAGCAAGCTCTTGGTTCGCAAAATGAAGGAAAGGCAAAACAGGACATAATCTGTGAAAAACAAAACAGCAGGTAGTAATTGATTTGTTCGGGGCACTTCTGCAACTCAAATAAAAAAATCAGAACAGACGCACGAAAGACAATTATATAGAGAACGTTGTCAAAACAATTCAGACCAAAAACATGATCTGGTGATTTTATACGAATTTTTCTATCCAAGGACAAAATATGTTTCCTGGACAGCACCTCACGACTTTTGAACTTTCTAGCAATCAGAGGCTATACTTAGCACAAATATGAAAAGCAAAGATACAATGATGATGCTACTGTAGTAAACAACATCAAGACACAACAAAAGCAAAATAAATTTTTTATTCATGTGGGCTGCCTCCCAAAAGCTCTTTCTTTATAGCCATAAAGATAGGCTTAAGACTTTAATGATGCTCTCGTAGGAATAAGAGTTGAAGAACAAAAGAGAGCATCAAGAAGCAAATACCAAACACATTTAAGCCTAACATGCTTCCTATGCATAGGGATATTGCAATACAATAATTCATTGAAGCACAAAGCAATAAGCATAGGAAGACAAAACAAGTGCAGCTTCTAAACCTTCAACATAAAGAGAGGGAACTTGATATTATTGAAATATCTATAAGCATATGTTCCCTTCTCATAATAATTTTCAGTGGGATCACGAATAAACTCAACAATATAAGCATCACATAAAGCATTGTTACCATGATCCACATGCAAAAAGGTACTCTTACTCTCCACATAAGCATCATGAAGAGGATAAAACTTAGTATAAAAGAGAGACATAAGCTCTTGCCAATCAAGAAAGTGTGAGTTATCGAGAAGTTTATACCAATCTGAAGCTTTACCTATAAGTGATACGGCGAACAATGTCCTCATGACAAACTCCCTTGATACACCTGCAAGCTTAAATAATGAACATAATTGGGACAGATATAGCAAGTGTTCACCGGGATGTCTGTCTCCTGCATAACGGTTAGGCAAAACATAATCGATAATACCAGCTGGTATTTTATAGGGCACAATTTCAGTAGGGGGAGGAGCAACCACCACAGGTGTGGGGCGTCTTCCCACAAGCAACGATCCAATAGCAAGGTTGTCCATAAGCATAACTAGTGAAAAGACATAAAGAAAACTGAAAGGTAAACTAACAAGACTAAAAAGCAAAGGTAAAAGATAGCATGCAACTCCCCTATCCTGAAGAGTGGAGTCCCCGGCAACGGCGCCAGAAAAACTCCTTGATGGGCCTCTAACCCCTCGTTGGTTACCCCAAGTGGAAGGTGTGAGATGCAGTGTTGTGGAAGTTTTTCCCTGAGCAAAGATGCCAAGGATCGAATCCCCAGAGACTCCTAGGTTCAACAAGTAGGTGTCAACTGCTACCGGCGCCAGATATTAGCAATCAACGTGGACCTGCACACAGATACAAATAACTTTGCTCCCAACGAGTACAGAGAGGTTGTCAATCCCTCCGGCCTTGTAGTTCACAAAGGATTAAACACAAATGATAGTAGTGATAGATAATGTTTGCAATAGTAAGTAAAAGCGAAAAGTAAATAGCGGATGTGATCAATGATGGTAATATGGACCGGAGTCTCATGATGTTCACTAGTGATGTCTCTCTCCCAAAAGATGATAAAACAGCTATGTGAGGTAAACGAATTACAGCTGGGCAATTGACAGGACCACGAACGCAAACAAATGCTGACTACATTGCAAGAAAGGTTGAGGTTCAAAGCATGGGCGGTACGCCCAAGTAAGTAGACCGAAATCCATCAATATCTACTACTAATCATCCACCTTGAGATATCTATCCAGAACATCTCGCTGGTATTATGTTATGAGCCCCACCCATAGTGTAAACTCAAAGCAACAGACAACTGCATTAAAAGAACTTTGCGTAAAGTAAACAATCCTTGCACCCGCGGGCACAAGCACCGTTGTTTTCCCCCTTGTGGCAACAGCACATCCCCTAGACTCATGTTTCTGTCACTCAAGCTAGTCATCGAGGGGCATGAACCCACAATCAAGCATAACGTTCCCTCTTGGAGTCACTACCTACTACTTGGCCAAAGCAATAAATAACAACGGAGAACATGCAAGAATTACTTACGAACATAAATATAAAAGAAGTAGATCAAATATATTACTCAATCACAATCTGAACATAATCTCATAATCCATCGGATCCCAGCAAACTCATCATGTGCCTCGATCATGTAGGGCAGCTCACGAGGACTAATTAGTGAAGCACAAGAACGGGAGGAGAACATCACATAGCTACTGGTCATGGAACGCTGATTTTTTATATAATTTTTCTAGATCTTTCCTGGCAGTTCTCGTAATGTGAAAACCTGAAATACAAAACAGCCGAAAACAGAAACTGGCACTGGGGTGCACTGGATTAGTAGGTTAGTCCAAATATGATCAAAAGTGTATGGAAGTGTATAAATATCATAACAATATCACCCAAAAATGGCATGGAGCAAGCATAAATTATAGATACGTTTTGGACGTATCAGGTACTATATATGATTTCCTTCTTCCAGTTGTCGAAAGGAGTTTTACATAGATTGGATTATTTCCGATCAAGATTCTTTTGGCAAGGAGATAGCGAGAGAAAGAAATATCGACTGGCCAAATGGAGTGTGGTTTGCCGTCCCAAAGACCAAGGCGGGTTGGGTATTCATGGCCTTGAGGTTAAGAATAGGGCCCTCCTCGGCAAATGGTTGTTCAAATTTCTGACAAAAGAAGGTGTATGGCAAACCCTCCTAAGGAGGAAATATGTGGGCTCCAAGGCGGTATCCCAAGTATACTGGAAGCCAGGGGATTCCCACTTTTGGACAGGTCTAATGGCTACGAAGAAATATTTCTTCTGCTATGGATCCTTCTCGATTAAGGATGGATCGGAAATTGGATTCTGGGAGGACAGGTGGCTAGGAAATGCCACACTCCGGGAACAATATCCGGCTCTATACAATATTGTGCGCCACAAGGGTGATACTATCGCCACAATAACGGAATCATTTCCCCCAAATGTGACGTTCAGAAGAGATTTAATTGGACCCAGACTTCAATCGTGGAACATCCTGCTCCAGCGGTTGTCCACGGTGCACCTGTCACATGTGTCTGATGTATTTCGATGGAACCTTCATGGGAATGGACAATTCTTAGTGGAGTCTGTGTATAGATCGTTAATCTAGTCTGATGTACCAGTTGATAATAATAAGAAGATCTGGAAGATGAAGATACCTCTTAAGAATAAAATATTTGCATGGTATCTTCATCGCGGAGTCATTCTTACTAAATATAACCTTATTAAGAGGATTCAACATGGAAGTCCGCAATTTGTCTTTTGTCACCATGATGAGACAATAAAACATTTATTCTTCCAATGCAAATTGGCTCGTTCTATATGGCCAGTCATCCAAATAGCTTCTGGCTTGTATCCTCCTTGTAGTGTTGCTAATGTATTTGACAACTAGTTACATGGGATTGATCACAGTTTTAGAACTTTTCTCAGGGTGGGAGCGCTTGCCGTTATTTGGTCGCTTTGGCTATGTAGAAATGATAAGGTTTTTAACGATGAAGGTATTTCTCTGATGCAGGTTAGCTACAGATGTACTGGGACTCTTCGTTTATGGTCCTCTCTACAACACGTGGAGAATCGAGACCAAATTATGGAGGTGTGTAGACAATTGGAGGCTACGGCGAGGGATACTTTTACCCAACATGGGTGGCAGCATGATCTTAGGATTGGGCCCCCTCCGCTCTAGGCGTTATACGTACTCTTCATGTTTATGTATTTCGCCTTTTTATTTTTGTTTTGTGCGAGAAGACATTTTTTGGATGTGTGCATCTTAGGCCCTGTTTGGTTCGGCTGTGGATTTCTAAAAGCAGTTGTGAAAAATCTGTTGTGGAAAAACAGCTGTGGAAAATCTGATGTGAAAAAGATGTAGGTCATTTGGCAAACCAGCTGATATAGTTTTTTCAGATTTTGGCCCGCAGCGGAATTAGATTTTGGAAAGCATTTCCCAGGGCTGCTTCCGCTTTTGGTTTAGATTTTGGCAGCGGATTTCTGGAATCGGATTCTGCTGGGTTCGCCCTTTGGTTCAGATTCTGCTGCGCGGCAGCGGAATCCGTCGATAATAGCTGAACCAAACTGGGCCTTAGTTATGCAGAGGCTGGGTGTAATGCTTAAATCTTTTAAGTAATAAAGCGTCCCTTTTCGGAAAAAAAAAGCTGAAAGCTGCAAAGAAATAAACAGTCAATCGTTCCCTTTCTACTACTCCCTCCGCTCCGTCATAACAAGTGACGTGGTTTTAGTTTAATTTGACACCATTGTTGAGGAAGTACTTGTGAAAGATAGGGAATGGCTTCCTGGATCTCCCGGGGCTATAAAAGGTTCCTATGTTTTTTGTCTGCTGCCATGGAAGCAGGGATAAAAGGTGTGGTATTTGTGGTCCTGCCTTGATTACAAGGTTCAGCGAAGAGATTGAAGGAGAAAGTCTTGATGGTCAGGTGAGTTAGTGCATGCTCACACGTGGGAGGTCATAAGAATGCAGGAAATGTCATCGTATTTAGTTCAAGCCAAGGGAGAAGTGACAGGTCATTGACAAGTACCAGGAACTATTATAAAATCTACATTCTTGTGCCCTAGGAATGTGAATACCTTCCTGTAATGCTCTCTGTTTTAATTTCACTTTGTCAAAAGCCAATCATTGCTTACTGTATTTGTAATTCTAGGTATGGTTATCTTGCCCCTGATAATGTGTTACGAACTTACGACACAAACATATCTATATATATATATTTATATTTTGCGAGAACGACACAAACATATTTGACAAGGAGGGATTGTGGACCGTCTATGGAGGTACGCTTCCTCTTTTAATAATCCATTCCTTGTGTTGATTTTGAGTGAAGAGGATATTTAGTTAGTGTTTCACAAATCATTTGTACCCGTCTTGTAGTGCCATTGAGTACAATCAGCATTTTCGGATCCGTGTCCTTTTCTCTCGCCTTTCTATCTGGACCCGGCCGTGCCTATACATCATAGATTCTGAGCCTAAATCAATAATCTGGTAATATTATAAAAACTGTCTGCTGTGTGTTCTAGTACGTGTATGCCTATAAGACACTAGTAGAAAAACGACCTTATGTGATACACATTAGTTCCGGTTCGATTTTGGCCCGGTACTAATGGTACCATTAGTCCCGATTCGAATGGCTATGCATTAGTCCTGGTTTGTGTTGAATCTTTAGTACCGGTTCGTGCCACGAACCGGTACTAAAGGGGTGGTGGCAGGCTGACGTCAGGCCGGGGCCCCACGAGCCCCTTTAGTCTCGGTTTGTGACACAAACCGGGACTTGTCACAAACCGGGACTATAGGTACCTATAGTACCAGTTTGTGTCACAAACCGGGACTAAAAGGGTCTAACCTTTAGTCCCAGTTGAAGACACAAACCGGGACTAAAGGGCAATTTTCAAACTCTACCCCCTCCCCTCTTATCGCCTTTTCAGTTTTGAAAAAAAAACCCAAAGAAAATGAAAAAAACTTCAAAAATTAAAATTCTTCGACATGTAGTTATGTTACTACATCTACTAGTTAGGGAAATTTAAAAACATGAATTTCGACATGTTTTGCAAAAAAATGTTATGAAAAAGTAAAACGACTATATCTTTTGCATACGATGTCGGAAAAAAAAAAATCAAAATGTTCAGCACGAAAATCAGCACATAAGTTTAGTTAAACTTTATAAAGTTTGAGTTAAGACAAACCAAATGTGCATAATAAAAAACCGGAGCGGGATAGTTCAATTTTCAAGTCATCTCAGTTTGGAGACTACATTTCACATTATTACTTTTGAGTCGAACCTGTAGATAATTCTTCCCACAGTGTATTTAAAAATTTGTTGAAAGTGTATAGAGAGTAAGACATTGAAAGTCTATAAAAATGTCATATATTTTGAAACGTAGGTAGGACAAAGTACATACAGATATACAGAGGCACAAGAAGTACCCAAGCTAATAAAAGATGTGCCCGAGCACTGAAGTGGCTATACTTCTTCCTCTTGGCTCAAAGTGTGATCCACTAAGCACCTCCTTGAATTTCTGTAGACAACATATTTCAGAAGCTTTATTTTATTTATATTTTTCCAGTAAACAGAGTATATCTATCTATTTCTATTATACTCCCTTCGTTCTTTAATATAAGACCTTTTAGCTATTGCTTGATTCGTATGTATCTAGACACATATTAGTATGTATGTTCACTCATTTTTGTATGTATGTAGCCAATATATTGAAATAGCTAAAAGGTCTTATACTAGGGAACGAAGGGACTATACTGAAAGCACAATACAGGTCATAATAGAGAGATATATGCTAGGAAATCCCACATTCATCAGAAAATACCAGTCTGATTTCGTAAATCTTTTATTACAGCAAAAACATGACCGTTAAATTTTCGTAACAACCTAATTTTGATGGACCCAGATTCGAACCATGAAAAAAGTCATGCATCGAACACCAACGCATCTACCTACGCTAGCGACGCCCAACATGTCTACAACGTGAGCACAGCCTTGTGTCGTGCGCCGAACACGAGCTAATGAAAATGGGGCAGTCCACAGTTGGAGAGATAAAATCCTTCACTGGATTGAGCTCATACAACAGCTACACATATGTACTCGAGAGAGAGAGGGAGATGGACGTCCCGAGAACCAAGGCACACATGTCCAGGGAGTCGCTAAAGATCCTATAATCTAGGAGTACAAGAGTTCACGTGAGTTACGTGCTAACATCCACAACGTAAGGAAGAAGAAAAATATATATAACAAGCTATTATGGTATGATATCTCATTTCAAAGTAATTAGTTTATTAATGTTAATTTTGAGAAATATTAATTTGAATAATCGTATCAGCAATGCCCGAAAAGTTGACATCAAAGATATTGCCGGTGAGCTCTTTTATGGTTCCCTTGATTGAATCAAATAGGACATATGGAAAATAGATAGCTATGGCATATAATTTCTGACATATATATGTGAATCACCTACATATTAGAATTTTGTTCTCTAGAATCGACATGATGCCTTCGAAGGCGCTTTCAATTAATTAATTTGTACTGAGATAAGATGATGAAATACCGGGGAGCACCACGTTGTCCTATGCGCATCCATTCATCAGCATCTGGGATGTGATCGTTTCAATTAATCAGTTTGTACAAGATAAGATTGAAAAATACCGCGAGGAGCACCACGTTGTCCTATGTGTAGCCACTTATCATCATATGTTGTACAGTGCGATAATTTCACATCTGGGATGTGAGATCATCTTGTACAGTAGATACATCCATCGCACTATATTAATTTTGAAAACTATTTTCTTGACCAGAAGTACACCTCGAGCTCCGAACAGTGCCATTCAATGTGTGTATTAAACAATTCCAAACGACTACCTGTGCCACCAATCAATCCGAGAGAATTTCTGGTTAACTCTTGGTCAAAACAACCAATTATGCTCTTCAGCCCAGCAGTCAATACACCCAGCAATTCAGTTATGGGATTTGCCACGATTGGAAGTTGCATCCATTTTCGTCAACGATTTGCCATCGTCTCTCTTTATTTCTGGTCAATCGCAGGTCCACGGCCGCTGTCCAACAGCTTGTCAAGTTTTACTCCGGTCATCAGGTTGCTTTCCACGACGTACGATGTCAAGCTCCTGCCTGCCCCCCGCCTTGCACGCTTTCTATCTCCCCGAACCTCCTTCTCCAGCTCCCCCACCAAGTCTTCTCCTAGCTCCAGCCTGCAGGTTCAGCTGCATGGGAAGCTGCAACACTGAGGTTCTGAACATCTTGTTTTTTTTTGGCGGGTCGGTTCTGCACATCTCATTACGAACGGATGGTGGATGGTCCAGGATATCAGATTGGGAATATCTCTCAATTTTCACGTCCCCTCAATTTGGAGTCTACATTTCATATTATTACTTTTGAGTTCAACCTGTAGAAATTTCTTCCCATAGTGTATTTTATTAAATTTCTTATAATTTTTGAAAGTGTATACAAACTAAGAAACTAAAATCTACAAATTATAGAGCTATACGGGGCATGAGAAGTACCCAAGCTACTAAAAAAATAGAAAACATTTTTTAGAAAATTCATGCCATCAAATATGTTCAAACTTTTTAGGAGCCTGCAGGATTTCATGCATAAAAATATATTCAAGGAGCTGTACACAAGAAAATAATTTCATTGATCAAAGTTTTGAGCACTGATTTTGGTTTCTCATGTGTAGAGCTCATCGGATGATATTTCTCAAAGAAAATTTGTAAGCACCTTAAAAATTCGAGCATATTTGATGTCACAAATTTTCAGATTTGTTATTTTTGCTTTCTATCTTTTTACTGTTCATGAGAGTATAGGGATACCTGATAGCTACCACACCTTTCTCAAAAAGATATCAACTACACCGCAACGTCTGCACTCACACCATACTACGACCTAGACACACTAGTAGAAAAAGGGTCAAACGTGAAGCACATTAGTGCCGGTTTGAACTTGAGCCGGCACTAATATGTACATTAGTGCCGGTTCCAACGGCTAGCCGGGCTGCTCTCATTAGTACCGGTTCGTGGCGAACCTTTAGCGCCGGTTCGTGCCACGAACCGGTACTAATGAGAGTGGTGGCAGGATGTTGTCAGTCTGGGGCCCCTCCAGCACCTTTAGTACCGGTTCTTGGCATGAACCGGTACTAAAGGTGGTCGTACATAAACCCTTCGTCCACCCGAGCTCGCTCTGTTCTTCCCCTTTCCCCTCTCCTCTCTGTTCTTCCCCTCTTCCTCTCGAGCTCATCACACATTTTGCCCAAAATTTGTCAAGATTTGAAGGCCCCCATCCATTCAAATGATCACAAAGGTTAGCAACTTTGTCCTTTCATCTCTCATTGCTAGATTAGCTCTTGCAATGCTTTATATAGTGATTAATTTGTGAGTTTAGTAATTTGGGAGGAAATATATGTGCTAGTATTTGATTTATATGCAATTTGAGGTCCAAAATAACACTTAGTTTGCATATCTAGGAGAGGTTAAATTTACTTGAAAGAGAAAACGAGTACTTGAAAGAAAAATTGAAAAGAATTGAGGACGAGAAGATGGAATTAGAGTTGCATCTTGCCGATGTCGTCGATGATCACAAGATCAAGATGGAGAAAATGCGCTTGAAGATTAGAAAGATTAGAAAATATGCCATCGATAGTGAGGCTTGGTACCATTATGCTGCTGGATCAATTGTTACCTTAGTTGCGATCTTGACCGCATTTGTTGTTGCATTTAAATGCTTTAGCTAGAGAGTTATTTGTTTGTTGCATTTAAGTGTTGTATGAACTTGTATTAAGTTGGTGTTTTTGGTGCTGTGTATTGAAGATGAGCCGACAATGGATGTACGATGACCGATGCTCTCCCGAGTTCATTAATGGCGTGCAAACTTTTCTGCTTGCGGCCGAGGCAAACAAGCGGGCGGATGGTTTTATGCCTTGTCCATGTGCTGTCTGTAAGAATGGTCAAAATTACTCTAAGTCAAGAACCATTCATCTCCACCTGTTTAAGTGCGGTTTCGTGCCCCACTATAATGTTTGGACCAAGCACGAAGAAAGAGGGGTTATGATGAAAGACAATGAAGAAGAAGAGGATGACGATAGCTATCCTGGCCATGGGTTCCCTGAATACGATGATACAACAATGGGGGAAGAAGCTGAGCCGGCAATGCGGGAAGAAGCTGAAGAAGAAGCATCAGATGTGCCCGTTGATGATCTAGGTCGGGCCATTGCCGATGCAAAGAGAAACTGCGCAAGTGATTTGGAGAAGAAGAAGTTGCAGCGCATGTTAGAGGATCGCAAAAAATTGTTGTACCCGAATTGCGTAGGTGACAAGAAAAAGCTGGGCACCACACTGGAATTGCTGCAATGGAAGACAGAGAATGGTGTATCTGACAAGGGATTTGGAAAGTTGCTGGTAATGATAAAGGATATGCTTCCAAAGGACAACGAATTGCCCGAGAGTACGTACGAAGCAAAGAAGGCTGTCTCCCTTCTAGGGTTAGAGGTGCAGAAGATACATGCATGCCCTACTGATTGCATCCTCTACCGTGGTGAGTACGAGGATTTGAACGCTTGCCAAGTATGCGGTGCATTGCGCTATAAGAGCAGCGGCGATGACCCTGGTGATGTCGAGGGCGAGCGCCCCAGGAAGAAGATTCCTGCCAAGGTGATGTGGTATGCTCCTATAATACCATGGTTGAAACGTTTGTTCCAAAACAAAGAGCATGCCAAGGCGATGCGATGGCACAGAGAAGACCGTAAGAAAGACGGAAAGTTGAGAGTACCCGCTGACGGGTCGCAGTGGAGAAAACTCGAAAGAAAGTACGGGAAGGAGTTTGCAGATGACGCAAGGAGCGTATGAGTTGGTCTATGCGCAGATGGCATTAATCCTTTTGGGGAGCAGAGCAACAACCATAGCACCTGGCCTGTGACTCTTTGTTTGTATAACCTTCCTCCTTCGTTGTGTATGAAGCGGAAGTTCATTATGATGACAGTGCTCATCCAAGGCCCTAAGCAACCCGGCAACGACATTGATGTGTACCTAAGGCCATTAGTTGAAGAACTCTGACAACTGTGGAATGGAACAGGTGTACGTGCGTGGGATGAGCACATGGGGGAAGAATTTGACCTAAAGGCGTTGTTGTTCGTGACCATCAATGATTGGCCTGCTCTCAGTAACCTTTCAGGACAGACAAACAAGGGATACCGCGCATGCATGCACTGTTTGGACGATACCGACAGTATATATTTGGCTAATTGTAAGAAGAATGTGTACCTGGGACATCGTCGATTTCTTCCGAGCAGGCATCCCGTAAGAAAGAAAGGCAAGCATTTCAAAGGTGAGGCGGATCACCGGACGAAGCCTCGCCACCATACTCGTGCTGATGTACATGATATGGTCAAGGATTTGAAAGTGGTCTTTGAAAAGGGTCCTGGTGGACAACCTGTTCCGAATGACGCTGACGGACGCGCACCCATGTGGAAGAAGAAATCTATATTTTGGGACCTGCCCTATTGGAAAGACCTAGAGATCCGCTCCGCAATCGACGTGATGCACGTGACAAAGAATCTTTGTGTGACCCTGCTTGGCTTCTTGGGCGTGTATGGGAAGACAAAAGATACACCTGAGGCACGGGAGGACCAGCAACGTATGCACAGAAAAGACGGCATACATCAGGGTCATGCAAGCTACGCTCTTACCAAAGAAGAGAAGGAAATCTTCTTTGAATGCCTACTCAGTATTAAGGTACCGTCTGGCTTCTCGTCGAATATAAAGGGAATAATAAACATGGCACAGAAAAAGTTCCAGAACCTAAAATCTCATGACTGCCACGTGATTATGACGCAACTGCTTCCTGTTGCATTGAGGGGGCTTCTACCGGAAAACGTTCGATTAGCCATTGTGAAGCTATGTGCATTTCTCAATGCAATCTCTGAGAAGGTAATCGATCCAGAAATCATACCAAGGTTAGAGAATGGTTTGGTGCAATGTCTTGTCAGTTTTGAGTTGGTGTTCCCACCATCCTTCTTCAACATCATGACGCACGTCCTAGTTCACCTATGCGAAGAGATTAACGTTTTGGGTCCTGTATTTCTACACAATATGTTCCCGTTTGAGAGGTTCATGGGAGTCTTAAAGAAATATGTTCATAACCGTGCTAGGCCAGAAGGAAGCATCTCCAAGGGCCATCACAATGAGGAGGTCATTGAGTTTTGTATTGACTTTATTCCTGACCTTAAGCCGATTGGTGTTCCTGAATCGCGGCATAAGGGCAGACTGGATGGAAAAGGCACGCTAGGAGGGAAACAAATAATATGTATGGATGGACACTCTCTCACTGAAGCACACTACACAGTTCTACAGAATTCCGCCTTGGTGGCTCCGTATATGGATGAACACAAGAATTTGCTACGCTACAAATACCCGGAGCGGTCTGATGACTGGATTACACGTGAACAAACCATGAGTTTCGCCAGCTGGTTGCAGAGACGTACCATGGATGACACCTCTATTGACGATGACATGTACTTGCTATCCCAGTTACCATCTTCGAATATAATGACTTTCAAAGGGTACGAGATAAATGGTAATACATTTTACACGATCGCCCAAGATAAGAAGAGCACCAACCAAAACAGTGGTGTCCGCTTTGATGCAGAAACCAAGACGGGAAAGGAAACATATTATGGTTATATACGGGACATATGGGAACTTGACTATCGACGTGGTTTGAAGGTCCCTTTGTTTCGGTGCAAATGGGTCAATATGACACGAGGCGGGGTAACGGAAGACCCGCAGTACGGAATGACAACAGTGGATCTCAACAATCTTGCGTATGCAGACGAACCATTCGTCCTAGCCAATGATGTGGCACAGGTTTTCTATGTGAAGGACATGTCTACCAAGCCAAGAAAAAGAAAAGATAAGGAAGCGAATGCATCGTACGATGAGCCAAAGCGGCACATAGTTCTTTCTGGGAAGAGAAACATCGTGGGAGTGGATGACAAGACAGACAAGTCAGAAGATTATGAAAAGTTTGATGAAATTGCTCCATTCACAGTGAATATTGACCCGAGCATCCCGTTAAATGATGAAGATTTTCCATGGTTACGGCACAAAGGGACACACACGAAGAAAAAGTTTCACACCCAAAGATCTGGGATGTGATCGGCTTCACTATCATCACTTTCTTCTGTGTTTCACACCCAGAAGGGAATCTCTGTAATAGTTAGGGTAGTTATGTGTTTTGGCATTTGAAACGTGAAGAAATTTTATGTGCAAACAAATTCTTTCATGCATTTACTGATTTTTTCCAGCTAAATTGAAAAACACTTCAAATGAATTCCGAAAAGGTTGAAAGTTGGCATGGTATCATAATTTCACTGTAACGGACGAAAACGCATCTGTTACAAAGGCATTTCATTTTTTAAATAACCTAAGCATTACCAAATTGAATATAATTATAAAACACACTGATATTAAACATAATAAAAAAGAATCACTGAAAAATGAATTTTTAAAGTTAAGTTATTCACAAACTAGTGATTCACACAAATTTCAAATAATTCAAAATTTAAACTATTCAAATTTGAAAACTACCGGCACTAACAGAAAGTTAATATTTTTTGTACGTAAAGCAAAAATATTCACAAAGAAACTCTAAATACAGCAAAAACAACTAAAAAATAAATAAAACAAAATTAATAATGCAGAAAAGAAAAAAAGAAAAAAAAGCCAGCCTACTAGGCCACAGCGGCCTGCATACGACTAGAAACCCAACCTGTTGTTGGGCCAGGATGCAGGCCCTCAAGCCCAATAGGCCCCACATGGCTGAGTAGCAGAGGTAGGCCCAGAAGGCGTGCATTTGAGAGGAGCTCATTGCAGTGCCCGCGCCGGGCTTATAAACTTGTCCTGGCGCTCTTCGACTAGCGAGGTGGGACTAAACATATGCGCGCCTCGCCTGACAGCGCAGAACCATTAGTACCGGTTGGTGGCTCCAACCGGTATTAATGTGTGGGCCTTTAGTACCGGTTGGTGGCTCCAACCGGTACTAAAGGGGGCTGTTTCCCACCGCTTCATCTGGTGAAAATTGGCCTTCAGTACCGGTTGAAGCCACCAACCGGTACTAAAGGCCCCTCCTATATATATGACACTTATAAAAAATTCAGTTCCATCGACCACCACTTCTTCTTCAACAGTCGCACGACATCGCCGCCGCTGCCGCCGCGCCGTCGCCCATCGCGCGCCGCCCTCGCCGCCCCCGCCGCGCACCGTTGCCCCCGCTGCCCGTCGTCGCCGTCTCGCGCCGCCGCCCCCGTCATTGCCGTCCCCTTCGTCGCCGTCTCGCGTTGCCGTCCTAGACGTCGCCGTCCCCGCCGTCCCCGTCCGCCCTCGCCGCCCCCGTCGTCGCCGTCTCGGGCCGCCGCCCGTACGCCGCCGCCCTCCGCTTGTACACACACACACACATTATTTTTTACTCATTTTCTGTTTTCTGTTGTTTAGATTAATGTTAGATGAATTATGTAGATATATACGAATGTGTTAGAATGTTAATGTTAGATGAATTATATGGAAAAGCTGTTAAATATTAATGTCAATTTTAGATGAATTAGCTAGATATTAATTAGGTATATATATATGAGATTTGAACTAGTTTAATTAATATAACTAGTTTATTTTTAGTATGAAAATTAATAGAACTAGTTTATTTTTAGTATGAAAATTTAGGTATATGTGATTATTCGAACTAGTTGAATTAATATAACTAGTTTATTTTTAGTAAATGCGGAGTTGAACTAGTTGAATTAGTACAACTAGTTAATTTTTAGGTATATGAGATTTGATGATCTAATTAAAATATTACTATATATAGCTACTTTATATATTTTAGTAAGAAAATTAATAGAACTAGTTTATTTTTAGTAAATTCTTAGTTGAATTAGTTGAATTAATAGAACTAGTTTATTTTTAATAAGAAAATTTAGATATCTGAGATTTGATGATCTAATTAATAGGAAATGTCGTCTGACGACGAAAATGATTTCATTACGTGCGAATACTGTGAAGACCGGCGCGGCCTGTGCGACAGAAATTTCCTTGTTCATGATAGGCGCTTCAGCATCAAGCTGGATGAGACTTTCGAAGTGGATACAGTAAGTCACAACGACAAGTCTTTTTTCGTAATTAAGCATGACTTATATATGCTTCATTTGCTTCAACTTATAATTTTAAATTTTCACTATTCTACTAGCGCATCCCTGCCATGCAAGAATTTTTGTCTTGGATAAGATATGTTTCAGTTCTATGGAAACTATGGAGGTAAAGAGAGTGTACCTGAAGACCGAGCATGGTTATACTTTCAACGTCAAATTATACAGTGCAGACACGTACACCTATTTTGAATGCAGAACTTGGCAAGCACTATGCAAGGCTTATGCATTTGAGCCTGATATGGTTATCACCTTTGATATTCGTCCGGAATATGATATTGAAGGTAATACAGACATCTGGATCGATGTGCAGATGCCTCCAGTTCTACCATTATGTGAGTTTCTCAACCATATTTATGTCTTTCATATTGTTTATTCAAAAATAGTTGACAACTAATTTCTATTGACAGCTTATTTCCATTCAAGCAAAAAACATGTCCGATGCTTGGTAGACAGGACCTACTTCTGTCCCGGAGCTGAACTAAACTACGAGGAGATAAGTCATTATGTTTCATGGCTTGAGGATCTTCATACTGTCAAGACAAATTATTTTCCTGCACTTAGAAATGTTAGTACTCAAAACGTGCGACCAATAGTGATCATATTGAACTACGGTCACATCTATTTACGAGTGATGGTAAGATTTTTACTATTTGTCCTCAGTGCATCTTTTGCATACATTATTTTTTTCTTAAATTTCATTGCTAAGTATATTAATTACTATACGATGTTCTTCAACAGGGACTCCCGACGACAGTTGTGCCTCAGTGGATCGAGAGTAAATGTCACATGTCAATGGTTAGCTTATGGCCAAGATATCCTGCATTGCACATGAGTGCATTCAGGATTTCTAAAAGCAATGAATGCTTAATAGTGAAAGATTGGAGCAAAATTGTTAACGATCCCAGAGAAGTACTAGGGGGCAGCAAGGAGAAGCGCAACCCACGATTAGGAGACAGGTTCATCTGCATGCTCCAGTATGATGAATCACGAGAGCTATACATGTTCTATGCTATTTTACCTGAGAGAGAGAGCAGCAGGAGTGATTTAGCTAGTTCATGCTCTTAGTACTTGTCCTCTGATGTCCGTGTTCTTCGTCCTGAACTTAATCTCAAAGGATGATTTGCTTTTGTGGTGTTATGAACGCTTGTAATATCATGACCATGTTGAACTCGATGATATCCTTGCTTCTGGTACAAGTGAATGATTTTTCTTTAAGCTAGTGTTGGTGGTGATTAGATAGCGGTAATGACTATGATGATTAAACAGTGGTAATTCTATATTTATAAACTATGATGATTGCATAACGTGTACAATGTGTAGTATCGTAAAATACCAGCAAACGAAAAAGAATTAAATGGAAAACACAAACTTAAATGAAAAAGAAATCATAAAACCAAAACCCCCCCAAACCTTGTAGTACCGGTTGGTTTTACCAACCGGTACTAAAGGGCTCCCGGCCCCCGGAGCTGGCTCGTGCCACGTGGTTGCCCTTTAGCACCGATTCATGCTGAACTGGTACTAAAGGGGGGGGGGGGGGCTTTAGTGCCCACACTTTAGTGCCGGTTATGGAACCGGCACTAAAGGGCCTTACGAACCGATGCTATTGCCCGGTTCTGCACTAGTGGGTTGTTCTAATCCCAAGCTCACGTGAACAGTAAAATCAAAAGAAAATGAAGATAATTCCAATTTTTTTGTGTGAAACATTGACAAATCGGGCAAACAGAAAAAACACCAAATGACATTCACAAAAAATTGGGCAAACAAAAAAACACCAAATGACATTCACAAAAAATCAGGCAAACAAAATGGTTGCTCCCAAATGTTATTTTCAAACACATTTTGGAGCATCGATTTTATTTTGTTGCCAGATTTTCCATGAATTTCATATGGTGCTGAAATTTGCATGCTATTAAAACATTTCTCAATGTTTCACACGAAAAATATTTGATTTTTTCTAAATTTTCTTTGATTTTACTGTTCATCCGAGCTCACACGCATGGTACCCTTGGACGAATCACAAGACATGGAGAATAGTTTTTTAACACAATGCAAATGTGTATGCTCACATACATCCACATACACTTAACCCTATGAACACATGCACACACACCCTATCTCCGTGTGCATCTCCAAGATATTGAGCAGGCACAACATCTCAAGATTAACGAAGTCGCCACAGACGTTGTCGTAGTCGATATTAATGTCTTCTCCCATTGAATGCACGTTGCTGGATGGCCTGAAATAAATCTAGGAAAATGCAATTACCAATGCCAGGTCTTAGACTTGGAACAATGATGCGTTGGTTCAATGCAAGGAAGCATAACTATCTGTGCTACGCTCAGTTAAGCGACATGGAAAATAGCTGACACTCTTATAACAACATAAAATTTGGACACGATTGTTCTGATCCCGAGCTCATATGAGCTTGGATGAACATTAAAATAAAAATAAAATAAATAAAATCCAAAATTTTTGTGGTAAACATTGAAAAATGTTTAATAGCTTGTAAAATTTCAACACCAAATAACATTTGCAGATCAGGCGAAAAGAAAAACAAAATCGATGCTCCAAAATGTTATTTTCAAACACATTTTGGATCATCGATTTTATTGATTTTCCATGAATGTTATATGGTGCTGAAATTTTTCATGCTATTAAAACATTTCTTAATGTTTCACATGAAAAAGATTTGATTTTTTTTTTCTTTTTCTAATTTTTCTTTTGATTTTACTGTTCACCCGAGCTCACATGAGCTCAGGATGAGAATAACACTTCTGATATAATTTCCGAATCATCTAGGCAGACTTATTTTCAAGATCTGTAGATTTTTTTCTTTCTTAAATTAAGATGGTAACTTGAAAGGCTTTCAGTTAATTAATCTGTACTGAGATAAGATTGATAAACTCCCTGGATCACCACGTTGTCCTTTGTGTAGCCATTCATCAGCATCTGGGATATGAGCCTTTCAATTAATCAGTGTGTACGAGATAAGATGGAGAAATACTGACGAGCACCACGTTGTCCTATGTGTAGCCACTCATCAGCATCTGCGATGTGAGCCTATCTTGTACTGTACTACAATTTCACATTTGGGATGTGAGCCTATCTTGTACACGTACTAGTACTATTTCAGCATATGTATCCATCATTTATTAATTCTGAAAATTATTTTCTTGACCAGTAGTACACCTCGAGCTCCAATTCAATGTGGGAAGTTTAATTCCGAAGGACTACCTGTACCACCAATCAACCAGAGACAATTTCATGGTTAACTACTGGTCAAACAACTAGTTATGCTCTTCTGCCCAGCAGTCCATACACCCATCAACCAAGGAATCTTTTTTTTCAGATTCTGCTCAAACAGTGCACATGCATTTTAGTAATTTTTTGTAGCTTTGTTGTTTTGTACCTAGCTCACTGATTGTCATTTGACCACCAAACTTGGCAAGTACCTATAACATATGTTCATAATCATTCCCACAAAGTTCCAGATTTTTTGGAAATGCTTTGTAATGTTTTCTTGCGGGGTGTAGCGGGAGTGCACAATGCTGGGGTGTAGAAAAATACTGTAACTCTCAAATTCGATTCCTCAACCGGATACCTTATTTTTAAATCCATATGATTACATGCAACGTGAAACCTAATCTAAACGGAGGTCCTCCAGCTCGGCCATGCCCATGTCCTGTGGCTATCTGCGCCCCTTGAAGCGGGAGACTACCTCGAGCTCCGGTCGCCGGCGAGGTAGAGTAAGACATGGGAGACGTGCCGGCTCATGGGACTTGAGGCCTCGCTTTCTCCCATGCCCTACTCTTTCTCATTGGATCCTTTTACATGCATGTCACCGGTGGACGTGAGATCGAGATGATGGACCAGTCGTGGGAGGAGCCGGCAACATCCACTACGACATGGTTCCGGCGTCCGGGGTGCACGTGCACTATACGCGGTGCTGGAGATTGTGACTCTGCCCCGCCAACGTGCGTTGAGAGGGCTTCCAGCGCCTCCCACGCCTGCTGCCTCACACGGCGGGCACCCACGCCATACTTGCTGTTCATGCTTTCACATCCGCCAGCGCATTGGGATGCTAGACGGACCACACCGCTTCCGGTGAGGCAGCGGCGGCACCCCTCGCACCGGATCCATGCACCATTTAGGTGGACGCAATGGATTTTTGATAGAAGGAGTTAGACTGCAGCCGTTGGACAGCATCCTCCAGGGAGCGGCGTTCTAACGGATAAATAGTTGCTTGCGTCCCCTAATAAGCTGAGGTGAAACACTTTTTCTTTATAAATAATATAAGGGATAAGTATACTTTTCGTCCTCGAACTCTTCTGAGAGTTTAGAAATCATCCCTCAACTCTAATCCGGATAGTTTTCGTCCCTCAACTATCAAAACCGGATAGTTTTCGTCCCTCGTGCCGATTCGGGTGGTTTTCGTCCGAAGTGAACAGTAAATCGATGAACAATAAATCTGAAAAAAATAGGGAAACAATCTGAAAATTTTCAGTTTTGTTTTTTGTTTTTTTTGCTATTTTTTCGAATTTACTGTTCACTGATCTACTGTTCACGTCTGACGAAAACCGCCCAAAGCGGCACGAGGGACGAAAACTCCCCGGTTTTGATAGTTGAGGGACGAAAACTCTCCGGATTAGAGTTGAGGGACGTTTTCTGAACACTAGGAAGAGTTCGAGGACGAAAAATATACTTATCCCATAATATAAAGACGTGGTGGATGCCATCTCCTTTAAAAGAAACATTAGTTCACTTTTGTTGACGTTTTTTTAGCAGTATGCGCTCAAGTCCTAATAAGGTGAGACATGAAACGTTTTCTTCTCATAATAATGCATTGGTGGGTAATTTTTGCACTTAAATCTGATCTGACGGTTATAAAAATTGAGTCTATTAAATTGATGGTCCGAAGTTTCTGATTTTTGTGCGACATTCTAACATATTTCTCTTTTTTTCTGATGAACCCTTCAATTACTTCCAATATATAATAGACGTTTTCCTGATAAATAGAATATATTTATCTGTTTCTCAAACGATATCTACTACACCCCGACTTTTGCCCCAACACAATAATAAGACCTAGCCAAGACATCGAGAATGCAAACGGTTAAAATATCATAACAAAGAAAAATAACGGCAAGGGAGGTTTTTCAAGATCAGCACCCCTGGAAAGGAACGACGCACCTGCGTCATCGTTGCTGGGATTAATCATTGAAGGCCAAATCTTGGGATTTCACCCTGAAGATCAATTCAAGGAAAACTCCAAGTATTGCCTGGAAGAAGGAAATTGAGTGTAAACACTATTGATGCTAGGTACAACAAACTAAGGTCGGACCTAGGGACTCTTGCTGCGAAGCTCCAGCCCAGATAATCGAGAAGCACAATCAAACAATTGTCGTTGATCTGTGGTGCCGCCTTCCTTTGCCGACTTGAAACTACATCAATGGCATAAGGACAAAACTCCTCATGTGGACAATCCTAACACCGATGTGTAGATACACGAGCATAGACGAACAAAAACCTGATCAAGCGGATCAACTGAATAAAAACACAGACCGATTTCCGCGAGATTCACCAGAGACAAACCTCCACACACCGCGCGAAGAAGCTAGAACCACCACACCATATCGTCATCCCAAGCAGTGAGTTATGGCAGATTTCGACCAGCTTGTGAAGGCCATTACCACCCTCGACTTCAAGGCATGCCGAAACTCTCACCACTTGACCTAGCCACCACACGATGGATGAGCCCATATGAAGGTCATCACTCAAGCAATATGACAGGCGCAAGCACTGGCCTCCTGGGCAAGGTGTGCTTAGTCTGCAGTGATGATGTCCGAGATAACACTCCCACATATCATCCAAACAAGTTCTACCTTACCGCTCTCAACCTCTTGGCTCTTGCAGTGATTTATTTCAAAGCTTAAGCTTACGTCTCATATCCACGGCCTCTATTGATGTAATTTGAAGTGATAAAAAGGTGAAGTTGAAACACTACTAATATAGTACTAACATATATATACTGTTTATTCGTTGAAATTTTATATGAATCAATATCTCCTTGTGAAAATTATTGTCTACAAGCAAAGAGTTGTGTGAAAGTCCATTCATCATTCATATACACATCGGAAATTTGATGATTTTTGATTCTGGTTCTAGCATAACTTTGCAGCACAGTAAAAACTAACATGATCACAAATCTTGTAGCACCGGAACTGCTCTTGTCCACTCGACAACAGTCAGCTCAGCACTGGTCCCTGTCCCTCCAACTCAAGTAAACCAGGCCGGCATGGTAGTGCGCATAAGCGCCAGCGATGACTAGCACGTGGAACAGCTGGTGGCTATGCCCGACGAGGTCAAACACTCCCGGCATAAACCTCTCCGGCACCCTTGTGGCGTAAACCATCACGCCGGCAAGGTAGAATGCCCCCATGACCACCTCGTAACCAGTCGTGAGCACCGCCTCGGGTCGTGCGTGGAACACGAGCATCTTGTGCACGATGGGCACGATGCCGGACGCGCCCATGCACGCGAATAGCGCAGCGCGTGCCCACCGCAGATCAGGCGCCTGGAAGACCGGCAGCAGCGAGACAGCCACAGCGGCCACGCCGCAGACTGTGATGGAGCCAAGGTAGAGCGTACGGGAGAAGGGGTCACAGAGGAAGGTGTAGTAGACGACCGGGTAGAAGGAGGTGACGATGAGGCTGGTGATGCCGGCGTAGTCGAGCCGGAGCAGCACGTACGTGGCATGCTCCGAGTGGCACGCCAGCAGGTGGCACCCGCTGCTCATCAGCAGGCAGAACATGGCGCCGCAGAGGTACGCGTAGAAGGGCCACCGCGCGACCCGGCCGTGCTCCCCAGACGGCACGGACATGGTGAGCGCGAGGAACACGAAGAAGCCGATCAAATGCCTGCGCGGTTTCGTTCAAGAGTACGCGTGACGTGAGATATATTTTGATCGAGTGTGATATTAGGGAAGGCTCACGAAACCTACGTTCAGACGTTGATGGTCTCGTTGTGGAGGGCGAAGGCGCTGAGGAGCGCCTGCTTGACGGGCCACTCGCTGCGGTAGTGGTCGAGCATGAATTCGTCGTGCCTCAGGAAGGCCGGGAGCGCGTCGTAGCCGACGAGCTCGTACATATGCTTGCAGCTCGGCTTCGCCACGTCACCGTAGGTGGGGCTGCCTTTGTTTTTGGATGCAACAGCTTGATCGGCATGGACGCCGCCGCCGTTCCCGATGGTGGCCGCCGTCTTGGAAGCCATTCTTTCGTAGAGCCTGCCTGAAACATGCTCTTTTGTAGTGCACTGTCCGACCGACTCCAGAGAGAATTAAGTTGGTCAACGCATACAACTCAATCAATCTACTCCCTCTGTCCCAAAATATAAGAACATTTTTAACACTACACTAATGTCAAAAACGTTCTTATATTATGGGATGGAGGGAGTATCTATTACTCCCCGTGTTTGAACATATAAGACGTGTTTTTTGACACTATATCATCATGTTAGAAAACGTCTTATATTTTGATACAGAGGGTATACTCTCTTTGTCTGGTACTATTTGGCACTCAAACGGATGTAATTTGCCATTTCAGTGCAAGATTCATCTTTTTGTGCGTCACCTAATTATGAACGAAGTATGAAGCATTGAAATAAGTCTAGACGTATCTGTTTGAGCGTCAACTAATTTTGAAAAGAGAAAGTATTATCTATCTATACCTATTTACTTCCTCAGTTCCCAAATATAAGTCTTTCCAGAGGTTCTAATAAGTGACTATATACGAAACAAAATGAGTGAATCTACACTCTAAAATATGTCTACATACATTCATATTTTGTAGTGCATTTGAAATGTCTAAAAAGACTTATATTTAGGAACGGACGGAGTAGTAAAGAAAAAAAGTTGTTATTCCTAGTCAATCAGCCAATTGTAAAGAAAACTCGTTGAAATTTAAGGTCGTCAACTCGCAGTCCATCCTTGGCCTGGAAGCCAGCAGCTTTTTATTTATTCGCTCGCTTCCTCCATCGTACGTTCAGCCATCGCTGAGTTGCCGGCCCGAGGCAGACATACAGACTTTGGGTGTGTTTGGTTTGTGTTCAAGGTTGCCCCATCAAAGCATTGGCTAGCCGTCTTACAAACATGATTTTTTCACGGGCATCGGATATGTAACATGGCGATTAATTATGATATGTAGTATATCAGCTGCCGTCTGATATCAACTCACGAACATGTAGATATAGTTAGCACGGCTGCTTCTCTGCGCAGTTGCTATCAACTCACGAACGACTAACTAACTGAACAACCTCATCATGGCGTCAAACTAAGAACGGTTAGAACAAGCAACTGCAATACCATGCCTTTTATCTCTTTTGGATGATCGGTACCCAGCAATTAAATAGCATCATCTGCCATCCTTCAGGGGGGATCCAGCATTAGTCTATCTGCAATCTTCTCATTAGTTCATGGAAAGTTGCAAACGTAAAGATCACATGTGAGTACTAGGTCGTTTGACTAATTCAAGCAATGGTATCCACGTCTTCACACTATCATTACTAGTATAGGGGACTTGGGAATTGTACGCTGTATGTCGCCACTTCATCTCTCACGACCAACTAATTGTGTTTACCCCTTGCGACTCAACTAGTTGAAACTTTTCCTGAAACTGAGCGCTCCGGCGCTGCCACATACCACACATGTTTTTTTTTAGGTTTCTAGTTTCTTTGGTAGCATTTTTTGTTTCTCTATTTTTTTGGTTTCGTGTGAAGTATAGTTGTGCTATGTCGGGTGAAAAACTCCAATTGTGCTTCCATGTGAAACGCAATAGTGAAAATGGTTCGTGATTTGACTTACGATACAATAGATAAAACCTTTAAAAAATCTACCAACATGGCACAAATACCAGCGAGATGTTCTGGATAGATATCTCAAGGTGGATGATTAGTAGTAGATGCAGATAGATTTCGGTCTACTTGCCTTGGCGTACCGCCCATGCTTTTGAGCCTCTACCTTTATTTACAGCATAGTTAGCATTGGTTTGCGCACATAATCCTGTCAATTGCCCAGCTCTAATTTGTTTACCTCGCTTAGCTGTTTTATCGTCTTTTGGGAGAGAGACATCACTAGTGAACATCATGGGACCCCGGTCCATATTACCATCACTGATCACACCCGCTATTTACTTCCTGTTCTTATTTCCTAGTTGCAGTCATACCTATCACTATTATCTCTTGCGTTTGATCCTTTGTAAACAACAAGGCCGGAGGGATGACAACCTCTCTGTACTCGTTGGGAGCAAAGTTATTTGTATCTGTGTGCAGGTCCTGTCAACCGCTAAGTTGGCGCCGTTAGCGTTGACACCTACTTGTTGGCCCTCGGAGTCTCACGGGATTAGATCCTTGGTATCTTGCCAAGGGAAACTTGCCGTTACGCTACATCTCAAACCTTCCACTTGGGGTAACGAACGAGGGGCGAGAAGCCATCACCTCCCTACGCCAGCCGCCTAGGAGACGGCCCCGAGAAGTTCAAGGAGCCGGCGACGCGGATGATGGGGTCGCCGGTTCCACCAGGAGTGGCGCCCGACACCTAGTCGGACCCGTCATCCTGCCGTCCACCGCCCTCGTCGTTGCTGTCGCTGTCCTCCTCGTCACCCTCATTCGAGGAGGAGTCTTCGTCATCAGAGGAGCTCTCCATGCAGCACCTCATGCGAGTCCCGACGTGCCCGAAGACCTTGACGGAGAGGTGGCCGTCCCCCATCAACTTGAAGTGGAGGGTGAGCCCATCCGTCAGGCTGTGGATGCAAGCGAACATCTTCCATCCTTGGCGAAGATACATCACGTGAGGGGCAGGGAAGTCGACGCGGGCCCGCGTGCCACTGATCCCACTACCCCTCATGTGCAGCCGCAGCGACTCCGGCGGATTCGCCTCCATCTCCCGCGCAAACGGAGTCGGGAGACGAAGGTGACGGCACGGCGACCCCCGCATCCTAATGAAGAACTCACAGGGGTTATCTCCAACGTGACCTTCCACTGGAGGAGGAGCTGCTGGCGGGGGTGAGGCCGGCGGGCCGCCCCGTCCTCCTCTTCCCCGAGCACCCCGTCCTCGCCCACGACCCCGCCCCCTCCCTCTTCTCCTCGTGGCCGGTTCGGCCACCGTGGGTGCAGGAGAAGGGGGGACGTGTTGTCGAGCAGCGACACTCGCCGCCACCGTTGAGGAGCCGAGGTTTTCTCTCTTCATGGCGGACAGAAGAGAGGAGCAGAAGTTGAAGGAGGAAGAAGATGGAGGAGTGCGGGGCGCCGTCCCCTCCCTCCGCCCTTATAAAGGGGCAGGGCTGGAACTCGACCGCCCCGCTCGGCCAATCAAGACGCAGAAGGCGAGGGGGGCCGGGACCGACCCGCCGCCCCAACCAGCGACGGCTCGGTTTCCCACCTCCACCGCTCGCCACCTCGAACGCATGGGAGGCACGTGGCGAACGTGCAGGACCGAAAGGACGGGTGAGGCGACCTCTCCCACCCCGTGATCGTGGGGAGTGGACGCCTAGACGACCGCGCCTCGGCCCCGTCCAGTAAGCGGGCCGCGCCTCCACGCGCCCCCTTTTACGGGGAAAACGCGGGCCGCCTCCTTTCGCATTTACTGCGACGTGACGCATGCCTGCGGAAACCGCCCCACCCATGCCGCCCACGTCACGCACGCCTCTCGACCCCGCGCCGCGCGCGCGGGACGTGGAAGGCGCAGCGTGCGGAAATTTTACCACGGTGAAAACCGCCCCCGCCTGCCCGCGCACCGTTCTGGGCCTGGCCCAACAACGTGTCGCGCTTATGTGTGGCCCAGGCCCGGGGGCTCCTGTCGGTGTGCAAAAAGAGGGGTACACTTTTTGTACCCCTATGACTGTGCACGGGCAGTCTGAGCCACGGGCACCACCACACCGAGCATGGCGAGGGAGGCGAGCCGGGGCAAAACCGAAGCTTGATGGAGACTGGAGCAACGCCAAGAACAAGACCACAAAGAGCAAAGGGACGAAGCGGCTCTCCCCGGCAAGATCCTTGCCGGGGCCAGCACTGCCAGCCCCAGCAAGACCCTTGCCGCGGCAGCTCGCCCCGCGCCTACGGAGCGAATCGCCCTTGAGTCCATCGCCCCCATGGGGCGAGGATTCGGGAGATGACCCCGTGGTGGCATGCAGATCTTTGTGAAGACATTCAAGATCGGATGCAAGTTAAGAAGATGATGACCCTTGGCAGGATTCCAGCCAAGGAGAACCACAAGGCCCCCGGCAAGCACCTTGCAGGGGATGACATCAGGAGCCACGGCAGGACCCTCGCCGGAGCCCCGGCAAGGCCCTTGCCGAGTAGAACCGCAGGGCCACCGTCAGGCCCACACCAACTGGGTTTACACCGACCCACGTAGCCGCCGACCCGACCAGCTGGATGGGCTCCTGCATGGCAATCCACAGATCTTCGTGGAGACCCGCCGTTATGCCACCTCAGCTGCCTGTCTGCCTACATGGCGCCTCAGGCACTGCTGGCCAGGGCGTGTGTCAACACGAGGAGGGGCGGCGACGGACAAGACGGACGTCTCCCCCCCCCCGGTCCCCGATAAAGCAAGGACACCTAAGCTGGGCGCATTAAATGCACCTTGTCCTTTAATGCGAGGGATAACCTCGCATCACTGTACCCTTTCCACCTCCTGTGTGCTAATGTGGCAACCCCTTTTTCCTATAAAAGGAGGCCCGAGGCGACCAGGAGGAGGATTAAGCTTTTTAGAACTCCTCACGACTCTCTTGGAGCTCCTCACTAGCTGAAGAACACCAACATATAATCCACCAAAGCAGGAGTAGGGTTTTACGCATCTTTGCGGCCCGAACTGGGTAAAGGAACCGTGTCCTGACCGTTACATCCGCTCTTCTCTCAACCCCGCGCCCCGCAACCGTAGTAGGGATTCTTGTGATCCCATAGGTGTCGATCCAAATACCCCGACACTCCCGGAGGAGCTGGAGGTTGTATGTTGCATCGGACTGCGCCTCCTAGAACTGCTCCTCCCGCTTCTCTAGCATCATGTCCATGTAATGGGGACGAGCCTCTCCCATGTTCATGGTGCAATGTACCGGCAGGGGTGGCGCCGGCTCGTCCTCCGACGCGTCCTCCATTTGGGACGTCATCGGCCTCTGGCTGCCTATCGGCCTTCCAGCCGCAGCAATGGCGGCTATCTACTTCTTCTGCTCCTGCGACAATCCGTCCTAGACAGCTTTTGAGCGTGAGGAGGACATGGTGGAGTGGTGCGGGGAGGAGAAAGGTACCGGAGGAGGATGGATGCGGTTATGTCCTGGGATGCAGTTTATATAGTGTGCGAATGTCAATGGCGGGCGGCGGCGGCAGACGGACAGACGGCGGCGCTGGAGTAGGCCTAGTGGTGTCCTTTGAACACGAAGCATTCGCGTGCACCGGGAAGCGGCGCTGCGGCATTCCCTCGGACGGCGCGCAGCTTCGATGTCGACGCCAGTGAGAGGTCAAGTCCGCTCGGGCAGGTTATGAATGTGGCGATGCCGGGTATGATTGCGACCATGACATTCTGTAGTGGCGCTAAACGTTTCGGGCCGAAAGTGCGTGCAGGCGAGGGAGGCGATTTGGGTGGGGCAGGGCAGTCAGGAGTGGGCATGGCAGCAGTTCGGGATCCACAAAGCGCCCCTAGTTTGTCTCTGCTTTGTGGGAGAAAGTGCGTTTGGACCGCTCGGCGGACCGATACATGCCCTTGGATGGCACACACATCGGTCCGGGGCAATTTGAGCTTTCGTGTTGGAGTTGCCCTAACATCCTATTTATGCAGAGGGCGTGTGTTACTCAACAGGCTTTGTATCGATTTGATGCTACTTTTTGAAATAATAAGTACGCCCTCTATGAAAAAGTAGCCCCTGCAACAATAGGAAATACCACGTGCGCACCATGCGTGTTTATGAAATTGTGTGACTATCCTTTCGGTTCAAAATTCATGAACTTGTAGGCTGGAACACTTAGGAAATACAACCACCAAACCCTAAACCAACTAAAAGAGACGCGAGCGCGACCTGAGGCCTGCATATAGACCACCGTTTAAGGCCTCCAACACAAAATAGAGTTTTCCATCATAACTAAAAAGTCTTTTTATATCAATAGCAAACGAAAAGTCTTTGTATATTAATTGCAAAAGAAAGGTCTTTGTGTATTGAATGCGATACAGTGCAGAAGCACGTGTCCAGTAAAACGCTATAAAATCCATCGAACAAAGCCTCGATCTGCCGAAACATAATACAGATCTGACAGCTTTTGCTAGCTTTGTACTCGTAGTTGAAGCGCGTCAACATATAGTAAGTCACCATGCCTGCAAACAAGACTTATCCCTCCCATAAGAACGCCAACGGTGAGGTGGACGATGAATTCTACCCATTAATCCGCAAGTACAAGGACGGCCGGATCGAGCGGTTCATGAGCTCATTCGTGCCGGCGTCGGAGGACCCGGCCGCCAGCCGTGGCGTGGCAACGAGGGACGTGGTCATCGACCAGGGCACCGGCGTGTCCGTGCGCCTGTTCCTTCCTGCCCAGGCCGCCGAGGCCGGCGCGAGGCTCCCCCTTGTTGTGTACGTCCATGGCGGCTCCTTCTGCACGGAGAGTGCCTTCTCCCGGACGTACCACCGTTACGCCACCTCCCTCGCCGCCAGCGCAGGGGCGCTCATCGTGTCCGTGGAGTATCGTCTCGCGCCGGAGTATCCCGTGCCGACGTCATACGATGACACCTGGGCCGCGCTGCGGTGGGTGGCCTCCTTGTCCGACCCTTGGCTCGCCAAGTACGCGGACGCCGGGCGCACGTTCCTCGCCGGCGACAGCGCCGGCGGCAACATCGTGTACCACACGGCCGTACGCGCCACACGTGATGACAGCATCATGGACATCCAGGGGTTGGTCATGGTGCACCCATTCTTCTGGGGGCTCGACCGGCTCCCGGCGGAGAAGGTCCTGGACGGCGACGCCATGTTCCCGCCGGTGTGGGTGGACAAGCTGTGGCCGTTCGTGACGGGGGACCAGGCCGGCAACGATGATCCTCGGATCAATCCTCCGGACGAGGAGATCGCGTTGCTAACTGGCCGGCGGGTGCTGGTGGCCGTGGCAGAGAAGGACACCCTGCGTGACAGGGCGCGCCGGTTTGTGTGCAGCATGCGCAGGTGCGGCTGGGTTGACGACAGCCTCACCGTGGTGGAGTCGGAGGGCGAGGACCATGGCTTCCACCTCTATGCCCCCCTACGTGCGACCAGCAAGAAGCTTATGAGGAGCATCGTGCAGTTCATAAACCATCGCGCCACCTCGCCGTCACCGGCCATGGAGATCCCAGAAGGCTTGGGTGAAACTATGCTAGGCGTGCCTAGTAGGCCTTTCAAGGACATTTTTGGTTACGGGATGCGCATGAAACGTTGGAATGGCACGAGTTTTGGGCTCAAAGTTGGACGTGCAAAGGCATCAACGAGGACGAGCTATGGGTTACCTTTGAAGCAAGTTTCAGCACCAACTTCGGTAAGATTCGTGACGAGGAACTGTTTCTAGACCCAGTACGTACCCAGGGTGTGTTAAGTTAATTTAAATTTACCCAAATAAATCAATGTACTTTATTCATTATTGCTTGCATGTTGAGTTTGTATACGTGAAGGTTAATTATGAACACGTACGTCTGGAGTCGAGCTAGTGCTTTTGCTATTGCACTGGCGCATTGTATCTGCCAGAAACGTGCAAGTTCACGTTGCGGCCGAGTCATAGCTTTGCATGTTGTAGTCTCGTCGCCACGTGGATGCCTTTGCACGTTGAGCTTTGTATGTCTGGTTGTCATGTGTTTGTTATCTATTTATATCTATTTATATATAAAAAGTACTCCCTCTGTAAACTAATATAAGAGCTTTTAGAATACTGAAGTAGTAATCTAAACACTCTTATATTAATTTACGGAGGAAGTAGTTGATGGGTTAACCAGAATCAAGAAAAATTGGTTAGAAAATTCCACGTTAATATATATATATATATATATATATATATATTGATGGATTAACCAGAATCAAGAAAAATTGGTTAGAAAATTCCACGTTAATTGGAAAATACTAGCCTTTGATCTGGTGGATCCCCCTGCCCCAACTCTGAGAACAGATCGTGCACTACATCCCTGATCCCTGGAAACTTGTGAATTAAAGCATCTTCAGCCGTTCGCCCCTCAGGACGCCGAAAAACGCGTCCTAGGGACGAGCCGGCGAGAATTTAGGCGTGGGGGCGACTGCGTCCCAGTCGTCGCCCCCAGGTCGGCCCCAAGGCTAAACAAAATCGGCGTTTTTGACACAAACTCGTTGAAATTCATGCAAACTCGGCGACATTCACAAATATGTACAAAAAACAAACACGGCCTAGCTACGCCGTCCTCGTCGCGCCTCGCCGCCGTCCGGCTTCTACATGCCTAGGCGCTTGTAGAAGACGGTGTAGTCTCCGCCGTCGTCGTCGTCGTCGTCGTCCTCGTCCTGCCACCCGCCGCCGTCCTTGCTGCAGCCCTGTCCAGGGTCGCCGACGTGGGATGGCCCGGCCTCAACCTCGTCGCTGTCGAGGTAGAGGACGCCGTCCACCTCGCGGACGGGCCGGCGGTGGCGCGCCTTGTGTTCCTCAAGGGCGCGGCGCTGGCGAGCCACCTGCTCGCGGACGTAGTCCTCCCTCGCCCATCTCATGGCCGTCTCGTCGGCGGCGGCCATGGCGAGGTGCTCTGGTTTCACCGGGAGCGGCTCCGCCTCGGCTTTCGGCCGGACGAGGCGCATGCTACCGCCGCGGCCTTCCTCGGGGATGGTTAGGGCGCCGCTGCGGGTGCTGCACCCTAGCGGGGACTCCCCGGCCGTGTCCTGTGGCTCGGGTTTGACGGCGAAGGCCGCCGACGAATAGCCCGAAGAGGACGATGTCGTCGCGTCCGACATCCGCCGCGGCATCCACGAGCTGCCACGGCGGCGAGAGAAGGACGAGGGTGCGGGGCCGGGGTACTCGAGGCGCGGCGTGTTGCCGGCCTCGAAGTAGCCGACGACATGCTCTAGGGTGCGGCCGGGCATCCCCCCACCACTCGCGCCGTCCTTCGGCGTGGTGGCGGCCGGGCGGCACGACGCCGTTGGTGGAGGCGATCAGGTCGTCGCGGCGGCAGTCGAAGTAGAGCGTCCAGAAGGCGGTGTTGTCGGGGGAGTACGCCGGGTGTCGTCGCTCCTCCTCCGCCAGCGATGACCTAATGCGGGTGATCTTTGCCCGCCGGTCTGCCCCGGTGGGAGCGGGTGGCACTGGCACGCCGCTGGCGCTCAGACGCCACGCGCCCGGCACCCTCATGTCCGGGGGAGCCGGGTAGTCGGCCTCGAACAGGAGGCGCGCCTCCCAGTCGTGCAGGTGGCGGCGGCCGAAGCCGTTCTTCGCCGCCGAGTCGCCTGGATACCGCGCTGCCATTGCTCGTCGGCGGGGGAGTGGAGTGTGCGAGAGGGTGGGGGGGAGAAGAGAGGCGAGGTGCTGCGGTGTGGCGTCACCGGCGAGGCGGGCGGCTTTTATAGCCGAAGCTCGGGGCGGCGGGACGCGCATGCCAGGCGACGCGTGGCGGGCGGCCGTGGCGCTGGGTGATGCGACGCTTCACTGCGCGGCATCAATGGGCATGCTGACCGGCGCGCAGCATCGTGGAAGGCGCGGCATCAATGGAGGCGACGACGAGGCAGCGCGATAGCTTTGGCATTGATTCCCGCGGGAAACGAGGCGATGTGGACGATGAAGCGGCGCGTCGCTGACAGGGCGGGCCCATCACAGTTCGCATCAAAAACGGTCCGTCCGGTGCCCCCAGGCCACCCCAGCGCGCCGGGTTCGAGTTGGGTACGCCGGCGTCAATTTCGGCCCAATCCGACGGAAAACGGGCTCCTAGGATGTGACTGGGCCATTTTTTCGGCGCCGGCGCCAAAAAAGTGGCCTGGGGACTGTTGGGGGCGCGGCTGGAGATGCTCTTACATCTGGTGACAACTGCGATGAGGCGCCACAAACCTCCTCCACCTCCTACTGCCTATGACTGAACAAACGAATACACAGAGGATTGAGAAGCTGCACGACGCGTAGATAGTGAAGCTGCCATTACAGGACGCCATCACACGCAAGAAAAAGTCACTAGCCGCTGGCCCTCAACCTCCATGCGTGCCGTGGCGTTCCTGGGACATAGTACAAAGCAGGCTTCATGATCTCTCGGGCGTTGTCGGCGGACGAACCACGGGGATGCAGTCCTCATACATGTACGGTGTTCAAGATGGAGACCACGCCAAGTTGCTAGATTGGAGCTTGGCTTGACCCTGGCATCTAGCTAAGTTGAACTGGCCAGTAAGTAACTCCCTGCATATGTGATTTTTCATCAACAGTAGCTAGCTTCAACATGTGTACGTAGGAAGGGTGAAGAAGAATTGTTGGTCCTGCAAATAACTGCTAAAAGCTCTATCAAAGATTTTTACGATTCCATAAGTTAACAGGCTTGTCCATGTTATAAATATATGAGAGGCATGAGCGTCCAGCTGCATGCATCCAAGCATCGATAGATTCAATAGCCAATTTAGAATGGGCATGTAAGTCTGATCTCTGCATAATCTACAGTAATATAGTTACATATTTTTCCAGTTACAGTTAGCGAATAGACATATACAAGCCATCAAGGCGTCGCGGGGATAAAAGGAACCAAACGCTAATTTCATAGGGACTACTGCATCATCGAACCAAAGAAACGAGTGAATTGAACATATCTGCACACTAATGGAAAATAACACAACTCTTCATACGCATAGACTCGCTATTCTAATACACCTGAGCGTACTTAATTTCTCAGTTGGTGAGAGTTGTCCACCCAACACTGAGATTTATATAAGATTCCACGCTTTCGCAACTATTACAAATTTGTTTACATTTCTTTTGCATTAGATGTATAAATTAATGCATCGACGTGGCCATACTTTTAGATATGTATGAATAAATTTGTAAAGTCAACTGAGAAATATATGTTTTCCTCAGCCGCCTAACCACAGTCAGATCCTTCTACCCTTTTGTAGGGTGAATACTTTTTTATACAAAGATATATACTTTTTATATTGGTTTTTGTATCAGCTCGATCAGGTAGGAGGCCCCTTATATTATAATCATACAATGTTCTTAGGATTTTTTTTGAGGGGTATATTAATAGAGTACAAATTACACTACTCCCTCCATTCCCTTATACAAGGCCACTGTGGAAAATACATTTTGCATCTATATAAGGCCACTAACAGTAATCGAGGTAAAAATTAATGATGTTTTCTCGTACTAGCAACATGTTTAATACATGCATGCATGTAGTCATAATGACACTGTGCTACTTTCTTCTCATTTCTTCCTTGCAGGCATGCGGGCATATTAATGATTCTAGTTAACAAGAAGAAAAATTGTTTTGCAAAACAGTTATTAAATTTTACCTTGATACTTATAATCTGAGTTTGTGGCCTTGTATAAGGGAATGGAGGGAGTATTTCAATGATGTCCACACAAATATATTTCTTTTCTAAAGGGCATACCATCATATAAAGATTTATTTATATAACATCTAGCTTTATTAAGAAAAATATACGTAAAGTTATGCCAATGTGTTGTACTCACAATTTGGAATCCAAGTTTTATTTCCACGTGATAGCCTACTGTTAGCATAAAAAGTACAAATCGTCTGCCATTTCAATACTTTTGTTTGCATGAATACGCTGTATGCGCTTACGGAGAGCGTTTGCTTTGTTGGTCGGCTTTACAAACTAATAACGACATAACTTCAATTTTTCTGTCTTAAATATTTGTATGGGTGTAGTGGCTGAAGAAAAAGATGGGACCATGATATCAACATTTCTGATATATTATATATCTTACAAACTGGAAATCCTACTGTACTTCTTTGTACTTCTAGGAATTACGAAATCTATAGATATACTTCAGTGAGTGTATCCATCCACTTGCAACAATTTAGTTTCTAGGTTTACCGGTGTTCCCGGGTCGTGCTTAAACATTAGTTGATAGTAAATCTCTTGGTTGTATAACCCTATGTTGCTATCTAATACATAAGTTGTTAAAACATTTATATTTATTTTCTATTTTGATTTACTATGTTATTCTTTCACAAAAGAGTTTTTATGCATTTACGACTGTGACAAAAATTATCATAGTGACTCTACTTAGTAAAATTGACAATACAACTCATATTGGGTGGTCATAATAGTAATAATGGTCCACAACGTACATATACGACACAACAAACAACACTAGGTATGTTTTTGTACTATGACTATAAATATTGGAATTAGGTATTTTAAGTAGCATATATAATCAATGACTCACATGTCATAATATTTAAATAGTAACTCATGGGCAAGAAAATCGTACCGGCACCATTCGGAAGGATATAAATGGGTACCCAAACTCATGGACAAATTGGAAGTTTTACGTGTTACCGAGGATATAATCTTCATAATTTCACTTCGCGATAAATTATGACAGTAAGATCATCCAAACAACAATTTTAACGGGTCAAGTAGATGAGACACTAAAGCTACACTTGACCTGAATATTAACATTCATACATATCTAACATAACAATAAAACTAACCGCTAGCTTGTGGCCTAAACTTTATCTCGGTCCAGTGAATCAATATCGCACATACAAACATGTGATCACTAAGGTACTTATAGAAATGCCCTAATTAATAGGCATTCATCTTAAAAAGTAAGCATAATTAACTTCCTTTCTCGAATTATGATAGGTTATTTAGCATAATGTTAGTTGTGGTTATACATCTATATTATTTCCTGCACATACTAATAACATGCAAAAAATCTTATATTTATTTTAAAATCACTTCGAAGTTTAACAACTTCAAAGATGACACCCTCGCATTTGCGAGGGCCACTCTGCTAGTTAGAATGAAAAGGGAACAAAAGGGAACGACAGAAAAGATGCAATTTTGGCGTCACAAAATTACCTCTTTTGTTTTTCTAAACAGTTTTGGTAAAGCACATCTGTGCTGTAAGTATGGCACAACTAAGTTATATACCATTGATTTTACGTGAAGATTCGTGCAAGCATTATTCTAAAACTCTTTTCATCCCGCGGGAATTACCATGTCTACCGCCTTCTGCCTTAGCGCAGCTAGCTTTCCCCTTCCTCGCCGTTGATGTGGAGTTTGACTTGTTGTAGCCGTGGGTTTTGCCATGTGCGCCGGCTCTTGCCGCAAACGGAAGATTGTTGGTGCACGTACGTATCTCCTGGGCCAGTCGGTTCCTTTTGGGGTGGTGTAGTGGTTCTTCGTTGCTATTGATCCTGATGTGCAGCGTGTGGTAGCCTTTGTCGGCAGAGTAGTGGTTTATCTAGGTTTTTCATTTGGCACGGTGGTGGGTGGTGGCACTGTAGGCTAAATCCCTGGACCTTTTTGGTGCTGATGACAACGACAACCTCGGGCTTCATGGTGGTATTGTCGAGGAGCCCTAGTCCATCCTCATCCCTCATGGTTCAGTCTCCAGTTAAAAACATAGATCCGGCTTGCCGGATCGGAGAATGGTATTGTTTCGATGTTGTTTCCTTCATGGAGGCATTGCTTTAGGAGGTCTCACCCTTGGTTGACGTGCATGCGGATGATATACACTTTGGCTCTTTCTGGCAGATCCCTGGTGCGGTTGAAATATGCCAATGACGCTGCCATTGATGGGATGGGTAGTGGACCGCGGAGTATCACATGGTGCATCGTCTTGGTCGCCTGGGGCACCTGATGGGTTTCGACTGACGGATGCTAGCGTATGTTGTGACAAACAAAGGATGCGGCGGCATATGGTGGTGCAACATTCAATGTGCATCGTCTCCAACGTATCTATAATTTTTTATTGTTCCATGCTATTATATATTATGTTTTGGATGTTTAATGGGCTTTATTATACACTTTTATATTATTTTTTGGACTAACCTATTAACCCAAAGGCCCAGTGCAGATTGCTATTTTTTGCCTATTTCAGGGTTTTGCAAAAAAGGAATATCAAACGGAGTACAAATGGAATGAAACCTTCGCGAGAGTTATTTTTGAAACGATATCAACACAAAAGACTTGGAGTACACACGAGGGAACGAAGGAGGCGGCCACGAGGGTCCAGGGCGCGCCCCCACCCTCGTGGGTCCCCTCTGGATCCCCCGATGCCCTCCTTCCTCCTATACATATCCATGTACCCTGAAACTTCGAGGCAACAGAGGAAACCCTAATTCCACTGCCGCAACCTTCTGTTCCCGTGAGATCCCATCTTGATGCCTGTTCCGGAACTCAGCCGGAGGGGGGATCTTCCACGGAGTGCTTCTACATCAACACCATCGCATCACCATGAGTTGTGAGTAGTTTACCGCAGACCTTCGGGTCCATAGTTATTAGCTAGATGGCTTCTTCTCTCTTTTTGGATCTCAACACCAAGTTCTCCTCGGTCTTCGAGGAGATCTATTCGATGTAATCTTTTTGCGGTGTGTTTGTCGAGATCCGATGAATTGTAGGTTTATGATCAAGATTATCTACGAGAAATATTTGGTTCTTTTCTGAAATCTTTTATGTATGATTATAATATCCTTGCAAGTCTCTTCGAATTATTGGTTTGGTTTGGCCTACCAGATCTATAGTTCTTGCAATGGGAGAAGTGCTTGGCTTTGGGTTCAATCTTGCGGTGTCCTTTCCCAGTGACAGCAGGGGCAGCAAGGCACGTATTGTATTGTTGCCATCGAGGATAAAAAGATGGGGTTTATATCATATTGCTTGAGTTTATCCCTCTACATCATGTCATCTTGCTTAAAGCATTACTCTGTTCTTATGAACTTAATACTCTAGATGCATGCTGGATAGCGGTCGATGTATGGAGTAATAGTAGTAGATGCAGAATCGTTTCGGTCTACTTGTCACGGACGTGATGCCTATATATAATGATCATGCCTAGATATTCTCATAACTATGCGCTTTTCTATCAATTGCTCGACAGTAATTTGTTCACCCACCGTAGAATTCTGCTATCATGAGAGAAGCCACTAGTGAAACCTATGGCCCCCAGGTCTATTCTCAACTTATTAATCTCCAATCTACTTTACCTTGCTTTATTTACATTCTGTTCTTATATCCAAAAATACCAAAAACATTATACTATCCTATCTATCAGATCTCACTTTGGTAAGTGACCGTAAAGGGATTGACAACCCCTTATCGCGTTGGCTGCGAAGTTCTTATTTGTTTGTGCAGGTGCGAGGGACTCACGCGTGGTCTCCTACTGGATTGATACATTGGTTCTCAAAAATTGAGGTAAATACTTACGCTACTGTGTTGCATCACCCTTTCCTCTTCGAGGGAATACAACGCAAGGTCGAGAAGTAGCAGTGTCTGGAAGTGTCGAGGCCTTGGCACCGATAGCGGAGCGAGGCTGGTAGTCCATGATGCCATCTAGTGTGATTCTCGCTTCCGTTGCCTAGACTAGTGTCATTTGTGTTTGTGTCGATGGTTCTACGCCGGGGTTTCTCTGGTGGTGTCTGTTGCGGTGTGTGTGTGTACTTGACATTTGTCGTATTTTTTGTATTGTGTTTGTGGTTGTTTGGCCTAGTCTTGGATTTTTCGGCATTTAATTTTGTTTCTATTACGGATTGAAACCCAAGCATTGTATTTTCTCAACTACAACAAAAGGTATATTTCCATCCCTGCGTTACGATGCCAGGTCTTAGAAAGGCAGCTGCTGCACTTCATATATATGACGCTAGGAAACCCTCGCCTGCAATGGTTAGTGTAGTAAATTAGAGAAGAGATTTGGATTCATTCCTTTATATTAGGAAAAAAAATGGCTCGTGGGTTTTGGTACTTTCTGGAAGGAAACATATTGTAGCAGAGAGGCAAACTGCGAGGGTCCACAATTACAATCCTAAGCTTAATAGCTTCGGCACTGGCCTAACAGAACTAGTCCTGAAGCTATTAAGCTATTGAATTCAAAACCACTGCCAGTTTCACAGTGAATGTCTGAGTAGATTTCGTTCTAATACCGATATTTGGTATCGTAACTTGATTGTTTCGAACGAGGGATGATTGTGATGTGCTGATGCAATGGCTGCTGATTGAATAAACTATAGATATCTCCAGAGAAATCCGACTCGCCTCTATTGTGTACTGGCCACAGTAGAAGTGAATTGTTGAAGGCAGTCAAGGGCTCAAGGCTTCCACACAAAAAGATTGCACAATGGATGCTTGATCCAGTAACAACAATTACAGAAGACAAATTTACATCTTTTGGCAGCAAGGATGAAGATTCTGATGTTTTTTCTCAGCATTTTGTCGGTACCAGTGATGACGCCCACATTGATCATGAAAACAATCAAGGAGTTATGGTGGACATTTTGCAATCATAGACTATTTCTAAGGCTGGTTCATAGGTCATGTAGAAGCCCAATTCAGAGAACAAGTGGGTTTGTAATAAGGCGATTGACAAGATCCACTCGAGCCCCATGGTGGACATCGTGTGACAATGATGCATACAATACCGATCTGAAGATCTACTATGGAGTCATGAAGAGGGTATGATAGAGAAGGGGTCGGCCCCAAAGAGATATAACCGGTCACAATGGGCACACAATGGTATTATCCAAGTTCAGGCCGCATGATTGATAAAACCCCTATGTCCTGCTTAGAGTGTAGCATTCAGCTATGGAGAATTACTGTTATAGTATATAAGGAGTCCACACTCTACCCCCCCC
>LR738715.1:892885467-892924369 GCA_902687465.1 Secale cereale
AAATCTGTGCAACGATCATATAGATGTTACTCCAAACATCATAGATTCCTCACAATTGTTGTTTACCCAAACTTACGACTACCAGATGAACCACCATAGATTTTTTTAGAAAAGGAGGATTTACCCCCGGCCTCTGTATCTGGGAGATGCATCCAACCATTTTGTTAATTATTCACAAAGACTTTACAAAGTAGTAATCAGTAAGGCTGAAACCGCCAAATTGGCATCAACTATCGCTACTCCTAATCCATTGATGAAGGGGTGCCGAATGTCCGAAAAGAATGCCAACATACATCGCACCAAAGTCTAACATCTAAAGCCGGATGCCCCATCCAAGCCACAATGCTGGGAATGTGTTACACACCGGTCCGGTGCACTCACAGTGGGCACCACGTGCGCACGTTGCAAGGGTAGTCACCACCATCTTCCATCGATCCATCTTCAGAGCAGATACTGATGCATCGACCTTGCCAGGCCTCTCTGCCATCGATGCCTCCATGACACCAGACAATGTCGTTCTCCTGCGGGAGTCCATCGTCGCACATCAGACACTGAGTCTCCACTGCGCCACGTTGTCGAGATCTGTCGTCTTTGATGCGGTAAATGAAAAACTACTCCACCACTTGTCTCTCCATCCATCCGCTGCTCCAAAAATAATGCCCCCATGAGGGACAATGACGCCTAAAGAGTCGCCATCGTATAATCTGGGAACCCCGGGTCTAGGTTTTCACTCGGAGCAGTGCAAGCGAGTCGACGGTACCTGTAGAGTGGAGGTCTTGATCAAGATAACAAAGCGAAAACGCATCCATCGCCCGCCATGATCGTACTCATAGGATGGTTTTAACCGGCAACACCGTGTCGCCACTCGGTGCCGTGACTCGATGTGTGATGCCACAACCCGCGGGCCGACCTCCCTTCAGCAAATGAGGTGTCCACCACTGCCATGCCCAGGGCCGGGCCCCCGGCGTCCTCATGTTGCGGGTCAAGCCCAGGAGAAGTTTGCCATTGATGGAGGATGGAATGTACAGGATAGCAGCATGGGTGCCCCGCCGAAGCCCATTTGGGCCCAGATCGGAAGCCCTAGCCGTCGCCGCTGGACATCTCGCCAGTCCTGGCCGTCACAGCCCCGCGCCACTGCCTGGAAATTGACTCGACGCTGACTATCAACAGTAAAAAACCGATCGAAATAAGTCAAAAAAGAACACACAGGGTTGTCTTTTGTCCAGTTTTGAAAGTTCAGGCATGTAAATTAGATGGTTTCGTAGGTTAGGGTTGTCTTTTAGACTTGGGTGGTAGTTCAAGGTTGTAATGTCGATTTCTCTGTGGGATAAGACCCCTTGAATCAACATCATAATAGGCAAAAAGGAAAAGAGAGAATGTGAATAGCAGAGCTCTATTACTTTTATTCATTTTGTCAAGAAGGTGTCAAAACTTAGAGATTACACAATTATTCAAATATAGAACACAAGTGAAAGCTTAGGATTTACTAATCGGCCACAGGGATGGGGACCCACCATGATGATAATTTATTTGCGTGCTGGCTGAAATTGAAATGGTGTAGTAGATTAAAGTTCACGACATCTAAATCCTTGATTATTGTTGGTTGAAATAAGGATCTATTTTAAATAGGTTATGACCCTATCATCTTATAAACTAGATGATACCCCGTGCGTTGCTGCGGGAATTATTTGTCCTTTTCACATGATAATAGATATATTGAATAACTTAAATTGCAAATTAGATATATGATATTACGATGAAAATTTTGCAACGGACACAATACTGACTATATAGTTATAAAGATTGCAAATGTGAATTATGGGATCTGTTTTGCAACTAAATATAGTCATGCGACATACGTAATCTCCTATCATTTACGTAATTTTAGTGATATAAACACAAAGTGCAGGGATTTCGAAATGAAAATCCTATGATCAATTATGTACAAATTGCCATTTCGAGACACTTATCAGGCACCATGCGGGACTCTTGTTGTGAATCAAACTTCATACCTACATACTCTTCATACCTAGATCTGCACAAAGAATGAAAATTGAACTCGAATATTAGCCATTGTAGTAACTACATTTAAGTGATGGGGATCCAATATCGAAATAGGAATAAAAACCAATTATAATCGTCGGAGCAAAAGAATATTTATCCTTTTCTCTTCTTTGAGCGAGTGCCAAACACTTATCTCAAAGAAGTGGGCTGAAATAGCATGAGGACTTGTACATAAATAAGCACCAAGAGCAAATAGCATGATGACTTATACATAAATAAGCACCAAGATCCAAATAGCATGATGACTTATACATAAATAAGCAAGAAAATAAATTACACATGACAATTTATAAGATACATTAAACAAATGAAAAGAAAGAATGGCAATTTTATGGTTTAAGACCTCAAACATCATGCTTTTTTAGATATTGGACAATGGACATGTCCTGAACACAAATAGCATGAAGTCATGCAATTAGATACTACATGGAAATTACATGATTTGATTTGCCGCATTAACTTCCCATCTATCTTGATCAATGTCCTTATGATCCTTCAATTGGTATACCATGGAAGTTTATCCCTACAATATACACTTGGGAAACATAAGTACTATCTGATTAGAAAATGAGTCATCTCTTATCATTTTATGGGAGGAAACATGTTTTCCTAAAATAACATCATGTCATTGGAAAGCTCATCAAATGTAGCTAGAGATAGTACCGAGATTGAAGCAATTGATATTCTTGTCTACTGCTCCTGTTTTCTTCATATAAAACATACCTACTCCACGGCAAAGGTCGAATAATATGAAGACCATAATGGAAACTTTCCCATCTAGTGATACACTATGAAGAGTGAGATGAATATATTCTCCACTCTCCTGAATAAACTTCATGATATTATCCCTACAACATGAAAGCCAATAGAACGTTGTATAAACATTTACTTATGACCCATCAGCAAGGCAGAGAAGTGCATATCCATCTTATATGAAGTGTGAAACAATACAATCATTGTTGACTTATAGAATCAATAAATGCAGATAGCTTACACGAATTGCGGAACACTTGAGCACAAACACAATCAGCAGGGATTAATTCATTTGGACTCATAACCAAGATACATAATCAAAGGAACACATGTAAATATACGACCCAGCACAGCTTAGTGAAAAGAGATGAGTGGCAACTATAAAAATATATATAATAAAATGTTTGGAACTTAAAGTGAGTACATACCATAGATAACATGTGTCGCTGACGATATGTTCTAGTATATCTACTTTTCTCGAGAAAGGAGCAAAATGATCTATCACATCCTCAGTTCCTCATGCAATTTTTTTGTACTTTGTTTCAAGACATGAAGAATCACTTCCAATATGTGTGCATACTCCAAGGCGCAACATAATAAAGGTCATATGCTAGGCAATATTAAGTACGTGAAGTCCATTGTAAGGATTTATATTCAAACTTCTTTGGTCCTCTAGAAATAATCTTGCCATGATTGTAGTCCTGGCATTAGAATCCTCCATACAAATTATCAGCTTCCAATTCTATGGCAAGATTTCATACTTATATTTAATCTCATCAGTTCCTAGGATGGACAAAAAATGACAATACATGATCAACGACGATGCATTTTCATATTTCACAAAGCAAAGAGACGTAATGGGATGAAGTAAACATAGCAGATCCATAAATCTCAAGAAAATCAAGGAAAAAAAGGCAATCTCGTATCATTAGCAAACCTTGTGAAAAATAGAAGTGTAGTTGTGGAGAAACGATCCCTCTAATTGAAAATGACCGGATCTTTGATCTTGGTCCGGTGATGCATACCTTGAATCTGTAACTTGTGATGGATAGAGATAGCAGAGAAGTGAGAGAACACTTCATAGTCACCGGCAGCCTTGTAAATATTGGGCAGAACATCCATCCATCCAGATAAAAAAGTCAATAGAGGACCAGCGTCCTTGTCTCCTAGATGACCAAAGCCCAATGGCGATTCGGGGGTGTGGCGACCAATTTGATGTTGGATGATTACTACCAAACACAACATAGACACCAATCTGGATAGGATGCACGGGTTCACTTCCATAATTTTGAAACCACGCAGGCAAAACAAAACTTCTAGATAGAGGGTCTTCCCACCTTCCACGTGATCCATGACGGGATGATGGCACTGCTGGCTACTTCTCTGCACGGTACCTGCAACACAAAAGAGCGGGTAATCCCAGATCCTTTTACTTCTCATGCGGTGCTACAGTACCTACTTAATTAATCAATCAAGCAACGTACATGTGGTGGAGCCGTAGAGGCGTAGAGTTGTGCTTGGATGATTGGATTGGCTATGTACGCACCTAGATGGATTAAAGCCTCTCCAGCTCCAGCGCGACCATGGCCTGGATCTGTGGCGATGAGACCTCGCCGCTGGCCTCGTTGTGCAGCTGTGCATCCAGCGGATTGG
This sequence comes from Secale cereale, assembly GCA_902687465.1. NCBI lineage: Eukaryota > Viridiplantae > Streptophyta > Magnoliopsida > Poales > Poaceae > Secale > Secale cereale. The sequence goes on from LR738715.1 coordinate 892,889,938, forward strand.
CGCGCTTCAGGGTGCTGTGGACGGGTAGGATGCGGAGTAGCGTGAGACGGGATCCCGGCCGCCGCTCCGGACAATACAGAGGGGAAACAGGGAGACGTCCGTTCTGTAATATTGGTGAGACTGTGGTCGGTCGGTCTCTCTTCCACGAATCGATGAGGTTCGACTAATAAATTGAGGGGGGTGGGGAGACGCCCGTTCGTCAGGATGTGGTCGGTCTCTCTTCCACTGATGGTAACGGAATGCTGACGTGGTTGTTTTGTTTGCTGATCAAACTGTAGCGGGTCCCACCTGTAAGACAGTAATGGAATGACGATGTGGCAGCGCTGCTGACTTGGATAGGCTGCATGTTAAGAGAAATAACATAGTGGGGATGAACTATTTAGGTATTATAGATAGATAACCACCCCAACATTAATTACAATGATCGAGGCGGTTTCCAAGTAGTTCATGGGCACCGCACCGGATGGCTAATGTGCACAGGGGCTCCTTTAGATTATCGTAATGTTTGGTATTGTCATACTTTAAATTAGTGTTTGCTGTTCACGGGCAGCAGACATATTATTGTTGCCCGCAAGTATTGCTTACAAGTAGAAGAATTTGTCCTTATCAACGTGGCAAGTGCTTGGGGTACTAATCCCGGTAGCTTGGTGGGCTTTAACTTAATAGAGCCCCTCTCACATGCAGTTTATTTACTCAGTGGTCCTTCTACATCATTGTAACATGGCTGTTAGCAGCAATTGCACACTTTGCAAAGTCGAGGACTCATGAACGAGTAAATAGGGGATGAACGAGTCACATCCTCCGGTTGGCCAAGCCAACGCGGCGGCGGCGGCATCAGCCGATGCCTTCTTCTTAGCGACTACGTCTTCAGCCATGGAGACGTGGACGGATCAGGAGCAGTCACTAATAGAAAATAGGGCTTTCGTTCGGCCAGAAAAGAGCATTAATCCCGGTTGCATTACGAACCGGGACTAATGTGAGCATTAGTCCCGGTTCGAGCGGCGAGGGCACCGTACAGGCATTACTCCCGGTTCAATTGAGACCTTTAGTCCCGGTTGGTGCCACGAACCGGTACTAAAGGGTGCGCTGCCCATTAGTACCGGTTCGTGGCACGAACCGGTACTAAAGGTCTAACCTTAAGTACCGGTTCGTGCCACGAACCAATACTAATGGGGTTGAGACCTTTAGTACTGGTTCGTGCCACGAACCGGTACTAATGGTGCAATTTTCAAATCCTACCCTTTGTATCGCCTTTTCAGTTTTGTAAAAAGCAAAAGAAAATGATAAAAACTTCAAAAGTTAAAATCCTTCGAGATGTAGTTATGTTACCACATCTACTAGTTAGGAAAATTTAAAAACTTAAATTTGGACATGTTTTGCAAAAAGTGTAGGGAAAATGTAAAACGGCTATAACTTTTGCATACGATGTCAGAAAAAAACGTATAATATATCAAAATGTTTAGCACGAAAATCCGCATCCGATTTTGACAGCCCATGGCCTGTTTCCAAATTTTTAGACTCCTCAAATTCCAAAAGGAAAAAAAGTTATGCTCAAATTTCAGTTTTTTTAAATTTTTGTTAAATTTGGTCAAACTATGGTCAAACTACTTATTCAAGAAGTATTAGTTTTACTAAATAATTATTCAAGAATATTAGTGTTACTAAATAATTATTTCAGTTTATTTGAATTTTGGTCAAATCTGGTCAAACTATGGTCAAACAATGGTCAAACTACTTATTCAAGAAATATTAGTGTTACTAAATAATTATTGTTTTTAGAACAATAGTTTCAAACTCAAACAGTGAAATGTGTGAATTCATGCTCAAGCTAAACTCCTGAGGGTTAATAGGATTGACATCTTACTACTGTGAGGATAACAACAAGCAGACTTGAAAACGAGGGAGAATAGAACCCGGAAGTTAAGCGTGCTCCGGCTGGGGGAGTGGGAGGATGGGTGACCGTTCGGGAAGTTAGATGATTTGGAATGATGAGGGTGATTAGAGATTAAATTGAGCAGTGATGAGAGGTGATTAGAGATTAGAGGTTAAAATAATTCAGAAATTTCAAAATCGGGAAAATATTTCAAAAAAAATTATTTTTTTTTTCAAAAAAGTCCTTTAGTACCGGTTGGTGTTACCAACCGGGACTAAAGGTGGACCTCCAGGCAGCAGCCACGTGGAGGGTCTTTAGTCCCGGTTCGTATAAGAACCGGGACTAAAGGGTGGAGCATTTGTATCGACCCTTTAGTCCCGGTTCCAGAACCGGGACTAAAGACCCTCTAGAACCGAGACAAAAGACCCTTTTTCTACTAGTGTCACGTCAAGACGCTCCCTACAAACCTTATTGATGTTCTCCCAGGCAGAATCTCAAGCGACAGGGTTCCGGAGGCAGTTGCTCTCCCGATCAACTATGCACGCGGTCGTCGGGATGTGATTGAGTGAACTGTGTTAGGGTTTACTCCACTGGCAGTGCCTTCTTATATAGGCCGTCAGGTAGATGGGCCTGGGCTCAGGCCCACTACCGAGTCCGAGAATAGCCCACGGTCCAACATCTTGGACAATAGCTCTACTGTAGCAACTCATCAATTAATAGAATTAACCATTCCTGATCGGCAAAAATAAGCTTCGGCTCAGCTCATTCCCACATCATGCGGCGCGCGCGCGTCGTGTCGAGGCATGGCGAGGCGAGGCGGGCGGCGGAGGAGAAGGAGCGTGCGTGTACAACTCCTCTTCCCCAGCTCCCAATGACATGTGTTAGAGCAGCCCTTATAAAGGGGTCTCGCTCTCACTCCACTAGCAGTATGGTATTAATTTTCCCATCACTTGCCATGCACCTAAATGGTCCTTAGAGATTAACCAGGGATTATTGTCTTATATGGGCCTAAGCCCATCCATAATACAAAAACCACCCATAAGATCTTGAGGCACATACGTTTGTCAACTATTCCAAGCAATGTTTGATATACCAGAATTTTCAGTGAAGACTGTTAAGTTGAGCTTCCACGTAGAGCAACGGGATTAGACTTCTTCGCAACTGAACAATGGACTATGCCTTGAATTATCAGTTTGGCGTGTAGAAGTTTTCTCTATTGTCAGCTGATAATCCTGATATGTGGCTACCGAAGGCTAAACCCCACGGGTGTAGCTTATTAGTCTTACTTCTTATCTTCTCATGAGCTTCCTAGGGATTACCCAATCTCATAGATTGTGACCAGCAGTCGACCTTAGATAGGTGTGTTCCTCCATAGGATATTATGTAGGTTAGCATCTTGCTTACATAAGCTTTGGAACATATTAAGACAAAAGTCAGCCTGCCTTACAGATTTCAGAGTATTATTGCTTTTCGAACGGAGTGAGTTAATTAAGGATACTCTACTCAGTAGACCACCAGATTGTCTTCCTAGATCCTAATTCACGGGATCACCGATCACATATGTTGGGTTACCCCTGTGGCAACTTACGTGGATCTCATGCCCATCTCCCTCGATGCATTTTCTATCACAATCTGTGATAGTCCATCTGTAAAAGGGTCTGCTAGATTCTTAGCCGTTTGGATGTAATCCAACGCTACCACTCCGGGGTTTCTTGATTTTCTGACTGATTTTACTCATCTTCTTGTGTGCTTTGTGGAGTTCATGTTGTCCTTTGAACTCTAAGCCTTAGCAATCACTGTTTGATTGTCACAGTTCATAAGAATAGCCGAGATTGTTTTATCCACCACAGGCAAATCCATCAAAAGATGTCGAAGCCATTCTGCTTTGACGCATGATGTGTCTAATGCCAGTGGCGGAGCTTGCACCAAGAAGTTGGGCGGGCCATGCCAAAAGGAATTGCTACTAGCTAGTGTTTTGTGACCCCATGAGCTGGCTATAATAGGAGGTGAAGCTGCAGAGCTGGGCGGGCCATGGCCCATTCGGCCTTGCCTAAGCACCGCCAGTGTCTAATGCTGTGAGTTCTGCTTCCATAGTCGATCTCCTTAAGATCGTCTGCGTGCAAGACTTACAGAAAGCAACACCACCACAAAGTGTGAAGACGTATCCACTTGTGGTTTCATCTCATCTGCATCAGATATCCAATTAGAATCACTATACCAATCAAGTACCGTCGGGTACCAAGAATAGTGAATTCCGTAATTCACAGTACCTCGCAAATAACGCATCACTCACTCAACTACATGCCAATGCACATCTCCCGCATTGGAAACAAACTGGCTCAGTTTGTACACAGCAAATAAGATTTCAGGACGAGTAGCAGAAGCTAGGTACATGAGTGAATCAACCACTTGAAAATATCTCAATTGATCTATAGTCGTGCCTTTGAACTTCCAAATCCGCACATTAGGATCATATGGTATTGCAGAAGGTTTGTAGTCCGAATATCTAAAAGGACTCAAAATCTTCTCAACATAGTAGGATTGCAAAAGTATAATTTCACCCTCGATATTTCTCGGTAGCTTGATGTTCAAGATAACATTAGCCACGCCCAGGCCATTCATCTCAAAGTTATGAGATAGAAAAGTCTTCACTTCCTCAATAACTTTGAGGTGGTGTTTGACGAGATTTTGTCACTTATTTGCTTTCGCCACATGTCATTCAAAAAAGTATAAGTCGTAAAATAAAGCACTAGTGTGTATAATCAAGAGTACAAATGATCATGCCGTACATGCATATTTTCCCTCAAATAGTTGTGCTAATTTCTTTGGCGTAATTAGACGGGCTTGACATGATGCAGCCCATGCCCTGATGGGTGGATGCATCGCCGGAGGAATACAGTCATTTATTTCTCAAAAAAAAAACTTATCAGTCATTTATAATAAGCTTGCTAAAATAGGTTGATGATGCAACCGACGGGTCAACACGTACGTGAACATGATCTGATGGCCGGCTAGGAATTACGTACCTGCTGATACTTAGTTTGTTAGTATTCATGCTTATCCAAACAGGACTAGCACGCTGGGTGAGTCCTACATAGGTGCATGCATGCATGCCTAGGCCCATTATGCAGCTGGATTTGTATACTGCGTACGGCTGGTTGTTTCCATCAGACAAGGATATCGATCCTTCACCACTGGAGCAGATCAATGGCATAATCTCTCGCCCAGCATCCTCCCTAGTGACCGGCTCAGCTCAACAAGAAATTGGCGGAGCTTTTGGCATATTGGTGCGCCACCCATCGGCCTAGCTCCTCTCTATATAAAGAGATGCTGCCACACCACGTATACGCATCACACACAGATCACAGGAGGTCTTGCCTTCGTCAACCACCAGATGCACAACACGCACATCTTAGTTTCCATTGGCGGCTGCGTTGGCACGGCCACTCGTACCTATGGTAAGAAATGGTGAGATCTTACAACTTCCCTAAATCTTGCTTTGCTAATTATTGATTGGTTCACACCGATCAATTTTGTGACTCGAAAGTGCAGACCGTTTTGGCAATCAAGGTTGTCATTTGATTTGGATTCGGACGGACCGCTCTGAGAGCAGATCGTTATCATCAAGATATATCCAAGGAGTTTTTAACTGGTGATTGACTTTGATACGGATCGCTTTTATAGCAGATTGTATCCGTAGAGTAATAGTTATGCAGGATTTTAGACGGTGCTTGCCTTGGATTCAGTCATTCAGATCATTGTCATGATCGCCGTACAGAAATATTTGAGAGATAAGTATTGGCACTCGCCATGGACACGGATCACTGATATAGTTGATCGTTTCCATGCATAATATGTGAGAAGTGAACTACAATGTTCAACTTGGATTCGGATCACCTCAGGAGTAGATCGTTTCCGTGCAAATTTCAAATTTAGCCTGGCCGTGGAAAGTTCGGGCTTGAATGTATTTAGTGTCGTGATAGATTCGCCCATTTATATATATTTATATAAATGACCCAGCCAGGTGGACTTGCAAAGGTCCACAATTTTTTCTGTATAATCAGAAGGTAGTATGACACATTGCAATATTGTTTGTCTCGGGCTAATTAGTTTAGCCTGCATTGGATATTAAATAATAAGATCTAAATATATTTTCATGATTTGTGAACAACGTGATTACTCAACGTGATGACATGCCTGGCATGTAAATCTTGGTATTTCATTCACGACCCTCATGGCTAAGTGTCCGTTGCAAAGTCTCATGACACGGCTGGAACCTCTTATTAGTCTAGGCCGACGAGGCTAGGCATTTCCTCCTTGACCGACGAGGTTGGGTGACCATTACTTTCCTCGACAGATGAGGCCGGAATTATTACGTCTAAGCCGGCGAGGATAGGCATACGTCTCCATGGCCGACGAGGCCAAGAGACCGTTCCCCCTTTCCGTGACCGACGAGTATAGAACTCTTTTGTCCTGGCCGAAGAGGCCGGAAACCGTTCATGTCCTAACCGACGAGGCTGGACCCACTTTCTTCGAAACCGATGAGGCCAAATACAATTTTGTGACTTTTACTATGAACCCGGTGCCGACGAGGCCGGACATGTCATACCAAGGGCCGACGAGGCCTTGGAACATTCATGTCTTCCATTTTTACTTTTCAACGTATCATGAGAACATTTCAAGTTCAAGACGACGACCATCAGCGCGGCTTAATCGGAGGTGTTGTGCTGTATTTACTAGCAGATGTAATTAACCGGATTGTCTTACGAGGCTCCAAGAACCAGAACCCCACAATCGCTAGATATCTATCAGATATACTTGTCCATGGCACAATATATGTAATCATGTGGGAACCACACTTTGTAATTCTCAACAGAATTAACAAAGCAGTATTTCCCTATGTGTTTGTCTCTTTATTTATTTTGTATACGAACGTATACTAGCACGCCCGCATTTTTATTGCCGTTGTGCATTAGGAAATACCCCTACCCGGGGGGAGTCCCAAATATCAGTATGTCTGCTGCTTGTTTCACGCCATGTGAGTAAGTATCGAAGAAATCTTCTTCTCCTTCCAGGGCATAACTCTTGGCCACAAGCCTATCCTTGTACTTTTAAATAGTACCATCGGGCCTAAGCTTCCTCTTGAACACCCACTTACATGCCAATAGCAACCGTAAGGACGATCAGTGATCTCCCATGTCCCGTTAGCCAAGATGAAATCCATCTCGCTGGACCACATCCTACCATTAGTTAGCATCCTCAGATGCATAGGCTTCTGAAATGGAACTAGGAGTGTCGTCATCCATGAGGTACACGAGGAATTCATCACCAAAAGACTTTGTAGTCCTCTTTCTCTTGATCCTAGTAGGAGCTTCCTTGTCATCCCCCGTGGAACTTTCATCATTATTGTGTTTTGCATATCTCATGAGGAAAATATCCTCAAAGAATGTAACATATCTCTTATGGGGAAAATATCCTCAAAGAATGTAACATCCTTGGACTCTATAATTGTACTGACCTTCTGGTCAGGTACCTTGGATTATACTACCAGAAATCTATAGCCAGTTCTATTCTGAGCATAGCCCAAATTAACGAAGTCCATAGTCTTTAGTCCAAGCTTGCAATTATTGGGGATCAGCACACACTACAGGAATGAGGTAACTTGCCGTCTATGAATTACAGACGACAAAGACAAGAATACAAAGGGCAAAGAGTTTGCCGTCAGGATGCGGACAACAAAGTAAGACGACAAAGACAAGTTGGCAAATAATACTTTGTCGTCAGCTTTTCAATGTGATGACGGCAAAGACTTTGCCGTTAGCCAATCTCAATATTTTGCTGTCTGCACAAATAACAACAGACGGCAATGCATCATCTTTGCCTTCAGCCGAAACACGATCTTTGCCATCAGTACAATTACTCTATAGACATCAAAGTTTTTTTTAATTTAAACAAAATATACGCTGGACGCATGAACATCGACAAGACACGAAGCACTAGAGTAGAGTCCTGCTACAACATTCTCACGCAAAAAAGTTACAGATCTGAACATCAACAATTTCTTTATAGATCGAATTACAAAATACTTCTACAACTTATTTACAAAGAAAGAGGGCTCGGGGCGTTGGCTGCGGCCGTCGGTGGCGCGAGCGTAGGAGGCGTGGGGCAGCCCTCGTCGGCAGCTGCACGGGCCATGGAGCCGCTCGGCGTGCTGCACCAGTTGGGGGCGAACGATAGCGGCCCTTCGCGTCTGTCGATGCTCCCTGCGACAGCCGGTGGCGTGAGCGACGACCAATGGCCCGAGCAGCGGTGGCGGCTGGGGGCCCGAACGCCCGAGCGGCGGAGGCGGTTCATGGCTCGTGCGGAGGTGGCGGTCGGTAGCGCGGGCGGCGACCGATGGCTTGAGCGACGGTCGCACGAGCGGCGACCAGTGGCCCGAGAGGCCACGGCGGTGGGCGGCCCGAGAGGCGGAGGCGGCTGGTGACCTGAGCGGCCGCGGCGGCTAGCAGCCCGAGAGGCGGAGGCGGCTGGTGACCCGAGCGGCGGCCGCCCATAGCGCGAGCAGTAATGGAGAAGAGAGGGGCAGGGACGTGAGCGGCGGCCAGTGGCCGGAGCGGCGACGGCCGGCGAGATCAAAGCCCGGCAGTGGAGTTGCTCTGGATCGATGCGGGGCCCAGGGATACGAGAGAGAGAGAGAGAGACGAGTCGTGGGGGTGGAATCCAGTGGATAAGATTGGTGGGCTGCGGGTGGTTGGATTGGGGCCCACAACGTGAAGGGAGAGAGAGAGTGGTGGGGTGGGATGTGCATCTATGGTGGATGTTGCTGCCAAGTCATCGATCCGTGGGATCGATCCGTGGGCTATGTTTTCTCTTTGTCGTCTGCGTTTTTACTTGCAGACGATAAAGAGCTCACTTTGTCGTCTATGAAAAAAATGTTGTTGACAAAGACTATACCGTCTGTGCTTTTTTCTGTAGACTGCAAAATGAGCTCTTTGTCATCTGTTAAAGAAACGTAGACGACAAAGATACTTTGCCGTTTGTCATTTCTTTACTAACGGCAAATTAGTCTTTGCCGTCAGTCGTTCTTTGCCGCCAGCAGCTGTAGGCAAAATTAGTCTTTGTCGTCTGTCCCGACGAAATGCTGACGGCAAAGTGTAGTAATGACGGCAAATTTCCTGTTTCCTGTAGTGACATTGACTTTCGCCACACAATCCCAAGTGCACAAGTAAGAGAGTGTACTTCTTTTCGTTTCGCATTGCTCATAGGGAGTAGTATCATTATCCTTCGAGGCAAGTGTATTCGTAAATTCACATGATGTCAATACAGCCTCCCTCCGACATGCCTTGGATAAACCTGATGTATCTAACAGGGCATTGACCAAATCTATTAGAGTACGGTTTTTCCGTTCGGCAACCCCATTTGACTGGGGTGGATAAGGAGGCGTCCTCTCGTGAATATACCATGTTCCGCACATAATAAATCGAACACATTAGAAAAGTACTCCACCAAGATCAGACCGGACTCGTTTTATTTTCTTCTCAAGTTGGCTCTCAATTTCTACCTTATAGATTTTAAAGTAGTGTAGAGCCTCATCCTGTTTATTTAACAAATCCACATAATAGAATCTAGTAGAATCCAATCAAAGTCATGAAGTATTTCTTTCCACCTTTAGTCAACACACCATTCATCTCGCAGAGATCTGAATGTATGAGCTCTAATGGTGCCATGTGTCTCTCCTTCATAGGCTTGTGACACTTGCGTGGTTGCTTTGCATGCACACACACATGGCACTTAGACACTTTAAATAAAGTGAAACTTCGGATAAAATTCATCTTACATAGCGGCGTCATACAACCGGAATTTAAGTGACAAAGACGTGAATGCGAAATCTCATAATTATTCACATTAGAAATGAATTTGATTCATGACTTTAATACAGAAATCATCAAGGTAAAGGCAGAATAAACCACCACAATTATGTCCTTTTTCAATAAACAGTCCATATTGAGATACGACTACTTTCTTGGATTCAAATACTAACTTAAACCCTTATTTGCATAGAAGGGGGCCACTGACAAGATTCTTCTTAATGGCAGGGAAATGATGCATGTTCTTCAGTTGCACGATTTTTTCCGAAGTGAACATCAGATCTACCGTGCTAACATAATGACCAGAAGTATGCGAGCCATTCCCCATCAGGATGGAACAATACTGTGCAACCTGGCAAGAAGAAAACAAAGACACATCAGCACACATATGAATATTGGTCCGAGTGTCAACCCACCAATTAGTGGACTGACAAACTGAAAGTACAGTAAATAGATTACCATACCTAGATGCCCAATCATCGTTGCTCATAGTGACATTGACAGACTTGGAATTCTATCCTGGCTTCTTATAGTTGTTTGGGAACTTGTTTGCCCAGTGTTTCTCTAAACGACAAGTAAAGCAGTCATCTCTCATTTTGCCTTTCTTCTTACCCTTCTTCTAAAAGGTAGTATTCAGCTGGACAGAGTTCTTTCCCTTGAACTTGTGGGAAATCTTCTACACCACATTGGTGCTAGAAGAACCATCTACCCCTTTCATGTGTGAGCCCTTTGCTATCGAGTTTTTCTCAACACTTAGATGACCGATGACTTCCTTAACAGAGAATTCACATCTCAAGTTCTTGAGAGAAGTAGCAAAGTTCCTTCATCCAGGATGTAATTTTGCAATAATGTCAACTTCGACAAACTTGTGTGGTAACTCACCCTTCAGGAGCTCCAGCTCCTTTGTGATGCACTATATCTCATGAGCCTAGTCTAATATAGGACGGTTATCAACCATCCTGTAATCATGGAACTGCTCCATGGCAAACAGTTCACTGCCAGCATCGGTTGCGCCGAACTTACCTACGAGCGCATCCCACAAGTTTTTGGCAACACGCATATGGAGATACACGTCTACCAGCTTGTCTCTGGAAATTACATAGTAAAACCAACTTTCGCAGCAGTAAGAAAAAGACCAATTGAATGTATGAAGTCCTCAAGAATCGGGTAATGGGCCAACACATGACCACATGTACGTCACTAGCATTTTTTTCGTCCAAGCACCATCAACTGCTCATTATTCCGGATAATGCCCATACCAACTCTTGTAATTCATCCATTTCAGGGAAACATGGCGCAAGACTGACGAACGCGTTCTTCAGGGGATCCTACAAAAAATGCAAGCCGGCAACAACTTTTGCTGCTACCTAAGTCCAGTTGTGTATGCGAACGTTTTTTTGTGTGTGGAGTCCTCCGAGGCATGCCTTTCCATAGCCACGCCTTTTCACAGCTGATCCTTATTAGTTTCTTTGAGGCGTGATTGCCGTAGCCGCACCTTTCCATTCTATTTACTTGGTTCTCTCTTTTTGAAGAATTCTTTCTCGCTATATATTTGTGAGCAATCTTAGTACAAATTCTCGAGGCTGCTAACTAATTTCAGATCACACATGTATATAAATTTATGGAATAGATTATAAGGGAGCTAGGTGGTACTATAAAATAGATATAAGAATACACTCCTCTAAACGCAAGACTAAACTGTCTCAGTTGGATATAAGCTTCGGTTTTGGTTGCCAGGTCACGAGTTCGATTCCTCTCTTGAGTGAAAAACTTTTTGCCCATCCCACTAGGCAACATGGGTTGACTTAGAGGCCTCTTTGATGTATGCAATGCAAAGTGATGTACTGCCGGTTGATTATATAAAATGTCATTCGTGTTTCTGTATAAGTGCATGATGGTACAATAATATCACCTCACTTTATTATTAGGTTTAGATATAGAGAATGTTGACCGGATAAAAACTCATCTCGGGTTCTCGACCATAGTGTCAATTTTTTAACACAGTATAGACGTTGATGCTCATGCATGCACACATATGCACACACGCTCACCCTACCCCTATGAACATACCGTCAACTTAAGACAATGAAATTAGGAAAGCATAAGAGCCCTGCAGAAGTTTATATGTTAAATTGTTGGCACACCTATCCATGTCAGCAGCCAGCTCCACATCATACAATGTCTTCAATGCATCGTATGTTAAGCTGTATGTAACAAGAGAGATGATACACCAGAAGCATTGAATTACTATGGAAAACAGGTGCATCACATCTTTGTAACCACATATGATGCTTTGCTTGCAAGCACGTACATGAGAAAAGATTTTCAAATTCGGATAGAAGTAGCACTACAGCCAAACATAGTTTAAAAGAAGTAGAAATTATTACAAAATAACATAGTAGTAGTGCCCTCTATTTCAGTTCTTACATAGAGGGACAGAAGAACAAACAACACGGACCTAGTCGCCAAAAAGTAATCAACTAAACAAAATAAGGCAAAGGTTTCCTTCAGTTTAGCTTAACAATAATATAGAAGACCAAGTCGCTGTCCAGCACTATGGAAACTCCAATAACCTGCCGTGAATCTATTCATTTTGGTAGATTCCATGAGTGTCTTGATCTTACCAGTCCCAGCCTGAGAAATAAGAGATAAGAAAGAAGGTCGTTAACACCATTCAATCATTTATGCATTAGTTAGCTGAGCATGTACATGTATACCAAGAACTATTTTTTTAGGTATAGAAAAGACATAACTAATTATTTAGCCAATTGTGAAACCTCTTTAAAAGCATCATTTGTGGTTACAAGATGTGTTGTAATGTTGATCATATGTTTCCCTAGTAATTTAATGCTTCTGGTATGGTGTCTCTCTTATCACACACAACTTAACATACAATCTACGGCGGACACGGGCCCCAGGCAGCTCGGGCTGCTGCCTGGGGCATGACCACTGATTACTTTGTTGATTGTAGCAACAGTGTAGCCTATGGCGGCCTGTGGCGTGAAGGAATCCTGGCGCCCCCACTGCATACAATCACCTACAATTCCCGTGCTAATTTCCCAACCATTCATTATGCTGACGATATTGTCATTGTGATGCCTGCTTCCGCAAATGAGCTCCTTCAGCTCAAGAACTTCATTATGCATATCACAAATTTACTGGGCTGAGGGTAACCTATGGTAAGTCCACCATTGTTCCCATCAACACTACTCAATCAAAATTGATTAAGCGGGCCTCCATTATGGGATGCTATGTTGGGTCTATGCCTTTTACCTACTTGGGTTACCTTTACCCAACGATAAACCCAAAATAATAGACTTTATGCCCGTCCTGAAAAGAATTCAGACTAGATTGACATGTTTTTCATATGCTCTTTCATATGCTAAGAAATTAGTGCTAGTCAAATCAGTTTCCTCAAGCCTCACAATTTTCTTCATTAGCCCCTTTTCTCTTCCTTCTGGCAATGTTTCTCAGCTCAACAATTTTCTCACACACTGTTGTTGGAAGAACTATGTATGGGAGACAGCGGCACTATATTGATTCCTTGGGATACAATATGCTTATCTAAGCAAGAAGGGGGTTTGGGAGTACTTGACTTAGCCAGTCACAACAAGTGTTTATTGATGAAACATCTGCACAAGCTCTTTAACTATGAAGACCTCCCTTGGGATAAATTAATCTAGGACTCTTACTTGGTAAATTAACAACTCTCTCAATGTATGGGGGGATGATTTTGGTGGAGAGAGATTACCAAACTTATGCCTACTTTCATAGAGATTGCCAAATGCCCTGTTTGTAAAGGAAATATTGTCATGATCTGGAATGATAACTGGAATTATAAGGGGACCATGAAAGATAAATTCTTGGAGCTCTCTCTTATGTCGTTACAACATAGATTTCTTTCAAAACAACCAAAGAAACATCTGATATGGTGGATTTACTCCATACTGTCATGTGAATGCAAGATTATGATCAGTTTTAGCACTTTCAAGTTCTCGTTAATATCACCCATCTAAGGGATCATTTAGGCAAGTGGTCGTATCCATGTGGTAATCAAAATTTCTCCTATATCAAACTTTATAAGTCATTTAGACAACATCCTGCAGCACATCAGCTCTTTCAATCGGTGTGGAAAAGTGCAATTATGCCTAGATACATAATCTTCTTGTGGTTGATCCTTCATGATAGCATAAACACATGGATTCTGCTCCATAGGAAGATCTTCCACATTCTTTCCTTTGCTTTTGCAATTTGCGCTAACGATATGGAGGAGATTTTTTTTACTTATTATGTGCTTGTCAATTAGTTTTGGATTGTTGGAATGTCCTGACTGCAGTTTGAAAGAGTGGTATCTCTATGCTACACTACCACAAACTGAAATATTTCTATGCGTAATTTTTTTTCCTATCAGGCCTGCGCTAGCACAGAGGAAAATGGCCTATATTCCTGTGCATCAACCCAAAGCCCACAGGAATGATAATATCGTTGTCGGTCCAAGCTCGGCCCATAGGACTAGCTTGTATCCCTGTCGTGCATGACTCACAGCAAAAAACAAGTCCATCTCTGGCGCCATATATTCAGCTATGCGCGCCAAAGTAAAGCCCATCCTGCCATTTCGCAAAAATTTGGCCCACCACTCACAGGTTGAAATAAAACCCTAGTTAGAAAAGAATCCCAAATCACATCCCACCCGAGCAATCCTCCGAGTCCCAGGTCCTCCCCAAATCCCTGGCCGACGCCGGCCGGCTGCGCCCCAAATCCTTCGTAGTCATTCGGTCACCAGATCTGAAATGGATAGACTTAACTCCCTCTTATATTCGTGTTATACATTTTTGTGGTCATGTACCATTGAGTAGTTGCACTTAACAGTATTGAGATTGGTATTGTGATTTGTGCCTAACTATTAAGAACCTCTAATAACTTTTCTACTCAGGCTGAGCCTGACTTGTAAGAAGCCTCGAATAACTTAGGCGGTTAGTTGATAATTCTTTAAAACTAATGAAGAAGCATGTTATCAGGTTGTCATTTGAATGGATTTTGTTAGTTTCATGGTTTGTATCAAGTCTAGCATATCAATTGATACGTCCAAAACGTATCTATAATTTCTGCTTGCTCCATGCCTCTTTTGGGTGATATTGCTATGATATTCATACACTTCCATACACTTTTGACCATATTTGGACTAACCTATTAACTCAGTGCACCCCAGTGCCAGTTTCTGTTTTCGGCTGTTTTTGTATTTCAGGTTTTCACATTACGAGAACTGCCAGGAAAAATCCAGAAAAATTATATAAAAAATCAGCGTTCCAGAACCTACCGTGCGCCCGAAGGACAGCCGGGGGGGGGGGGGGCACCAGGGCTCCAGGCGCCCTGGCGGCGCGCCCCCCTGGGCCGCGCCGGGGGGGCGCCTGGGCCCCCCGAGCCTCGTCTGGTGCCCCCCTTTGGCATATATTTAGAGCGTCCTCCGAAACCCTCGAGACGGGAACTCTTTTTCGCGATCTCATCTTTGTTCCGCCGCCGCCGCCGCTTCCAAGATCGGGAGCACCAGGAGAACTCTTCCCGGCACCCTGCCGGAGGGGAGGATCATCATCGGGAGCCTCTCCACCACCATGGACGCCTCCCGGATGAGTTGTGAGTAGTCTCCCTTGGACCATGAATCCATGACCAGTAGCTATGTGATGTTCTCCTCCCGTTCTTGTGCTTCACTAATTAGTCCTCGTGAGCTGCCCTACATGATCGAGGCACATATGAAATCCTTATGCTGTTGCTATGTTGAGTTTGCTGGGATCCGATGGATCATGAGATTATGTTTAGATTGTGATTGAGTAATATATTTGATCTACCTCTTTTATATTTATGTTCGTATGTAATTCTTGCATGTTCTCTGTTGTTATTTATTGCTTTGGCCAAGTAATAGGTAGTGACTCCAAGAGGGAACGTTATGCTCGATTGTGGGTTCATGCCCCTCGATGACTAGTTTGAGTGACAGAAACATGAGTCTAGGGGATGTGCTGGTGCCACAAGGGGGAAAACAACGGTGCTTGTGCCCGCGGGTGCAAGGATTGTTTACTTTACGCAAAGTTCTTTTAATGCAGTTGTCTGTTGCATTGAGTTTACACTATGGGTGGGACTCGCAACTTAATACCAGCGAGATGTTCTGGATAGATATCTCAAGGTGGATGATTAGTAGTAGATATTGATGGATTTCGGTCTACTTACTTTGGCGTACCGCCCATGCTTTGAACCTCAACCTTTCTTGCAATGTAGTCAACATTGATTTGCGTTCATGGTCCTGTCAATTGCTCAGCTGTAATTCGTTTACCTCACATAGCTGTTTTTCGTCTTTTGGGAGAGAGACATCACTAGTGAACATCATGAGACTCCGGTCCATATTACCATCATTGATCACATCCGCTATTTACTTTTCGCTATTATTTACTATTGCAAACATTATCTATCACTACTATCATTTGCGTTTAATCCTTTGTGAACTACAAGGCCGGAGGGATTGACAACCTCTCTGTACTCGTTGGGAGCAAAGTTATTTGTATCTGTGTGCAGGTCCACGTTGATTGCTAATATCTGGCGCCGTAGCAGTTGACACCTTCTTGTTGACCTAGGAGTCTCTGGGGATTCGATCCTTGGTATCTTGCCAAGGGAAAAACTTCCGCAACACTACATCTCACGCCTTCCACTTGGGGTAACCAACGAGGGGCTAGAGTCCCATCAAGGAGTTTTTCTGGCGCCGTTGCCGGGGACTCCACTCTTCAGGATAGGGGAGTTGCACACTATCTTTTATCTTTGCTTTTTAGTCTTGTTAGTTTACCTTTCACTTTTCTTTATGTCTTTTCACTAGTTATGCTTATGGACAACCTTGCTATTGGATCGTTGCTTGTGGGAAGACGCCCCACACCTGTGGTGGTTGCTCCTACCCCTACTGAAATTGTGCCCTATAAAATACCAACTGGTATTATCAATTATGTTTTGGCTAATCGTTATGCAGGAGACAGACATCCCGGTGAACACTTGCTATATCTGTCACAATTATGTTCATTATTTAAGCTTGCATGTGTATCAAGGGAGTTTGTAATAGGACATTGTTCGCCATATCACTTATAGATAAAGCTTCAGATTGGTATAAGCTTCTCGATAACTCGCACTTGCTTGATTGGCAAGAGCTTATGTCTCTCTTTTATACTAAGTTTTATCCTCTTCATGATGCTTATGTGGAGAGTAAGAGTACCTTTTTGCATGTGGATCATGGTAACAATGCTTTATGTGATGCTTATATTGTTGAGTTTATTCGTGATCCCACTGAAAATTATTATGAGAAGAGAACATATGCTTATAGATATTTCAATAATATCAAGTTCCATCTCTTTATGTTGAAGGTTTTGAAGCTGCACTTGTTTTGCCTTCCTATGCTTATTGCTTTGTGCTTCAATGAATTATTCTATTGCAATATTCCTATGCATAGGAAGCATGTTAGGCTTAAATGTGTTTGGTATTTGCTTCTTGATGCTCTCTTTTGTTCTTCAACTCTTATTCCTACGAGAGCATCATTAAAATCTTATGCCTAGCTTAAAGGCATAAAAGAAAGCGCTTTTGGGAGGCAGCCCACATGAATAAAAATTTTATTTTTGCTTTTGTTGTGTCTTGATGTTGTTTACTACAGTAGCATCATCATTGTATCTTTGCTTTTCAATTTTGTGCCAAGTATAGCCTCTGATTGCTAGAAAGTTCAAAAGTTGTGAGGTGCTGTCCAGGAAACAGATTCTGTCCTTGGATAGAAAAATTCGTATAAAATCACCAGATCATCTTTTGGTCTGAATGTTTTCGACAGCGTTCTCTATATAATTGTCTTTCGTGCATCTGTTCTGAGTTTTTTGATTTGAGTTGCAGAAGTACCCCGAACAGATCAATTACTACCTGCTGTTCTGTTTTTCACAGATTCTGTCCTGTTTTGCCTTTCCTTCATTTTGCAAACCAAGAGCTTGCTTTTTCTTTGCAAAAACCTTTTGGCAATCTTGAGAAACAGTAGAACTTCAAGAATATCTTTATTTCCAGCAAGGAACAATTATTTTATTAAGGGTACTAACCTCGCTAATCAGATTATAATGAGTTATGTATGAAGGGAGTTTTCAAGTGTGCGAGGGAAGATGATAAAAAGATTCAGGAGTGTCAAGCGCTCAAGCTTGGGGATGCCCCCGTGCACCCCCAAGAAATATTCAAGGAGACTCAAGCGTCTAAGCTTGGGGATGCCCCCGTGCATCCCCTTCTCCATCAACATTATCAGTTCGTCTTTCGTTCCACTATATTTTAATCACTTCATGTGTTATGTGCGATGCTTGGAGCGTCTTGCTTTTAGTTTCCTTTTTAGTTTTTCATAACGAATCGGAACTCAGCGTTCTTTATGTGGGAGAGAAACACGCTCCACTTCTACCTAGAACATAACATAGAATTTTCATGTCTATCCTTGTTGTGTGTGTTCTTTGTCTTTTAATAGCTACTATCATGTTCAGCTCTTAGTATTCATGCTTATCTTTTCAAAGAGCTTTTGTTTAGTTGGTTGCTTGAACTCTCTTTAATTACCATGCTCATCTTATTAAGAGAGTTTGCTTCCGTTGCATTGGTTAATATGTCTATGATAAAGATGCTACATGCATAATGGCACTTAGTAGTTCAGGTTTTCTTATGGTTAGTCTCAAATAGCTGGGGGATTCCCAATGTGTTATTGGAGTACCAACATGATTTGTTTGCCTATGATGTGGTATGGTTTAGTAATATCTTCCTTCAAGAATTTATTTTGATTGACTTGGCGTATGCTCACGCATATTTAAGACTGTAAAGAAAGTCTGTCAAGCCTTGATGATCTTTTATTTTTGAGTAGCGATATAACTTCCATGCCTGATTCAATATTACTTTGTCGCTCTGCATGATATGACCGTCATTGCTCTCTTAGTTGGTCGCTCCCAGTCTTTTGCTAACCTCCACCTGTACTAAGCAGACTAACTTTGCAATACATAGCTCATGGGAAAGTAGCTTAAAAACTATTGTGGTGAAGAATATGTTGCTTATGTATCTTATTTCTTATAAGTTGCTTGCTGAGTGGTAGCCATGTTTCTGGGCCATCAACTGTCACACTTTTGTTGAATATCATGTGAGTTGCTATGCATGTTCGTCTTGTCTGAAGTAAGGGTGATTTGCCATGGGTTGAATGAATATGCATATTGTTAGAGAAGAACATTGGGCCGCCAACCAAAGCCATGTATCATGGTGGAAGTTTTAGCTTGGACATTAATCCTCAATCTCTTATGAGAATATGCTTATGCATTAAAGAGGAGTCCATTATCTATTTTCTATGTTGTCCCGGTATGGATGTCCTCAAGTTGAGATCTATCAAAAACGAGAAATCAAATGCGATTTATCTCCTTGGACCTTTGTACAGGTGGCATAGAGGTACCCCTTTGTGACACTTGATTGAAACATATGTAATGCAATGACAATCCATGGAAATCCGAGCTAATTAGGACAAGGTGCGAGCACTATTGGTATTCGATGCATTAGGCTTGTAACTTATAGGATGTCTTATGCATGACACATATGAAGTACTACTACCATTGACAAAATTGCTTCTATGTTTTCAAAATAGAAAAGCTCTAGCACATAACCATTCTTTTACTTTTATGTTGAGTCTCCACCTTCTTTTAAAGCACCAACTACTGAGAGCATGATTGTCATTCTAAGTGTAATGTGCATTGTTCCAAAGTAGCATTGTCTTTTGCATGATTGTGATATCGTTTATTTTGAAATCATTGTATCTAGTCATCACTTAAACCTTGAAGGTGCCCCTGCATTTATGTTTTGCTTCACTAAAGGGGGAAAGCTAGATATCACTTTATCATATTTGCACATCATGTTCATTGCAAATATTTTTGATGTTTCAGTTTCATATTGTAAAACTTTCAGTCCTTTGTGATTTTCTCATGAGGCAACTTAATTACTATAGAATCATTGTCTCAGTAAGCTTTTGTCATATGACTATGAGAAAGTCCTATATGGTTAATAGCATGTCACCACAGAAATTATTCTTGTTATCATTTACCTACTCGAGGACGAGCAGGAATTAAGCTTGGGGATGTTGATACGTCCAAAACGTATCTATAATTTCTGCTTGCTCCATGCCTCTTTTGGGTGATATTGCTATGATATTCATACACTTCCATACACTTTTGATCATATTTGGACTAACCTATTAACTCAGTGCACCCCAGTGCCAGTTTCTGTTTTCGGCTGTTTTTGTATTTCAGGTTTTCACATTACGAGAACTGCCAGAAAAAATCCAGAAAAATTATATAAAAAATCAGCGTTCCAGAACCTACCGTGCGCCCGAAGGACAGCCGGGGGGGGGGGGCATCAGGACTCCAGGCGCCCTGGCGGTGCGCCCCCCCCTAGGCCGCGCCGGGGGGCGCCTGGGCCCCTCGAGCCCCGTCTGGTGCCCCCCTTTGGCATATATTTAGAGCGTCCTCCGAAACCCTCGAGACGGGAACTCTTTTTCGCGATCTCATCTCTGTTCCACCGCCGCCGCCGCTTCAAAGATCGGGGGCACCAGGAGAACTCTTCCCGGCACCCTGCCGGAGGGGAGGATCATAAATCGGGAGCCTCTCCACCACCATGGACGCCTCCCGGATGAGTTGTGAGTAGTCTTCCTTGGACCATGAGTCCATGACCAGTAGCTATGTGAAGTTCTCCTCCCGTTCTTGTGCTTCACTAATTAGTCCTCGTGAGCTGCCCTACATGATCGAGGCACATATGAAATCCTTATGCTGTTGCTATGTTGAGTTTGCTGGGATCCGATGGATCATGAGATTATGTTCAGATTGTGATTGAGTAATATATTTGATCTACCTCTTTTATATTTATGTTCGTAAGTAATTCTTGCATGTTCTCCGTTGTTATTTATTGCTTTGGCCAAGTAATAGGTAGTGACTCCAAGAGGGAACGTTATGCTCGATTGTGGGTTCATGCCCCTCGATGACTAGTTTGAGTGACAGAAACATGAGTCTAGGGGATGTGTTGTTGCCACAAGGGGGAAAACAACGGTGCTTGTGCCCGCGGGTGCAAGGATTGTTTACTTTACGCAAAGTTCTTTTAATGCAGTTGTCTGTTGCTTTGAGTTTACACTATGGGTGGGACTCGCAACTTAATACCAGCGAGATGTTCTGTATAGATATCTCAAGGTGGATGATTAGTAGTAGATATTGATGGATTTCGGTCTACTTACTTTGGCGTACCGCCCATGCTTTGAACCTCAACCTTTCTTGCAATGTAGTCAACATTGGTTTGCGTTCGTGGTCCTGTCAATTGCCCAGCTGTAATTCGTTTACCTCACATAGCTGTTTTATCGTCTTTTGGGAGAGAGACATCACTAGTGAACATCATGAGACTCCGGTCCATATTACCATCATTGATCACATCCGCTATTTACTTTTCGCTATTATTTACTGTTGCAAACATTATCTATCACTACTATCATTTGCGTTTAATCCTTTGTGAACTACAAGGCCGGAGGTATTGACAACCTCTCTGTACTCGTTGGGAGCAAAGTTATTTGTATCTGTGTGCAGGTCCACGTTGATTGCTAATATCTGGCGCCATAGCAGTTGACACCTTCTTGTTGAACCTAGGAGTCTCTGGGGATTCGATCCTTGGTATCTTGCCAAGGGAAAAACTTCCGCAACACTACATCTCACGCCTTCCACTTTGGGTAACCAACGAGGGACTAGAGGCCCATCATCAATCATATGCTGCTAGAACAAATTACTCCATTATTTTTTCTATAGCTATAAAATTAGGTAAGTTTGCTGTGACAAAAACAAGTAGGGCATATATGCCAATGTTATTGCGGGAAACTGAGATACCAAATAGATTATGCTTATTATATCTTGTAGATATTGTTCCTATTTATTTTTACCTTTTTCGAGCAAACTGTTTACACTTGCATTTTTTCTCAAATCCAGTTTTGTCCACTTCAGGGTAACCTTGAAGAGAAGCTTGCAATTTTTTTAATAGAAAATTAGGTCTCACATTGTGAATATTTAGTCGATGCCCTTGTGTGTTGTTAGATGCTGCACCTTAGTTTTTGTTGACGATTCATGATGTAAATTATATGGAATTATATCCGAAGATACGTGAATCTGTAACTCTATTGTTGGTGTAAGATATTGATATTGCTGTTTCTATGTTTATGTTTAAACATTCTCAATAATGGAACAGCTATGTGTAGATCTATGTTTTGTCCATTGGTTCCTTATTTTCCTGACGGTACGTCTGACAGAGATATACAATTTTCCTGGTTTGCCAAAGTTGACGCCTACATGACCCTGTCGGGCCAAAACCGTCAGGGAAATGAGGAAAACCGACATGAATGAAGTCCCTGTCGGCCAGCCGATAGACATATTTTATTTTCCCTGTCAAGCTATGCCTGACGGTTAACCCTGACGGCTGGC
Organism: Secale cereale; assembly: GCA_902687465.1. Classification (NCBI taxonomy): domain Eukaryota; kingdom Viridiplantae; phylum Streptophyta; class Magnoliopsida; order Poales; family Poaceae; genus Secale; species Secale cereale. The sequence continues at coordinate 892,912,188 of LR738715.1, forward strand.
CGACGGGAAATACTATTCCTGTCGGTATAACATATATGCCTATCGGTTTAGAGCTCACAGAAATATTCCAGATTCTGGTAGTGCTAGATCATATCCTACTCACCATCATGTTCTCCCGTCAAATATTGCCATAAAAATTATATTTATGTGATGTTGCCATATTTGGATGCAACAAAATGATTGGATTTCAAGAATATACGCCCCAGTATTGCATCTTGGAAATACCAACTCAAGTTGGATCTCCTGTTGTTAATTCAGAGAATCAAGCATAGTTTTAAAGCAGACCTCCAAAGCTGGATTACTGAACATCTAGTATAAGCAAGTTTGTTTCACATGGAGTTTCTAAGAGCTGGAATCCATGAATTTAGTTTTAGTTTTGTTGCCCCTTTTTGTTTGAACTTGTATATATTATACTTTTTATTAACGAAAATACCAATAAAAATTATTCTACGGTTTCATCCATCGAAGAGCTTGTATGACATGTTGTTGGTTGTTGAAGTGGATAGCCTGTACCAATAATTTAACATACAGATAGTTGGAGATGCTTTAACACCTCACCTCGAGTTCTCGACCACTATTGCATAGATGATAGGACTAGTTGTACAAAATAAATTGGGAAGTCAGTACAATTAAATCGCTAATCACAGGAAACCATTTTGAAAATTGGATTTGACCAACATGACAAGTTGTGAAAAACAAAATAACAATCCCTCGCAAATTTGACTGGTACCTAAAATAAATCATTATGGCAATCATGTTAAAGCAACTCGACGTAATTAAACCAGTAGTTATAGCAAATCATTAATACAATTTGGTTTAAACAACATGACAAGGTGTCTAAAACAAAAGGACAGCCTAACACAATTTAACATGTACGAAACCATTATGAGAAATGTGTTTAAACACCACAGCAAGTTGTACACAACAAAATGAGAACTTTGTCATCATAGCAATTACGTGTAAATAACCTGACAAGTTGCGTAAATAACATAAAAACTTGGTCCAGTTAATACTGGCAACTATCAGTAAGCTATAGCACAACATATATGAAATAATAGATATGAATATGAAGGTAATTTTGTGAGTAGCAAGCACATACAAAATGTTCAACGTCAAAGCGCCATCTAACACTATTTTTCAGTGCACAGGGAGAAACCTATCATGCATGCATGTGGAGCTAAACTTTTTTGAGATGATGGCAAAAGCAACAAGAAGAGAAATGAGGGATGGATTCTTTTTTAGTATTTTTTTTTAAATAACACATTTTTTAATTAATTTTCATAAATATTACGCTGGATAAAAAAATTTCAAAAATAATACACCGTCGGCCCGCTGCAGGCCAACTGGGCCTAGTCGGCCCACAGCAGGCCGATTGGATTCCAGTCGGCCTATAGCTGGCCGACTGGCCCCTGACGACCCACTGTGGGCTGATTGGGTCCTGTCAGCCCACTGTGGGCCGACTGGAGCTAATTGGCTCGCCGTGGGCTAATTGTTTTTGCTAAAAAAGTAGGCATAAAAATACATGTTTAAAAAATGTTAATCATGTAATTAAAAAATGTTAAATGTGTATAAAAAAATGTTCCTGATGTATACAAAAAATTACAATATATATGCAAAAAAGTTGACTAAAAAATATGTTTTAAAAAGAGATAATCATGTATTTAAAAATTGTTAAATGTGTGTATAAAAATGTTTCTTATCTATAAAAAAATATAGAATGTGTATGAAAAAAAGTTGACACCAAAAAAATTTGTTTGAAAAAAATGTTAATCGTGTATTTGAAAAAAATGTTCCTTATCTATACAAAAAATATAGAATGTGTATGAAAAAAAGTTGACACCAAAAAAATATGTTTGAAAAAAAAGTTAATCATGTATGGAAAAAATGTTCAACGAGTACACAAAAACGTTTCATGTATTAGAATGAAAGGTTAAACATGTATAACAAAATGTTCCAGCTCCGGATCCGGTATGGGAGCATCACGGACCTAAGTATGATTGGTTGCCCTTTTTGTATGGAGCTGGAATATATTTTTCAAACATATTTTTTTGTTGTCCACTTTTTTTCATACAAATTCTATATTTTTGGTATAGATAAGGAACATTTTTTATACACACATTTAACAATTTTTAATCATGTATTTGAAAAAATGTCAACTTTTCAAACATATTTTTCAAACATATTTTTTTGGTGTCATTTTTTTTCATACACATTCAATATTTTATTTATAAATAAGGAACTATTTTATTCATGCATTTAACAATTTTTAAATACATGCTTAACACTTTTTAAAACATATTTTTAGTCAACTTTTTTGCATATATATTGTATATTTTTTGTATACATCAGGAATATTTTTTATACACGTTTAACATTTTTTAATTACATGATTAACATTTTTCTAAACGTATATTTTTTATGCCTACTTTTTTTGCAAAAACAATTAGCCCACAGCGAGCCAATTAGCTCCAGTCGGCCCACAGTGGGCCGACAGGACCAAATCAGCCCACAGTGGATCGATAGGGGCCAGTCGGCCAGCTGTAGGCCCACTGGAATCTAATCGGCCTGCTGTGGGCCGACTAGGCCCAGTCGGCCTACAGCGGGCCGACGGTGTATTATTTTTGATTTTTTTATCCCGCGTAATATTTATGAAAATTAATTAAAAAATGTATTATTTAAAAAAATTAGCGCTGAACTATTGGGAGAAGGTTGGATTTAAAAGAAATAAATGCTAAGAGAAGGTTAGAATCCACAAGGGATAGGACATGAGGACTGGAGGCATTTTGGACAAAGCTTCCTCATGCACGCAATGCGGTCCGGCACAATAGGCCACAAGGTGAGGGGGGAGGGGTGAAGGCTTTTTACGCATGACAGTGGGTTTAGTAGCTTCCACATTCGGCTGAGTAAATAGGTCATTTTTCGACTAATTTAATCCATAAATAAATCACTAGCAGGGCATTGACAGAATTAACGACATACTGATTCTGATCTAGACAAGCATATACTATGAAAATAGTAGACACATCTACACATAATGCTAGTACTACTAATACGAAAATAAACAGGAGTGGGATAAACATGTTATACCCTGCAGTAGGGCCTGGCAGAAGCTACGACGGCGGAGGCGGCAGCAGCGGCATCCTCAGCGGCCTTCTTGTGGGCTTCGGGCTTCTCGGTGGCGAGACGATCTGCTTTGCTCTGAGACATGATGATGACGAAGACGATGCACACGTGGAGGAAGTAGCAGATGGGAGGCGAGCAGTCGCATGGTCGCTTCCCAGAAACCTAATCGCCCTCTCCCGTACAGAATCCAGAGAGGCGGGGCTTCATAGACAAGCTCTCCTGTCTACTGTGTACGTGGCTGCCAGGATGGAGTCACCAGCGGCAGCAACAGCAGAGGAACGACGATGGGTGTTGCGCATGGAGCAGATGTGATCTGTTCGTCGCGGCTAGGGTTAGGAGACACCTGACACTTATATAGGCACAACCGTGTGGACAGACGTGGGCTCGACCCACTGTTACTTCTTGAGCTTGCATTGATTTTTCCCTTGAAGAGGAAAGGGTGATGCAGCAAAGTAGAGATAAATATTTCCATCAGTTGAGAACCAAGGTGTCAATCCAGTAGGAAGCACAAGCAAGTATCCAATCTATATACCTGCACAAACTAACAAATAGTTGCACACACCGCGGAAAAGGGGTTGTCAATCCCTTTATGGTCACTTGCAAGAGTGAGATCTAACATAGATAGAATTAAAATAAAAGTAAAAGGCAAAATAAAATAAAATAAATTGAAGCAAGGTAATTTTTGGTTTTTGGTTTTATAGATCTGAAAATATATGATGGAATATAGACCCGAGGGCCATACGTTTCACTAGAGGCTTCTCTCTCGAAGAAAGCATACGGTGGGTAAACAAATTACTGTTGAACAATCGATAGAAAAGTGCAAAGATATGATGACATCCAAGGCAATGATCATAAATATAGGCATCACGTCTGTGACAAGTAGACCAACTCATGCCTTTATCAACTACTATTACTCGACTCATCGATCGCTATCCAGCATACATCTAGATTATTAAGTTATAAACACAAAGTAACGCCCTAAGCAAGATGACATGATGTAGAGGGATAAACTCAAGAAACATGATATAAACCCCATCTTTTTATCCTTAATGGCAACAATACAATACTTGCCTCGCTACCCCTTCTGTCACTGGGTGAGGACACCACAAGATAGAACCCATCACAAAGTACCTCTCCCATTGCAAGAAAAACCAATCTAGTTGGCCAAACCAAATCGATAGATCGAAGATAAAAATAAAGCTATCTTAATCATGCATAAAAGTGTTCAGAGAAGACTCAAACAATATTCGTAGATGATCTAATTATAAATCCACAATTCATCGGATCTGGACAAACACACCGCAAAAGAATAATACATCGAATAGATCTTCAAGAATATCAAGGAGAACATTGTATTGAAGATCAAAGAGAGAGAAGAAGCCATCTAGCTACTAGCTATGGACGTGAAGGTCTGTGGTAAACTACTCACACATCATCGGAGGGGAAGCAACGTTGATGTAGAAGCCCTCCTTGATCGAATACCCCTCCGACGGAGTACCGGAAAAGATCCCAAGATGGGATCTCACGGGAACAGAAACCTACGGTGGTGGAATATTAATTTTTGAAGACTCATCTTGGGTTTCTGGACTATATCGGAATTTGTAGGCCAAAGAAGCGGTGTAGGGGACTCTCGAGGGGGCCACAAGGCAAGGGGCAGCGGCCCCCCTAGGTCGTGCCCCTACGGCTCGTCTCCTCATGGGTCCCTTCGCCCCCAGTCTAGGTCTCGTAGGTGTCTTCTGGTTCAAGAAAAATCATCTTAAAGTTTGGACTCCGTTTGATATTAGTTTTATGCGAAAGCCAAACACAAGGAAAAACAAAAACTGTCACGTGGCACTGGGTTAATATGTTAGTCCAAAAAATAATATAAAATATAATATTAATGCGTATAAAACATCCAAAGTTGAAAATATAACAGCATGGAATAATAAAAAATTATAGATACGTTGGGGACGTATCACCCACGTATGAGTCCGTGACAGGCCACGATCTGACGTCTCGGATCATGGCCCAGCTGTCAGAAACTCTTCGTTACTGACCGGCAAAAATAAGCGCATAGGTGTGAGCTCGGCTCGGCTCAGTCCCGCAACCCGCGTCGTGACGAGGCGTGGCATGACGAGCCGAGCGTCGGAGGAGGAGTGTGCGAGGGCTTCTTCTTTTCTAAAGCCGCAATAGCATGTGGAAGAGAATCCCTTATAAGGAGGTCCAACTTCTCTCTATCTTTCCGGGTGGGACTAAACTTCCCACTACACCTAGTGCCAATTAAACCTACATGAGGCCTTAAAGATTTAAAAAAATTGTTAGATGGGCCTAAAGCCCACCGCATGTTTCAACACATTCCGCTTAGAAAAAGTAGTTGCCGCATCGGAGAGCTGATGCGACGCTACTTCCTAGTGGCATTCGAGATGAAACCTCTAGAGATATAGGAATAGGATCACCCCCAAATTAATTAAAGAGTATAATCATAGTCTAAGAGGATTAGGGAAAAAGCACTTTCACGAGCGAGCGTGGCAATGCTCGATCAAAATCTCTCTCTCCCCCACGATTCTAATCTTTCTGCCCCACTGATTTTCAGGTGGGCCTAAAGAGATCTCCCCTCTAATCTCTATGTCCCCTTTGATTTCAACGTGGGCAGGTAAGATATTCCGTGTAAGCCCTCTTCCCAAGGGTAATCTCTCCAATTATCTCTTTCCCCTTCCTAAATTAAAGGGATTCCTATTTGGACGTGGTTGCCTAATACAGCCTAATAGAGTCTTCACGGAAATCGCTCGCCAGAGCGAGAGCGCGCGCAATAGCATCGCCCGAGGATTAGATCGTGTGTATTGGGTACATTCATAGACTCGTCGTGTGTATATCATACTAATCTATGTTACTACCTTCACGTTGCATAGTATCATAGAGTGAGTATCATATTTATTCATTCATTGTAAGAGAATTTTTTATCTATGCTTAATCAATATATCATGGCAGTATAGAGAATGATTGAGGTAAGAAAAATTTCAACTAGGTCAATGGACCATCTAGAGACGGCTACAAGCACCACAACAAGCCAAAGGTGCGTCACCGTCGGTTTCCCTCACTCACAGGATTCTGGCAAACCTTATTGTGGTAAACAGTCGGGAAGTTGTGAAGCTAACTCCCAAAATGTTCAGTGCACCAGAGCAGCACCCATCGCGGATGAAGGGAGTCGTACATTTGAAAGATAAACTCCGGGAAAGAAGACAAACGGAAACTAGATCCCACGAGATCCAGCACCAACCGTATCCTGCGAGATCCGGTGGAGACGGACTACCACAACCCACGGTCACTTGCCAGAGTGAGATTTGGTATAGATAGATTTAAAATTAAAAGTAAAAGGCCAAATAAAATAAAATAAATTGCTTCAAGGTATTTTTTGGTTTTTGGTTTTTTGTTTTATAGATCTAAAAATATATGATGGAAAATAGACCCGAGGCCCATATGTTTCACTAGAGGCTTCTCTCTCGAAGAAAGCATACGGCGGGTAAACAAATTACTGTTGAGCAATCAATAGAAAAGCGCAAAGTTATGATGACATTCAAGGCAATGATCATAAATATAGGCATCACGTCTCTGACAAGTAGACCTACTCATGCCTTTATCAACTATTATTACTCGACTCATCGACCGCTATCCAACATGCATCTAGATTATTAAGTTATAAAAACAAAGTAACGCTTTAAGCAAGATGACATGATGTAGAGGGATAAACTAAAGAAATATGATATAAACCCAATCTTTTTTATCCTTAATGTCAACAATACAATACGTGCCTCGCTACCCCTTCTGTCAATGGGTGAGGACACCACAAGATTGAACCCATCACAAAGTACCTTTCCCATTGCAAGAAAAACCAATCTAGTTGGCCAAACCAAATCGATACATCGAAGAGAAAAACAAAGCTATCTTAATGATGCATAAAAGTGTTCAGAGAAGATTCAAACAATATTCATAGATGATCTATGCATAAATCCACAATTCATCGGATCTCGACAAACAAACCGCAAAAGAATAATACATCGAATAGATCTCCAAGAATATTGATAACCCACAAGTGTAGGGGATCAATTGTAGCCTCTTTCGATAAGTAAGAGTGTCGAACCCAATGAGGAGTTAAAGGCAGAACAAATATTCCCTCAAGTTCTATCGACCACCGATACAACTCTACGCACGCTTGACGTTTACTTTACCTAGAACAAGTATGAAACTAGAAGTACTTTGTAGTTTTTGCGGGATAGGTTTGCAAGAATAAAAAGAGCACGTAAATAAAGACTAGGGGCTGTTAAGATAAAGAAGCAATAATGTTAGTGATAGCGAGTGTGGAAAATTGGAGGTAGGAGTTGCCAAATTGCCCCTAAGCAATTGACTACGTTACTAGCCCGATAGCAAGTTTTATGTGGGAGAGGCCACTTCTAGCATGTCATCCCTTACTTGGAATTCTATGCACTTATGATTGGAACTATTAGCAAGCATCCGCAACTTCTAACGTTCATTAAGGTAAAACACAACCATAGCATTAAGATATATTGGTCGCCCTTCGATCCCGTATGCATCAATTTCTACGCTAGGTTGAAGCTTCTGTCACTCTTTCCCTCCAATACGTAGTCCTATCAACATACAACTAACCCTATGGTGTGATCCATGCGCGCGCTCATATGATGGGCACCAAAGGACAAAAACATAACCACAAGCAAATTAAACCAATCATAGCAATTCACCAATCACCGATAGGACAACGATAATCTAGTCAGACATCAAAGGATGGCAACACATCATTGGATAATAATATGAAGCATAAAGCACCATGTTCTAGTAGAGGGTACAACGGGTTGCGGGAGAGTGGACCGCTGTAGATAGATGGAGGAAGGTGATAGAGATGTTGGTGAAGATGACGGAGGTGTTGGTGTAGATCGCCGTCACACGATGATGGCCCCGGTGGCACTCCGGTGCCACCGGAAGCAAGGGGGGGGGGGAGAGCCCCCCTCCTTCTTCTTCTTCCTTGACCTTCTCCCTAGATGGGAGAAGGGATTCCCCTCTGGTCCATGGCCTCCATTGCGTCGGAGGGGCGAGAGCCCCTCCGAGATTGGATCTGTCTCTCTGTCTCTCTGTGTTTCTGCGTTTCCAGATTCTGTCCCTTCACCGTTTCTTATATTCCAGGAGACCCGTAACTCCGATTGGGCTGCATTTTTGACACAATTTTATCCAGATATTAGCTTTCTTGCGGCGAAAGAAGGGCATCAACCACCTTACGGAGTGGCCAAGAGGGCCCAGGGTGCGCCTGCCCCTCGTGGGCGCGCCACCTGCCTCGTGGGCCACTCGGGCATCGTCTCACGTTGGTTCCGCTTCCCAAAATTCGCATATATTCCAAAAAAAATCTCTATCCGTTTTTATCCCATTTGGACTCCGTTTGATATGGATGTTCTGCGAAACAAAAAACATGGAACAAACAGGAACTGGCACTGGGCACTGGATCAATATGTTAGTCCCAAAAAATAGTATAAAAAGTTGCCAAAAATATATGAAAGTTGAAGAATATTGGCATGGAACAATAAAAAATTGTAGATACGACGGAGACGTATCAGCATCCCCAAGCTTAATTCCTGCTCGTCCTCGAGTAGGTAAATGATAAAAAAGATAATTTTTGATGTGGAATGCTACCTAGCATAATCTTGATCATGTAATTTAATCATGGCATGAATATTAAGACACGAGTGATTCAAAGCAATAGTCTATCATCTGACATTAGGACAATAATACTTCAAACATACTAATAAAGCAATCATGTCTCTTCAAAATAACATGGCCAAAGAAAGTTATCCCTACAAAATCATATGGTCTGGCTATGCTACATCTTCACCACACAAAGTATTTAAATCATGCACAACCCCGGTTTTAGCCAAGAAATTGTTTCATACTTTAGTATTCTCAAACTTTTTCAACTTTCACGCAATACATGAGCGTGAGCCATGGACATAGCACTATGGATGGAATAGAAGGTGGTGATAGAGAAAAGGAGGGAGAAAGTCTCACGTCAACTAGGCAAATCAATGGACTATGGAGATGTCCATCAATCGATATCAATGTGAGTGAGTAGGGATTGCCATGTAACGGATGCACTATAGCTATAAGTGTATGAAAGCTAAAAAAGAAAACTAGTGGGTGTGCATCAACTTGCTTGCTCATGAATACATGGGGCATTTGAGGAAGCCCGTCGTTGGAATATACAAGGCAAGTTCTATAATGAAAATTCCCACTAGTATATGGAAGTGACAAAACAAGAGACTCTCTATTATGAAGATCATGGTGCTACTTTGAAGCACAAGTGTGGAAAAGGATAGTAGCATTGTCCCTTCTCTCTTTTCTCTCATTTTTTTGGAGGGGCTTCCTTTTTTTAGCCCCTCTCTATTTTTTTAGGACATCTTTTTTTATTTGGCCTTTATTTTTCTTTTGGCCTTTCTTTTTTTGTCAAGGGACAATGCTCTAGTAATGATGATCATCACACTTCTATTTACTTACAACTCGATATTAAACTCGATACTAGAACAAAAACATGACTCTATATGAATGCCTCCGGTGCTGTACCGGGATGTGCAATGATCTAGCGTAGCATTGACAGCAAAAAACGGACAAGCCATGGAAACATCATGCTAGCTATCTTACAATCATGCAAGGCAATATGACAATGATGGTGCATGTCATAATAAACGGAACGGTGGAGCTACATGGCAATATATCTCGGAATGGCTATGGAAATGCCATAATAGGTAGGTATGGTGGTTGTTTTGAGGAAGGTATATGGTGGGTGTATGGTACCGGCGAAAGTTGCGCGGTACAAGAGAGGCTAGCAATGGTGGAAGGGTGAGAGTGCGTATAATCCATGGACTCAACATTAGTCATTAAGAACTCACATACTTATTGCAAAAAATCTATTAGCCCTCGAAGCAAAAATACTACGACGCATGCTCCTAGGGGGGGAGGTTGGTAGGAGTTAACCATCGCGTGCCCCTGACCTTCACGCAAAGATAAACAATCAAAATACAATGCACGCTAATTTGGTTACATAGTTAGGAGACCATACGTGCATGCTTCGGGAATCAGAAACCTTAACACCAATATGTTTACTAAACCACAATCATTCATTAGTACCTCCCACATATCAGCATCTCTATATCGTAAAGCTATTGCAAGGAATCAAACATATCATATTCAGCGATCTACAAGTTTATATAGGATTTTATGACTAACCATGTGAATGACCAATTCATGTCGACTCTCTAAATAGATATAAGTGAAGCAAGAGAGTTTTAATTCTTTCTACAAAAGTTATGCCCACGCTCTAACAATTATAAGTGAAGCAAAAGAGCATTCTACAAATGGCGGTTTTCTATGTGAAGAGAAATAGGCAATCCAAACTTCAAATGATATAAGTAAAGCACATGAAGCATTCTATAAAGCCATACTCAAAAGATATAAGTGAAGTGCAAAGAGAATTCTATATATCAACCAAGGACTATCTCATACCAGCATGGTGCATTTATTAAAAGAAAAAGAAAAAGCATACGATGCTCCAAGAGTTTACGCATATCATGTGAACGAAACGAATCCGAAAACATACCGATACTTGTTGAAGAAAGATGGGACGCCTTCCGGGGCATCCCCAAGCTTAGACGCTTGAGTTTCCTTGAATATTTACATGGGGTGCTGATGGGCCTCTAACCCCTCGTTGGTTACCCCAAGTGGAAGGTGTGAGATGCAGTGTTGTGGAAGTTTTTCCCTCAGCAAAGATGCCAAGGATCGAATCCCCAGAGACTCCTAGGTTCATCAAGTAGGTGTCAGCTGCTAACGGCGCCAGATATTAGCAATCAACGTGGACCTGCACACAGATACAAATAACTTTGCTCCCAACGAGTACAGAGAGGTTGTCAATCCCTCCGGCCTTGTAGTTCACAAAGGATTAAATGCAAATGATAGTAGTGATAGATAATGTTTGCAATAGTAAGTAATAGCGAAAATTAAATAGCGGATGTGATCAATGATGGTAATATGGACCGGAGTCTCATGATGTTCACTAGTGATGTCTCTCTCCCAAAAGACGATAAAACAGCTATGTGAGGTAAATGAATTACAACTGGGCAATTGACAGGACCACGAACGCAAACCAATGCTGACTAAATTGCAAGAAAGGTTGAGGTTCAAAGCATGGGCGGTACGCCAAAGTAAGTAGACCGAAATCAATCAATATCTACTACTAATCATCCACCTTGAGATATCTATCCAGAACATCTCGCTGGTATTAAGTTGCGAGTCCCAAACATAGTGTAAACTCAAAGCAACATGCAACTGCATTAAAAGAACTTTGCGTAAAGTAAACAATCCTTGTACCCGCGGGCACAAGCACCGTTGTTTTCCCCCTTGTGGCAACAGCACATCCCCTAGACTCATGTTTCTGTCACTCAAGCTAGTCATCGAGGGGCATGAACCCACAATCAAGCATAACGTTCCCTCTTGGAGTCACTACGTATTACTTGGCCAAAGCAATAAATAACAACGGAGAACATGCAAGAATTACTTATGAACATAAATATAAAAGAGGTAGATCAAATATATTACTCAATCACAATCTGAACATAATCTCATAATCCATCGGATCCCAGCAAACTCATCATAGCAACAGTATAAGGATTACATATGTGCCTCGATCATGTAGGGCAGCTCACGAGGACTAATTAGTGAAGCACAAGAACGGGAGGAGAACATCACATAGCTACTGGGCATGGACTCATGGTCCAAGGGAGACTACTCACAACTCATCCGGGAGGCGTCCATGGTGGTGGAGAGGCTCCCGATGATGATCCTCCCCTCCGGCAGGGTGCCGGGAAGAGTTCTCCTGGTGCTCCCGATCTTGGAAGCGGCGGCGGCGGCGAAACAGAGATGAGATCACGAAAAAGAGTTCCCGTCCCGAGGGTTTCGAAGGACGCTCTAAATATATGCCAAAGGGGGGCACCAGACGGGGCTCGGGGGGCCCAGGCGCCCCCCCGGCGCGG
>LR738715.1:892924459-892941705 GCA_902687465.1 Secale cereale
AGGGCGCCTGGGGCCCTGGTGGCCCCCCCGGCTGTACTTCGGGCGCAAGGTAGGTTCTGGAACGCTGATTTTTTATATAATTTTTCTGGATTTTTCCTGGCAGTTCTCGTAATGTGAAAACCTGAAATACAAAAACAGCCGAAAACAGAAACTGGCACTGGGGTGCACTGGATTAGTAGGTTAGTCCAAATATGATCAAAAGTGTATGGAAGTGTATAAATATCATAGCAATATCACCCAAAAGTGGCATGGAGCAAGCAGGAATTATAGATACGTTTTGGACGTATCAACATCCCCAAGCTTAATTCCTGCTCGTCCTCGAGTAAGTAAATGATAACAAGAATAATTTCTGTGGTGACATGCTATTAACCATATAGGACTTTTTATAGTCATATGACAAAAGCTTACTGAGACAATGAATCTGTAGTAATTAAGTTGCCTCATGAGAAAATCACAAATGACTGAAAGTTTTACAATATGAAACTGAAACAACAAATAGATTTGCAATGAACATGGTGTGCAAATATGATAAAGTGATATCTAGCTTGCCCCCTTTAGTGAAGCAAAACATAAATGCAGGGGCACCTTCAAGGTTTAAGTGATGACTAGATACAATGATTTCAAAATAAACGATTTCACAATCATGCAAAAGACAATGCTACTTTGGAACGATGCACATTACACTTAGAATGACAATCATGCTCTCAGTAGTTGGTGCTTGAAGAAATAAGGTGGAGACTCAAAAAGTAAAAGAATGGTTATGTGCTAGAACTTTTTATTTTGAAAACATAGAATCAATTTTGTCAACGGTAGTAGTACTTCATATGTGTCATGCATAAGACATCCTATAAGTTGCAAGCCTCATGCATCGAATACCAATAGTGCTCGCACCTTGTCCTAATTAGCTCGGATTTCCATGTGTTATCATTGCATTACATATGTTTCAACCAAGTGTCACAAAGGGGTACCTCTATGCCACCTGTACAAAGGTCCAAGGAGATAAATCGCATTTGATTTCTCTTTTTTGATAGATCTCAACTTGAGGACATCCATACCGGGACAACATAGAAAATAGATGATGGACTCCTCTTTAATGCTTAAGCATATTCTCATAAGAGATTGAGGATTAATGTCCAAGCTAAAACTTCCACCATGATACATGGCTTTGGTTGGCGGCCCAATGTTCTTCTCTAACAATATGCATACTCATTCAACCCATGGCAAATCACCCTTACTTCAGACAAGACGAACATGCATAGCAACTCACATGATATTCAACAAAAGTGTAACAGTTGATGGCGTCCTCAGAAACATGGTTACCGCTCAGCAAGCAACTTATAAGAAATAAGATACATAGGCAACATATTCTTTACCACAATAGTGTTTAAGCTACTTTCCCATGAGCTATGTATTGCAAAGTTAGTCCGCTTAGTACAGGTGGAGGTTAGCAAAAGACTGGGAGCGACCAACTAAGAGAGCAATGACGGTCATAATCATGCAGAGCGACAAAGCAACATTGAATCAGGCATGGAAGTTATATCCCTACTCAGAAATAAAAGATCATCAAGGCTTGACAGACTTTCTTTACAGTCTTAAATATGCGTGAGCATACGCCAAGTCAATCAAAATAAATTCTCGAAGGAAGATATTACTAAACCATACCACATCATAGGCAAACAAATCAAGTTGGTATTCAAATAACACATTGGGAATCCCCCAGCTATTTGAGACTAACCATAAGAAAACCTGAACTACTAAGCGCCATTATGCACGTAGCATCTTTATCATAGACATATCAACCAATGCAACGGAAGCAAACTCTCTTAATACGATAAGCATGATAATTAAAGAGAGTTCAAGCAACCAACTAAACAAAATCTCTTTGAAAAGATAAGCATGAATACTAAGAGCAGAGCATGATAGTAGCTATTAAAAGACAAAGAACACACACAACAAAGATAGACATGAAAATTCTATGTTATGTTCTAGGTAGATGTCGGTGTACTAAGGTAGGGGTACCTCAGTACCCCAACTTGTGCACGGGCAGTAGCAGCTTCCCGCGGCAGGGCCTACCACGCGCTTGCCGGAGACCTTCCGGCTCTATATAAAACCATTCAAAAACAAAGTATACAAGACAGAAGATCGAGACCCCGGCAAGTGGAGCTTGCCGGGAAGGCCGTCCCAGGCTCAAGATTACCTCACTAGCACAAGGCCCTGGCAAGAGGAGCTTGCCAGGAAGACCAGAAGATTACATCGCAGAAGACACGCCTCGGCGCTATATGCGCCCCGGCAGGGCCCGGGGAGCGACAAGCTTTAGAGCCCGACAAGCTTCCGGGCCCGGCAAGATCAAGACCCCGGCAAGGTACTTGCCGGGAAGGGTTGCGCTGTGTGTCCGCGCTCCAGCTCATCGAACCACGCGTCGCCCTGGGGCCACTCCAGGGACGCGTGGCGGATGGCTGTGCAGCCTGGGGGACACGGTGGCACTCCACGGCGGTGAAGCCATCGCCGTGGCAAACGGAGACGCAATGGCGGGCGCTTTTGGGGTCGACGGCGACGGGCATTAAATGCTCTTGTCCCCCACTGTCAAAGTAGGTGATGACCACTGTTCACGCACTGTAGCTCCACTATTCCCGCACTGTTACAACTACCACCACTATTACGTTTTTACCCTTTCTCTTACGTTGACACCTGTCGGTGACCCCTTGCACTATAAAAGGAGGCCCATGCACAACGTAGAGGGGGGTCGGAACCTAGATCGCTCATACGCTCGGTGTAGCTAGTTCTTCAAGCTCCCGAGCTCTCCAACTCAATACAAACTAAGCAGGAGTAGGGTTTTATGCGTCCGTCGCGGCCCGAACCTGGGTAAACTGCCTGCGTGATCTCCACGATCTGCTCTTCGTGCTCCCTCCGCTCCCTTACCGCACGAACAAAGGGGCTCCGGTCCCATAGGTGCTCGTGGTGGACAGTTTCCCCCGACATCTTTGGCGCCGTCCGTGGGGTTTGTGGCCGCCCGTGAAGGCGCCAACAAAGTGGTGGCAAAGGTCCGCCCAAGAAGAAATGGAGCCTTACGGCAAGTGCATAAGCCAAGAACGGACGTTTGGCTTAAGCACTAGCGGGAAGTAGTTCGCCAAAATCTTCTCGTCGCGCCCCCCGGTAGCCTGCACCGCGATGGTGTAAATGCTGAGGAATTCCGAGGGGTGCGTCTTGCCGTCGTACTTCTCCGGTACATCGGGCTTGAAGTTCTTCATGCTGGGCCACTGGACGCGCCGCAGCTCGCGGGTAAACGCAGGGCAACCTGCCGCGTACGACAAGTCGCCTGGTTCACCGGGCGCGCGCGTGTCGACAGCGGCTCCAGCTCGCTGATCTGATTGTCGCCGAGCTTCTCGGCGGCGCTCGATTGTTGTTCGAGCGTCTTCTTGTCGCCGGTCGTCAAGGACTTGGCGCTGGTCCCGACGAGCCCGCAGATCCGACGACGTCGTGGAGCCGTCGTCGGCATTGTTCCGGCGGGGCGGCGCCTTCTGCTTCCGCGGCGGGGAGTGCACGGTGGTTGCACCCCCGGCGGTCTTGTCGCCGTCGGCCTTCGTCTTCTCGACTTGCCGTGGCCGCGAGGTCGCCGGCTGCTGCGGCGTATCGTTGTTGGCGAAGGCGATCAGGCTCTGGATGGTTGCCCTCCAGTCTTCGGCTTTGTCTGCCGCTGGAGGGAAGTCGAGGAGCAGTTGCGCCCTTGCGAGCGCTTCTGCTGGAGTGGAGGGGAGCGGGGGCGAACGGTGCGAGGAGCGGGATATGCTCGGACTCCTAACGGCGTTAGAAGGAGCAGGGTCCCGCCCCGGCGACCGCGCCTTGCTCGTGCCAGGGCGATGGCCCGGAGCGTCCCGCGAGCCTCCTGTTTGCCCTTGGCCCAGCAAGCGGATGCCACCTCCTGTGGCATGGCGCTGCTGGGTTGTCGTTTGCTGAGATGGACGCGGCGCGTCCACGGAGACCGAGGCTCGGTCATCCGTCTTATCCTTGGATTTGGTGGCGCCGCGCGTATCCTCGCCGGCGACCACCCTTCCGACGGCGTCTCCCCCGCCCACCGTGGGTTCCGGTGGCGGCGGTTGAGACGCAGACGGGCCTGCGACCTCTGAAGCCTTCTTCTTCGGGGCCATGGCGCAGTTGCTGATGAGGTTGTTGATGAAACTGGATAGGTTGATGAAGAATGCGCCCGCGTGAACGCCGGTTCAGGTTCGCACAACCTCGACGCCCCCTACCTGGCGCGCCAAAGATGTCGGGGGAAACTGTCCACCACGAGCACCTATGGGACCGGAGCCCCTTTGTTCGTGCGGTAAGGGAGCGGAGGGAGCACGAAGAGCAGATCGTGGAGATCACGCAGGCAGTTTACCCAGGTTCGGGCCGCGACGGACGCGTAAAACCCTACTCCTGCTTAGTTTGTATTGAGTTGGAGAGCTCGGGAGCTTGAAGAACTAGCTACACCGAGCGTATGAGCGATCTAGGTTCCGACCCCCCTCTACGTTGTGCATGGGCCTCCTTTTATAGTGCAAGGGGTCACCGACAGGTGTCAATGTAAGAGAAAGGGTAAAAACGTAATAGTGGTGGTAGTTGTAACAGTGCGGGAATAGTGGAGCTACAGTGCGTGAACAGTGGTCATCACCTACTTTGACAGTGGGGGACAAGAGCATTTAATGCCCGTCGCCGTCGACCCCAAAAGCACCCGCCATTGCGTCTCCGTTTGCCACGGCGATGGCTTCACCGCCGTGGAGTGCCACCGTGTCCCCCAGGCTGCACAGCCATCCGCCACGCGTCCCTGGAGTGGCCCTAGGGCGACGCGTGGTTCGATGAGCTGGAGCGCGGACACACAGCGCAACCCTCCCCGGCAAGTACCTTGCCGGGGTCTTGATCTTGCCGGGCCCGGAAGCTTGTCGGGCTCTGAAGCTTGTCGCTCCCCGGGCCCTGCCGGGGCGCATATAGCGCCGAGGCGTGTCTTCTGCGATGTAATCTTCTGGTCTTCCTGGCAAGCTCCTCTTGCCAGGGCCTTGTGCTAGTGAGGTAATCTTGAGCCTGGGACGGCCTTCCCGGCAAGCTCCACTTGCCGGGGTCTCGATCTTCTGTCTTGTATACTTTGTTTTTGAATGGTTTTATATAGAGCCGGAAGGTCTCCGGCAAGCGCGTGGTAGGCCCTGCCGCGGGAAGCTGCTACTGCCCGTGCACAAGTTGGGGTACTGAGGTACCCCTACCTTAGTACACCGACAGTAGAAGTGGAGCGTGTTTCTCTCCCACATAAAGAAAGCTGAGTTCTGACTCGTTATGAAAAAACTAAAAAGAAAACAAAAAGCAAGACGCTCCAAGCATAGCACATAACACATGAAGTGATAAAAATATAGCGGAACGAAAGACGAACTGATAATGTTGATGGAGAAAGGGATGCACGGGGGCATCCCCAAGCTTAGACGCTTGAGTCTCCTTGAATATTTCTTGGGGGTGCACGGGGGCATCCCCAAGCTTGAGCGCTTGACACTCCTGAATCTTTTTATCATCTTCCCTCGCACACTTGAAAACTCCCTTCATACATAACTCATTATAATCTGATTAGAGATGTTAGTACCCTTAATAAAATAATTGTTCCTTGCTGGAAATAAATATATTCTTGAAGTTCTACTGTTTCTCAAGATTGCCAAAAGGTTTTTGCAAAGAAAAAGCAAGCTCTCGGTTTGCAAAATGAAGGAAAGGCAAAACAGGACAGAATCTGTGAAAAACAGAACAGCAGGTAGTAATTGATTTGTTCGGGGTACTTCTGCAACTCAAATCAAAAAACTCAGAACAGAAGCACGAAAGACAATTATATAGAGAACACTGTCGAAAAAATTCAGACCAAAAAGATGATCTGGTGATTTTATACGAATTTTTCTATCCAAGGACAGAATCTGTTTCCTGGACAGCACCTCACAACTTTTGAACTTTCTAGCAATCAGAGGCTATACTTGGCACAAATATGAAAAGCAAAGATACAATGATGATGCTACTGTAGTAAACAACATCAAGACACAACAAAAGTAAAATATAAAAATTTATTCATGTGGGCTGCCTCCCAAAAGCGCTTTCTTTTATGCCTTTAAGCTAGGCATAATGCATAGAGATCAAGTTTTATCAAGAGTAAAAGAATAGCTAGCCCGTACAATGGACTCAAAAGGTAGCTTGATCTTCTTTCGAGGGAAGAGTTCCATCCCTTTCTTGAGAGGAAACTGAAATTTTATATTACCCTCTTTCATGTCAATGATAGCACCAACGGTGCGTAAAAAGGGACGTCCCAAAATAATTGGACATGAAGGATCACATTCAATATCCATAATAGTGAAATCAACAGGAACATAATTATCATTGACAACGATAAGAACATCGTCGATCCTCCCCAAAGGTTTCTTTATGGAAGAATCAACGAGACGAACACCAAAAGAACAAGAATCATAAGGTTTCAATTTAAGCATACCATATATTCTTTTGGGCATAACAGAGGTACTAGCTCCAACATCACATAATGCATAGCAAGAGAAGTCATTCAAATTAATTTTTATCATAGGGTCCCAACCATCTTCTAGCTTTCTAGGTATGGAGGCTTCTATTCTAAGTTTCTCCTCCCTAGCTTTGATGAGAGCATTAGTGATATGCTCTGTGAAGGCAAGGTTAAGCGTGCTAGTGCGGGGGTCTCTAGACATCTTGTGAAGGAAATCAATAACTTCGGTAAGAGTGCAATTATCAAAATCAAGGTCACGAGCATCAAGTAAAGTGGTAGTGGTGTCCTTTAGGTTCATTTGTTTGGTAGTTTCTATAGTCATAGCATCACCATTAATAGGTCCAATGGGACCAGGAGTACATTGGGTGCTAAGAGTTTGAACATCCTCAACAACTTAGATTGTAGCAACAGTGTGGTGGGTAGGAAGGCTCTTAATTCTATCTTCTTCCTCCCTTTCTCTAGCCCATCTCTCTTTAAGTTTAGCCATCATCCTAATGTTTTCATTAATTTGCACTTGAATAGCATTTATATGAGTGACTTCCCTCTCCTCAAGAGGAGAAGTTTTAATTTTTAACAATTTTACCTCATTGGCTAAATGGTCTACCTTAAAAGAAAGATCACCTAGTTTATGTAGTTTTTCTTCTACACTCTTATTAAAGGCTTTTTGGGTAGTGATGAAATCTTTAAGCATAGTCTCTAGTTCAGTAGTGGAGTTCTTGGTGATAGGATAAGCATTGTTGTTCCCATAAGAATTAGAGGGGAACGGTCTAGGATTGCTACCAAAATTACTCCTATAAGCATTGTTGTTAAAATTGTTTCTAGAGATAAAATTCACATCTACTTGTTCTTGAGCAATCAAAGAATTTAAAGGAGCATCGTGAGGATCAACAGAAGATTGCTTCGAAAGTAGAGACATGATCAAGTCAACTTTTTCATTTAAGGAGGAAATCTCCTCGACGGAGTTTACCTTCCTACCTGTTGGAGCGCGTTCGGTGTGCCATTGGGAATAGTTGGTCATCATCTCATCGAGAAGCTTTGTGGCAGCACCAAGTGTAGTTGACAAAAAAGTTCCTCCCGCGGCCGAATCTAACAAGTTCCGCGAGGTAAAGTTCAAGCCTGCATAAAAAGTTTGGATAACCATCCAAGTAGTCAAACCGTGAGTAGGGCAGTTCTTGATAAGAGATTTCATACGTTCCCAAGCTTGGGCAACGTGTTCATTATCCAATTGTTTAAAATTCATTATGTTACTTCTTAGTTGGATAATTTTAGCAGATGGATAGTATTTTCCGATAAAAGCATCTTTGCACTTGTCCCATGAATCTATGCTATTTCTAGGCAAAGACTGAAACCAAATTTTAGCTCCTCCTCTCAAGGAGAAAGGAAAAAGCTTAAGCTTAACAATATTACCATCTATTTCTTGGTACTTTTGCATATCACAAAGTTCAACAAAGTTGTTTAAGTGTAAAGCAGCATCATCTCCAGCACCGGAGAATTGATCTTTCATGACTAAGTTCAGTAAAGCAGGTTTAATTTCATATGAAGGTGCTGAAGTGGCAGGTATAGTGATAGGTGTGCTGATAAAGTCATCGTTGTTGTGACTAGTGAAGTCACACAACTTGGTGTTCTCGGTGGAACCCATAGTAGCAAGCAAGCAAGATAACTATTTTTGTGATTTTCGATAAAGGGTACTAAAGCAAAAACTGAAAGGTAAACTAACAAGACTAAAAGGCAAAGGTAAAAGATAGCATGCAACTCCCCTGTCCTGAAGAGTGGAGTCCCCGGCAACGGCGCCAGAAAAACTCCTTGATGGGCCTCTAACCCCTCGTTGGTTACCCCAAGTGGAAGGTGTGAGATGCAGTGTTGTGGAAGTTTTTCCCTTAGCAAAGATGCCAAGGATCGAATCCCCAGAGACTCCTAGGTTCATCAAGTAGGTGTCAACTGCTAACGGCGCCAAATATTAGCAATCAACGTGGACCTGCACACAGATACAAATAACTTTGCTCCCAATGAGTACAGAGAGGTTGTCAATCCCTCCGGCCTTGTAGTTCACAAAGGATTAAACGCAAATGATAGTAGTGATAGATAATGTTTGCAATAGTAAGTAATAGCGAAAAGTAAATAGCGGATGTGATCAATGATGGTAATATGGACCGGAGTCTCATGATGTTTGTTGGGGATCGTAGCAGAAAATCAAAAATTTTCCTACGCGTCACCAAGATCTATCTATGGAGTAATCTAGCAACGAGCATAAAGGAGAGTGAGTGCATCTACATACCCTTGTAGATTGCGAGCGGAAGCGTTCAAGAGAACGGGGATGATGGAGTCGTACTCGTCGTGATCCAAATCACCGATGATCCTAGCGCCGAACGGACGGCACCTCCGTGTTCAACACACGTACGGAGCGGGGAAGTCTCCTCCTTCTTGATCCAGCAAGGGGGGAGGAGAGGTTGATGGAGATCCAGCAGCACGACGGCGTGGTGGTGGAAGTAGCGGGATTCCAGCAGGGCTTCGCCAAGCGCTGCGGGAGGAGGGAGATGTGTCACGGGAGGGAGAGGGAGGCGCCAGGGCTTGGGGGTACTGCTCCCATGCGCCTCCCCACTATATATAGGGGTGGAGGGGGCTGGTTTCTTGCCCTCCAAGTCCATTGGGGCGTTGGCAAAGGTGGGGGAAAGAAATCCCATCATTTCCTTTCCCCACCGATTGTTATCCCCCCTTTTTAGGGATCTTGATCTTATCCCTTCGGGATATGATCTTATTCCTTCTAAGGGGGGATCTTGGTGCGCCTTGACCAGGGGTGTGGGGCCTTGCCCCCACTACCCACGTTCATGTGGGTCCCCCCATGCAGGTGGGCCCCACTTCGGAACCTTCTAGAACCTTCCCGGTACAATACCGAAAAATCCCGAACATTTTCCGGTGGCCAAAATAGGACTTCCTATATATAAATCTTTACCTCCGGACCATTCCGGAACTCCTCGTGACGTCCGGGATCTCATCCAGGACTCCGAACAACTTTCGGGTTTCCGCATACTTATATCTCTACAACCCTAGCGTCACCGAACCTTAAGTGTGTAGACCCTACGGGTTCGGGAGACACGCAGACATGACCGAGACGACTCTCCGGTCAATAACCAACAGCGGGATCTGGATACCCATGTTGGCTCCCACATGCTCCACGATGATCTCATCGGATGAACCACGATGTCAAGGATTCAATCAACCTCGTATACAATTCCCTTTGTCTATGGTACAGTACTTGCCCGAGATTCGATCGTCGGTATCCCGATACCTTGTTCAGTCTCGTTACCGGCAAGTCTCTTTACTCGTTCTGTAACACATCATCCCGTGATCAACTCCTTGATCACATTGTGCACATTATGATGATGTCCTACCGAGTGGGCCCAGAGATACCTCTCCGTCACACGGAGTGACAAATCCCAGTCTCGATTCATGCCAACCCAACAGACACTTTCGGAGATACCTGTAGTGCACCTTTATAGCCACCCAGTTACGTTGTGACGTTTTGTACACCCAAAGCATTCCTACGGTATCCGGGAGTTGCACAATCTCATGGTCTAAGGAAAATATACTTGACATATTGAAAAGCTTTAGCATACGAACTACATGATCTGTGCTAGGCTTAGGATTGGGTCTTGTCCATCACATCATTCTCCTAATGATGTGATCCCGTTATCAACGACATCCAATGTCCATGGTCAGGAAACCGTAACCATCTATTGATCAACGAGCTAGTCATCTAGAGGCTTACTAGGGACATGGTGTTTGTCTATGTATCCACACATGTATCTGAGTTTCCTATCAATACAATTCTAGCATGGATAATAAACAATTATCATGAACAAGAAAATATAATAATAACCAATTTATTATTGCCTCTAGGGCATATTTCCAACAGTCTCCCACTTGCACTAGAGTCAATAATCTAGTTCACATCGCCATGTGATTAACACTCATAGGTCACATCGCCATGTGACTAACATCCAAAGAGTTCACTAGAGTCAGTAATCTAGTTCACATCAATATGTGATTAACACTCAATGAGTTCTGGGTTTGATCATGTTATGCTCGTGAGAGAGGTTGTAGTCAACGGGTCTGCAACATTCAGATCCCTATGTACTTCGCAAAACTTTATGTCATATCGTAGATGCTGCTACCACGTTCCACTTGGAGCTATTCCAAACTGTTGCTCCATTATACGTATCCGGTATCTCCACTTAGAGTTATCCGGATAGGTGTTAAGCTTGCATCGACGTAACTCTTTACGTCGAACTCTTTATCACCTCCATAACCGAGAAACATTTCCTTATTCCTCCAAGGATAATTTTTGACCACTATCTGGTGATCCACTCCTGGATCACCTTTGTACCCTCTTGCCAGACATGTGGCAAGGCACACATCAGGTGCGGTACTCATCATGGCATACCGTATAGAGCCTATGACAAAAGCATAGGGGACGACCTTCGTCCTTCCTCTTCCTTCTGCCGTGGTCAAGTTTTGAGTCTTACTCAACTTCACACCTTATAACTCAGGTAAGAATTCCTTCTTTAACTGACCTATTTTGAACTCCTTCAAAATCATGTCAAAGGTGTGTGTTCCTTTTGAAAGTATCATCAGACGTCTTGATCTATCTCTATAGATCTTGATGCCCAATATGTAAGCAGCTTTATCCAGGTCTTCCTTTGAAAAACTCCTTTCAAACAACCCTTTACGCTTTCCAGAAATTCAACATCATTTCGGATCAACCATATGTCATTCACATATACTTATCAGAAATGTTGTAGTGCTCCCACTCACTTTATTGCAAATACAAGTTTCTAACAAACTTTGTATACCCAAAAACTTTGATCACTCCATCAAAGTGTATATTCCGACTCTGAGATGCTTGCTCTAGTCCATGGAAGGATCGCTGGAGCTAGCATACCTTTTAGCATCCTTAGGATCGACAAAACCTTTCTGATTGTATCACATACAACCTTTCTTTAAGAAAACTGGTAAGGAAACTTGTTTTGTCATCCATCTACCAGATTTCATAAATGCAGCTAATGCTAACATGATTCCGACGGACTTAAGCACCGCTACGGGTGAGAAAATCTCATCGTAGTCAACTCCTTGAACTTGTGGAAAACTCTTCGCCACAAGTCGAGCTTCATAGACGGTGACATTACCGTCCACGTCCGTCTTAGTCTTAAAGATCCATTTGTCTCAATGGCTTGCCGATCATAGGGCAAGTCCACCAAAGTCCATACTTTGTTTTGATACATGGATCCTATCTCGGATTTATCGGTTTCTAACCATTTGTCGGAATATGGACCCACCATCGCTTCTCCATAGTTCGTAGGTTCATTGTTGTCCAACAACATGACATTTAAGACAGGATCACCGTACCACTCAGGAGTAGTACTTATCCTTGTCGACCTACGAGGTTTGATAGCAACTTGATCCGAAACTTCATGATCACTATCATTAGTTTCCTCTTCAACAGTCGTAGGTTCCACAGAAACATCTTTCTGTGTTGCACTAGTCTCCGGTTGAAGTGAGGGTTCGAAAATCTTATCAAGTTCTATCTTCCTCCCACCCAATTCTTTCGAGAGAAACTCTTTCTCGAGAAAGGACCCGTTCTTAGTGACAAACATTTTTGTCCTTGGATCTGAGATAGAAGGTATACCCAACCGTTACTAGTGGGTATCCCATGAAGATGTATTTGTCCGCTTTGGGTTCGAGCTTTTCCCGGCTGAAGCCATAAGCCTCGCAGCCCCAAACATTGAGAAACGACAACTACGGTTTCTTGCCAAACCATACGACGTCGTCTCAACGGACTTAGATGGTGCCCTATCTAAAGTGAATGCAGCTGTCTCTAATGCATAACCTCAAAATAATAGCGGTAGATCGGTAAGAGACATCATAGATCGTACCATATCTCATAAGGTTCGATTATGACGTCCAGACACACCATTACGCTATGGTGTTCCAGGTGGCTTCAACAGCAAAACAATTCCACAATGTCTTAAGTGATTGCCAAACTCACAACTCAGAAAATCTTCCCTTGATCAGATCGTAGGAACATGATCTTCTTGTTATGATGATTCTTAACTTCACTCTGAAATTGCTTGAACTTTTCAAACGTTTCAGACTTTTGCTTCATTAAGTAAATATACCCATATCTACTCAAATCGTCAGTGAAGATGAGAAAATAATGATATCCACCACACGCCTTAATTCTCATTGGATCACACACATCAGCATGTATGATTTCCAACAAGTCACTTGCCCGTTTCATTGTACCTGAAAACGGGGTCTTAGTCATCCTGCCCATGAGGCATGGCTCACATGTGTCAAGCGATTCAAAATCAAGTGACTCCAAACGTCCATCAGCATGGAGTTTCTTCATGCATTTTATGCCAAAATGACCTAAGCGGCAGTGCCACAAGAAAGTGGTACTATCATTATTAACTCTACATCTTTTGGCATTAATATTATCATCACGTGTATTGCTATAATCGAGATTCAATAAACCATTGGGTGCATGACCATAAAGGTATTATTCATGTAAACAGAATAACCATTATTCTCTAACTTAAATGAATAACCGTATTGCAATGAACATGATCTAATCATATTCATGCTCAACGTAGACACCTGATAACATTTATCTAGGTTCAACACTAATCCCGAAAATAGAGGGAGCGTGCGATGGTGATCTTATCATCCTTGGAAACACTTCCAACACATCGTCACCTCGCCCTTAGCTAGTCTCCGTTCAGTCCGTAGCTTTTGCTTCAAGTCACTAATAATAGCAACTGAACCGGTATCCAATACCCAGGTGCTACAAGGAGTACTAGTGAGGTACACATCAATAATACGTATATCAAATATACTTTGTTGAAGTTTCCAGCTATTCTTATCTACCATGTATTTGGGGTAGTTCCGCTACCATGTGACCGTTCCCCTTACAATAGAAGCACTTAGTCTCGAGGTTTGGGTTCAACCATTGGGTTCCTTCATTAGAGCGACAACTGGTTTGCCATTCATGAAGTTTCCCTTCTAGCCCTTGCCCCTTTTTGAAACCAGTGATCTTGTTAAACCATCAACACTTGATGCTCCTTCTTGATTTCTACTTTCGCGGTCTTAAGAACCGCTAATAGCTCCGGGATCATCTCCATCCTTTGCATGTCATAGTTCATCACGAAGTTCTAGTAGCTTGGTGATAGTGTCCAGAGAATTATATCAACCACTATCTCACCTGGAAGATTAACTCCCACTTGGTTCAAGTGATTTTAGCACCCAGACATTCTGAGCACATGCTCACTAGTTGAGCCATTCTCCTCCATCTTTTTTGCAAAAGAACTTGTCAGAGGTCTCATACCTCTCAACACGGGCATGAGCCTGAAATCCCAATTTCAGCTCTTAGAACATCTCATATGTTCTATGGCGTTCAAAACGTCATTGGAATCCCGATTCTAAGCCGTAAAGTATGGTGCACTAAACTATCAAGTAGTCATCAGGACGTGTCTCTCAGGTGTTCACAACATCCACATACAACGTTGTAGGGGTTTGCACATCGAGCGGTGCATCAAAGACGTAAGCTTTCTGTGCAGCTGTGAGGACACTCCTCGGACTACGGACCCAGTCCGCATCATTGCTTACAATATCTTTCAACTTAGTCTTTCTCTAGGATCGTATTAAACAGGGCGCTACAACGCAGTTATTGGTCTACAACATAATTTGTGAAGACAACTTAGACTATTGTTCATGACAATGAAGTTCATCTAATGAACTCCCACTCAGATAGACATCTCTCTAGTCATCTAAGTGATACATGATCCGAATCGACTAGGCCGTGTCCGATCATCACGTGAGACGGACTAGTCATCAACGGTGAACATCTTCATGTTGATCGTATCTTCTATACGACTCATGTTCGACCTTTCGGTCTTCCGTGTTCCGAGGCCATGTCTGTACATGCTAGGCTCGTCAAGACAACCCTAAGTGTATCGCGTGTGTAAATCTGGCTTACACCCGTTGTATGCGAACGTTAGAACCTATCACACCCGATCATCACGTGGTGCTTCGGAACAACGAACCTTAGCAACGGTGCACAGTTAGGGGGAACACAATTCTTGAAATTTTAGTGAGAGATCATCTTATTCACTACCGTCGTTCTAAGCAAATAAGATGTAAAACATGATAAACATCACATGCAATCAAATAGTGACATGATATGGCCAATATCATCTTGCTCCTTTGATCTTCATCTTCGGGGCTCCATGATAATCATCGTCACCGGCATGACACCATGATCTCCATCATCATGATCTCCATCATCGTGTCTTCATGAAGTCGTCTCGCCAAACATTACTTCTACTACTATGGCTAACGTTTAGCAATAAAGCAAAGTAATTACATGGCGTTATTCAGTGACACGCAGGTCATACAATAAATAAGACAACTCCTATGGCTCCTGCCGGTTGTCATTCTCATCGACATGCAAGTCGTGATTCCTATTACAAGAACATGATCAATCTCATACATCACACATATATCATTCATCACATCCTTTTGGCCATATCACATCACATGGCACATGCTGCAAGAACAAGTTAGACGTCCTCTAATTGTTGTTGCAAGTTTTTACGTGGCTGCTATAGGTTTCTAGCAAGAACGTTTCTTACCTACGCCAAAACCACAACGTGATATGCCAATTTCTATTTACCCTTCATAAGGACCCTTTTCATCGAATCCGATCCGACTAAAGTGGGAGAGACAGACACCCGCTAGCCACCTTATGCAACTAGTGCATGTCAGTCGGTGGAACCTGTCTCACGTAAGAGTACGTGTAAGGTCGGTCCGGGCCGCTTCATCCCACGATGCCGCCGAATCAAGATAAGACTAGTAATGGCAAGAGAATTGACATGATCTACGCCCACAACTACTTTGTGTTCTACTCGTGCAAGATACTACGCATAGACCTAGCTCATGATGCCACTGTTGGGGATCGTAGCAGAAAATCAAAATTTTTCCTACGCATCACCAAGATCTATCTATGGAGTAATCTAGCAACGAGCATAAAGGGGAGTGCATCTACATACCCTTGTAGATCGCGAGCGGAAGCGTTCAAGAGAACGGGGATGATGGAGTCGTACTCGTCGTGATCCAAATCACCGATGATCCTAGCGCCGAACGGACGGCACCTCCGTGTTCAACACACGTACGGAGCGGGGACGTCTCCTCCTTCTTGATCCAGCAAGGGGGGAGGAGAGGTTGATGGAGATCCAGCAGCACGACGGCGTGGTGGTGGAAGTAGCGGGATTCCAGCAGGGCTTCGCCAAGCGCTGCGGGAGGAGGGAGATGTGTCACGGGAGGGAGAGGGAGGCGCCAGGGCTTGGGGTGCGGCTCCCATGCGCCTCCCCACTATATATAGGGGTGGAGGGGGCTGGTTTCTTGCCCTCCAAGTCCATTGGGGCGTTGGCAAAGGTGGGGGAAAGAAATCCCATCATTTCCTTTCCCCACCAATTGTTATCCCCCCTTTTTAGGGATCTTGATCTTATCCCTTCGGGATATGATCTTATTCCTTCTAAGGGGGGATCTTGGTGCGCCTTGACCAGGGGTGTGGGGCCTTGCCCCCACTACCCACGTTCATGTGGGTCCCCCCATGCAGGTGGGCCCCACTTCGGAACCTTCTAGAACCTTCCCGGTACAATACCGAAAAATCCCGAACATTTTCCGGTGGCCAAAATAGGACTTCCTATATATAAATCTTTACCTCCGGACCATTCCGGAACTCCTCGTGACGTCCGGGATCTCATCCGGGACTCCGAACAACTTTCGGGTTTCCGCATACTTATATCTCTACAACCCTAGCGTCACCGAACCTTAAGTGTGTAGACCCTACGGGTTCGGGAGACACGCAGACATGACCGAGACGACTCTCCGGTCAATAACCAACAGCGGGATCTGGATACCCATGTTGGCTCCCACATGCTCCACGATGATCTCATCGGATGAACCACGATGTCAAGGATTCAATCAACCCTGTATACAATTCCCTTTGTCTATCGGTACATTACTTGCCCGAGATTCGATCGTCGGTATCCCGATACCTTGTTCAGTCTCGTTACCGGCAAGTCTCTTTACTCGTTCCGTAACACATCATCCCGTGATCAACTCCTTGATCATATTGTGCACATTATGATGATGTCCTACCGAGTGGGCCCAGAGATACCTCTCCGTCACACGGAGTGACAAATCCCAGTCTCGATTCATGCCAACCCAACAGACACTTTCGAAGATACCTGTAGTGCACCTTTATAGCCACCCAGTTACGTTGTGACGTTTGGTACACCCAAAGCATTCCTACGGTATCCGGGAGTTGCACAATCTCATGGTCTAAGGAAAAGATACTTGACATTTAGAAAAGCTTTAGCATACGAACTACACGATCTGTGCTAGGCTTAGGATTGGGTCTTGTCCATCACATCATTCTCCTAATGATGTGATCCCGTTATCAACGACATCCAATGTCCATGGTCAGGAAACCGTGACCATCTGTTGATCAACGAGCTAGTCAACTAGAGGCTTACTAGGGACATGGTGTTTGTCTATGTGTCCACACATGTATGTGAGTTT
This sequence comes from Secale cereale, assembly GCA_902687465.1. Lineage (NCBI taxonomy): Eukaryota > Viridiplantae > Streptophyta > Magnoliopsida > Poales > Poaceae > Secale > Secale cereale. The sequence goes on from LR738715.1 coordinate 892,941,606, forward strand.
CCTATCAATACAATTCTAGCATGGATAATAAACAATTATCATGAACAAGGAAATATAATAATAACCAATTTATTATTGCCTCTAGGGCATATTTCCAACA
>LR738715.1:892943158-892992640 GCA_902687465.1 Secale cereale
CCCTGGTGCCCCCCCCCCCCGGCTGTACTTCGGGCGCAAGGTAGGTTCTGGAACGCTGATTTTTTATATAATTTTTCTGGCTTTTTCCTGGCAGTTCTCGTAATGTGAAAACCTGAAATACAAAAACAGCCGAAAACAGAAACTGGCACTGGGGTGCACTGGATTAGTAGGTTAGTCCAAATATGATCAAAAGTGTATGGAAATGTATAAATATCATAGCAATATCACCCAAAAGTGGCATGGAGCAAGCATAAATTATAGATACGTTTTGGACGTATCATGTGCCTTGGGCATCCCCAAGCTTGAGCTCTTTCCTATCCTCCTTCTTCTCACATCGAGACATCCTCGGTCTTCGAACACTTCATCCACACAAAACTTAACCGAACTTTTAGTGGTGGGGTTAGTGCATATGATCAATAAAATCCCATCATGTACTACTCTAACATTATTATATAATTATAAACAAACATTACCCACTGTATGCTATCATAATTCTATGACCGCAAGTCAAGGAGGCATCAACAAGAATTCAAACATATGCAAATAATGAAGCTATAACGGCAATCTGTGAAAACAGGACGGTCTGTAGTAATCTGAACATTAACCATACTTCTGTAACCCTAAAAGTTATGGCAAAATTAGGAAATATCAACAATTTGTATATCAAGACATTGAAAAAAGTTTCAGATCCTTTCGATGTTCCAGTAAAAAAAATAAAATCGCGCACCACATCCAAAGTTTCTGTTTTTGCACCGCACAAACCAACATGCAGTTTAATCATCCTAAAGGAAACTCTGGGCACATTATTTTTATAATACAATGGAATTGTACAAGGTGATAATTATTTTTGATGAAAAGTTTCTGTAATTCAAGATTTGCAAAGTTTCCATGGGCATGAACAAAGTTCAAGGAGCTCCCCCATTTCAATGGTGCTCGTCCTTCTTACTTTCACTTTTCTTTTTGAAAAAGTTTTAGGTTCCCCTCTTTACTTTTTTGTTTTTAAACTTTATAAAAGCACACAACAGAAATAAATGACTCTCTAAAACTTCGAGGTTGTCTCCCTAGCATCGCTTTCTTTAAGGCCATTAAGCTAGGCATATAGTGCTCAAGTAATGGATCCACCCGGATCCCATGGTATATCAAAGCCAATATTAATTAGCAATGATTTGGCATTTAGTAGTGAGCACAAAGTGATATGTGTTATGAAACAACGAAGTCTAACTCTCTTCCTATGCATAGGCATGTCATACAAGAACAATTCATGCACATCAAGTAAAGGCCAATGCATAATATAAGCAGTTTCTTGCAATTTTATCATGTTGGAAACATAGAGAGCCGGAGACGTAGTTCCTCTCTCATAATAATTGCAAGTAGGAGCAGCAAGCACATGCATATTATATTCATCAAAATCATCACGTGTAACGGAAAAAGGCAACCCATCAATATAATCCTTAATAAGTTTAAACTTCTCCGATATAGTGTAGTTTGGAGAATTCAAAAATATAATAGGACTATCATGTGTGGGTGCAATGGCAACTATCTCATGTTTAACATAAGGAACTATAGCAAGTTTATCTCCATAAGCATAATTCATATTGGCATCTTGGCCACAAGCATAGCAAGCATCATAAAAAAGGGATATTTCAAAAGAATCAACGGGATCATAGCAATCATCATAGCAATCATCCTTCAGTAAGCACGAAGGGAAATTAAACAATGTATGAGTTGAAGAGTTACTCTCATTAGAAGGTGGGCACGGGTAGCTAATCCGCTCTTCCTCCTTTTGTTCTTCACTCTCCTTGTCATCTTTTTCATCCAATGAGCTCACAATGTCATCGATTTCTTCTTCCATAGGCTCCTGCAAAATATTAGTCTCTTCTTGGACAGCGGAGACCTTCTCAATAAATGCATCAGTATCGGAGTTATATTCATAATTCAAATAGCAACCTTTCAATATAGCAAGATTTTTGGACCTAGAAACATCACCATCGAAGCCATCATTCCTTTTAAACAGAGATTCAATTTCATAAGCACCCTTAAAAGCAACGAATTCTTCTATTTGTTCCACATCATAATAATCATATATACCATTAGCCTAAGAAGCTAAGGTTTCATTATCATTAAATTTGCATGAAAAGGGAAGGTGTGGAGCCTTCATCCTAGAGCAACAAGTATAATCATATCTCAAGCATAGTTGCTGAGCATAACAATGCAACAAATGAATTTTATCCCATAACAGTTTCCCTTTTTGTGTCAAGCGATAATCCCTAAAGTATTCACATTGATCCAACGTTACCCCCATTACATAGTTGAATGGGGTTTTCTCAGGATTGTCAAAGTAGTACTTAATATCTTTCACGTAATGAGCATCGAGGGTTTTAGGAGGTTCCCCATCTCCATGAGTAGCAAGTACACCTATGTTTTTTGGTATGTCGTGTTCCATATCCATAACTAAAGATATAGAACAACTTAGAAAAGCAAATAAAATCTACTTAGTGATAAAGCAAACAAACACACACGAGAATATTCACCCCACGCTATTGCTCCCCGGCAACGGAGCCAGAAAAAGGTCTTGATAACCCACAAGTGTAGGGGATCAGGTGTAGCCTCTTTCGATAAGTAAGAGTGTCGAACCCAACGAGGAGCTAAAGGCAGAACAAATATTCCCTCAAGTTCTATTGACCATCGATACAACTCTACGCACGCTTGACGTTTACTTTACCTAGAACAAGCATGAAACTAGTAGTACTTTGTAGTTTTTGTGGGATAGGTTTACAAGAATAAAAAGAGCACGTAAATAAAGACTAGGGGTTGTTAAAATAAAGAAGAAATAACGTTAGTGATAGCGAGTGTGGAAAATTGGAGGTAGGAGTTGCCAAATTGCCCCTAAGCAATTGACTACATTACTAGCCCGATAGCAAGTTTTATATGGGAGAGGCCACTTCTAGCATGTCATCCCTTACTTGGAATTCTATGAACTTATGATTGGAACTATTAGCAAGCATCCGCAACTTCTAACATTCATTAAGGTAAAACCCAACCATACCATTAAGATATATTGGTCCCCCTTCGATCCCGTATGCATCAATTTCTATGCTAGGTTGAAGCTTCTGTCACTCTTGCCCTCCAATACGTAGTCCTATCAACATACAGCTAACCCTACGGTGTGATCCATGCGCGCGCTCATATGAGCACTTAAATAAAGACTAGGGGATGTTAAGATAAAGAAGCAATAAAGTTAGTGATAGCGAGTGTGGAAAAGTGGTGGTAGGAGTTGCGAAATTGCCCCTAAGCAATTGACTACGTTACTAGACCGATAGGAAGTTTTATGTGGGAGATGCCACTTCTAGCATGTCATCTCTTACTTGGAATTCTATGCACTTATGATTGGAACTATTAGCAAGCATCCACAACTACTAACGTTCATTAAGGTAAAACCCAACCATAGCATTAAGATATATTGGTCCCCCTTCGATCCCGTATGCATCAATTTCTATGCTAGGTTGAAGCTTCTGTCACTCTTGCCCTCCGATACGTAGTCCTATCAACATACAACTAACCCTATGGTGTGATCCTTGCGCGCGCTCATATGATGGGCACCAAAGGACAGCAACATAACCACAAGCAAATTAAATCAATCATAGCAATTCACCAATCACCGATAGGACAACGATAATCTAGTCAGACATCATAGGATGGCAACACATCATTGGATAATAATATGAAGCATAAAGAACCATGTTCAAGTAGAGGGTACAGCGGGTTGCGGGAGAGTGGACCGCTGTAGATAGATGGGGGAAGGTGATAGAGATGTTGGTGAAGATGACGGAGGTGTTGGTGTAGATCGCCGTCACACGATGTTGGCCCCGGTGGCACTCCTATGCCACCGGAAGCAAGGGGGAGAGAGCCCCCCTCCTTCTTCTTCCTTGACCTTCTCCCTAGATGGGAGAAGGGTTTCCCCTCTGGTCCATGGCCTCCATGGCGTCGAAGGGGCGAGAGCCCCTCCGAGATTGGATCTGTCTCTCTGTCTCTCTCTGTTTCTGTGTTTCCAGATTATGTCCCTTCACCGTTTCTTATATTCCCAGAGATCCGTAACTCCGATTAGGCTGACATTTTGACACGATTTTTATCCGGATATTAGCTTTCTTGCGGCGAAAGAAGGGCATCAACCACCTTACGGAGTAGCCACGAGGGCCCAGGGCATGCCTGCCCCTGGTGGGCGCGCCCCCTGCCTCGTGGGCCACTCGGGCATCGTCTCACGTTGGTTCCGCTTCCCAAAATTCACATATATTCCAAAACAATCTCCGCCCGTTTTTATCCCGTTTGGACTCTGTCTGATATGGATATTCTGCGAAACAAATAACATGCAACAAACATGAACTGGCACTGGGCACTGGATCAATATGTTAGTCCCAAAAAATAGTATAAAAAGTGGCCAAAAGTATATGAAAGTTGTAGAATATTGGCATGGAACAATCAAAAATTATAAATATGATGGAGACATATCAAATATCAAGGAGAACATTGTATTTAAGATCAAAGAGAGAGAAGAAGCCATCTAGCTACTAACTATGGACCTGAAGGTCTGTGGTAAACTACTCACACATCATCGGAGGGGCAGCAAGGTTGATCTAGAAGCCCTCCATGATCGAATACCCCTCCGACGGAGTACCGGAAAAGGTCCCAATATGGGATCTCACGGGAATAGAAACCTGCGGTGGTGGATTTTTTTTTGAAGGCTCATCTTGGGTTTCTGGACTATTTCGGAATTTGTAGGCCAAAGAAGCGGTGCAGGGGACTCTCGAGGGGGCCACAAGGCAAGGGGCAGCCCCCCTAGGTCGCTGATACGTCTCCAACGTATCTATATTTTTTATTGTTCCTTGCTATTATTTATGAAGTCTTGGATGTTTAATGGGCTTTATCATTCACTTTTATATCATTTTTGGGACTAACCTACTAACCCAAAGGCCCAGTCCAGATTGCTGTTTTTTTGCCTGTTTCAGGGTTTTGCAGAAAAAGAATATCAAATGGAGTCCAAACGGAATGAAACCTCCGCGAGAGATATTTTTGGAGAAAATCATGCACGTGGAGCTTGAGGACCAAGTCAGGGGATAGAGGGATGTCACTCGAGGGTGGGGGGCGTGCCCCCTGCCTCAAGGCCCCCTCAAGTGGCCCCCGGTGCCCTCCTTCTTACTATATAAGTCCAGGTACCCCAGAAACTCTGTGAACAAAGAGAAAACCCTAATTCCACCACCGTAGCTTCTGTTCCTATGGAGATCCCATCTTGGAGCCTGTTCCGGAGCTCCACCGTAGGGGGATCTATCACGGAGGCCTTCATCATCATCATCATCATCATTGCCCTCACAATGAATTGTGAGTAGTTTACCATAGACCTTTGGGTCCATAGCTAGTATCTAGATGGCTTCTTCTCTCTCTCTGGATCTCAATACAAAGTTCTCCTCGATCTTCGAGGAGATCTATTCGATGTAATCTCTTTTTGCGATGTGTTTCTCGAGATCCGATGAATTGTGAGTTTATGATCAAGGTTATCTATGAAAGATATTTGGTTCTTCTCTGAACTTTTTATGTGTGCTCATAATATCCTTGCAAGTCTCTTCGAATTATTGGTTTGGTTTGGCCAACTAGATCTATAGTTCTTGCAATGGGAGAAGTGCTTGGCTTTGGGTTCAATCGTGCGGTGTGCTTTCCCAGTGACAGTAGGGGCAGCAAGGCACGTATTGTATTGTTGCCATCGAGGATAAAAAGATGGGGTTTATATCATATTGCTTGAGTTTATCCCTCTACATCATGTCATCTTGCTTAAGGCGTTACTCTGTTCTTATGAACTCAATACACTAGGTGCATGCTGGATAGCGGTCGATGTGTGGAGTAATAGTAGTAGATGCAGGCAGGAGTCGGTCTACTTTTCTCAGACATGATGCCTATATACAATGATCATGCCTAGATAGTCTCATAATTATTCTCTTTTCTATCAATTGCTTGACAATAATTTGTTTACCCGCCGTAGAATGTCGCTATCATGAGAGAAGCCAATAGAGAAAACTATGGCCCCCGGGTTTATTGTCAACATATCAATCTACATCTACTTTACTTTTCTTGCTTTTAGTTGATGTTCTTATAAACCAAAAATACCAAAAATATAAACTATCATCGCTATCAGATCTCACTTTCGTAAGTGACCGTAAAGGGATTGACAACCCCTTATCGCGTTGGCTGCGAAGTTCTTATTTGTTTGTGCAGGTGCGAGGGACTCGCTTGTGGTCTCCTCCTGGATTGATACCTTGGTTCTCAAAAACTGAGGGAAATACTTACGCTACTGTGCTGCATCTCCCTTTCCTCTTCGAGGGAATACAACGCAAGCTCAAGAGGTAGCAAGAAGAATTTGTGGCTCCGTTGCCGGGGAGGCTTACGCAAAAGTCATATACCAAGTACCTATCACAAACCCTTATCCATCGCATTACATTTATTTGCCTCTCGGTTTCCTCTCCCCCACTTCACCCTTGCCGTTTTATTTTCCCTTCTTCTGCCGTGTGTTTTTCGTTCGCTTGCTTCTTGTTTGCTTGTGTGTGTCGGCGTGCTTGCTTGTCATTATGGCTAGTCCCTTATCCGCTCCTTTGTCTCTCGAGTTTGAAGTGCTTCACTTCAAGCAAAAGTAAGGAGAAATTTAAAATATGCTTGGTTTAGGATGATGGAATCTTATCATAAGTGCACCTTAGAGGTGAATTTTAGAATGTTGCTTCGCAATTTTTATGTTGGGTTGAATATGTCTCACAGACAACTCTTGGATTGCGTTGCCAAAGGGAATTTTATCGAAGTTGATCCTAGTATCACGCATGAAATTATAGAGGGAGTAGTGGGAACACTACCTCCCCAAAAAGGGTCAAATTCAACCCCGGAAGGGACGCAAGTTGTTGAGAAAATTTGCGAAGTAATAAAAATATTACAAAAGTCTCTTGAACCTCTGAAAAGTGTTAGTGGGAATCTCCACCGCATGAATATGTTGATTACTCTTTGTAATAAGCGGTTGGATGCTTTAGATCTAAAGATTTCCGAATATGAAGGGAAACGTAAGGAACATCCCGGATTCGAGCTTGACACCATTAAAAGGGTGAAGATCAAAGATGGCAATACCTAGAATTATCTTGTATCGTGCCTAGCTAGGGGCGTAAAACGAAAGTGCTCGTTGGGAGGCAACCCAATTTTTTGTTTTTTTGTTTTTGCTGCTGTTAGGGAATAAATATTGCATCTAGCCTCTGATTAGATGTGGTTTCATGTTTTGTTTAGTGTTTGTGCCAAGTAGAACCTTTGGGAAGACTTGTGTGAAGTTTATGTGATCTTGCTGTGAAAAACAGAATCGTTAGCGCTGGCTAAAGTAGACTTGAGATTATACTGGAGCGCAATTTTTAGTTGATTCTTTTTGAAGATGATTGGTAGACAAATTCCTCAAATTTACCAATTTATTTTGAATTTTTTGGAGTTCCAAAAGTACGTGAAACCGGCAGATTACTACAGATTGTTCTGTTTTTGACAGATTCTGTTTTTCGTGTGTTGTTTGCTTGTTCCGATGCATCTATGAGTAGTATTAGAGGATATAAACCATAGAGAAGTTGTAATACAGTAGGTTTAACACCAATATAAACAAATAATGAATTCATTGCTGCACCTTTGAGTAGTGGTTTGCTATCTTATACTAACGGAGCTCACGAGAATTTTTGTCTAAGTTTTGTGTTGTGAAGTTTTCAAGTTTTGAGTATTGCTTTGATGGACTATGGAACAAGGAGTAGCAAAGGCCTAAGCTTGGGGATGCCCGTGGCACCCCAAGTAAATTCAAGATAATCAAAAGCCTAAGCTTGGGGATGCCCCGGGAAGGCATCCCCTCTTTCGTCTTCATCCATCGGTAACTATACTTGGAGCTATATTTTTATTTGCAACATGATATGAGTTTTGCTTGGAGCGTCTTGTATAATTCGAGTCTTTGATTGTTAGTTTTCCAGAATCATCCTTGCTGGACACACCTATTTGAGAGAGTTAAATATGGCCTAGAAATTATTAGAACACTCTATGTGCTTCACTTATATCTTTTGAGTTGAATAGTTTTTGCTCTAGTGCTTCATTTATATATTTTAGAGCATGGTGGTGGTAATGTTTTGTAGAAATTTTTGAACTCTCATGCTTCACTTATATACTTTTTAGAGTCTATTAAAACAGCATGGTAATGTGTTTAGGCTAAAGAAACTAGTCCTCACATGATAGACATCCAATGTCAATGTAGTAAAAAAATTCACACCAAGTGCATTGAATAGAATGAGATGTTGGATGCTTGATAATTGTTTTGAGATATGAGGATAGTGATATTAGAGTCATGCTCGTGGAGTTATTATGAAACTGAGAAATACTTGTGTTAAGGTTAGTGATTCCCGTATCATGCACGTATGGTGAACCGTTGTGTGACTAAGTTAAAGCATGAGGTATTTGTAAAGTGTCAACCTTTGTGTGGAGGTTGGGGGCGCGCGATGGTTAACTCCTACCAACCACCCCCTAGGAGCACGCGTTCATTGCTTTGTTTTGATGTCTCGTAGATTTTTGCGATAAGTATATGAGTTCTTATGACTAATGTTGAGTCCGTGGATTATACGCACTCTCACCCTTCCACCATTGCTAGCATCTCTTGTACCGCGCAACTTTCGCCGGTGCCATAAACCCACTATATATCCTTCCTCAAAATAGCCACCATATTGTTCCTCAAAACAACCACCATACCTACCTATCGTGGCATTCCATAGCCATTCCGAGATATATTGCCATGCAACTTTCCACCGTTCCGTTCATATGACACGCATCATATTGTAATATTGCCATTGCATGATCATGTAGTTGACATTGTATTTGTGGCAAGGCCACCATGCATAATTTTTATACATTTCACTCTTGTTTGATTGCACATACCGGTACACCGCCGGAGGCATTCATATAGAGTCATACTTTGTTGATGTAGTATCGAGTTGTAATGAAAGTGTGATGATCATCATTATTAGAGCATTGTACCATGGGAGGAAAGGCTAAATCTATAAAGCCCCTTGTCGGTGTACTAAGGTAGGGGTGCCTCAGTACCCCAACTTGTGCACGGGCAGTTGCAGCTTCCCGCGGCAGGGTTTACCACGCGCTCGCCGGAGACCTTCCTGCTCCATATCAAACCATTCAAAAACAAAGTATGCGAGACAGAAGATCAAGACCCCGGCAAGTGAAGCTTGCCGGGAAGGCCGTACCAGGCTCAAGATTACCTCACTGGCACAAGGCCCTGGCAAGAGGAGCTTGCCAGGAAGACTAGAAGATTCCATCGTAGAAGACACGCCTCGGCGCTATACGCGCCCCGGCGAGGGCCCGGGGAGCGGCAAGCTCCCGGGCCCGGCAAGATCAAGGCCCCGGCAAGGTGCTTGCCGGGAGAGTTGCGCTGTGTGCCCGCGCTCCAGCTCATCGGCCCACGCGTCGCCCTGGGGCCTAACCAGGGACGCGTGGCGGATGGCTGTGCAGCCTGGGGGACACGGTGGCACTCCACGGTGGTGGATCCATCGCCGTGGCAGACGGAGACGCAATGGCGGGAGCTTTTGGGGTCGACGGCGACGGGCATTAAATGCCCTTGTCTCCCACTGTCAAAGTAGGTAGCGACCACTGTTCTCGTACTGTTACAACTACCACCTCTTTTACGTTTTTACCCCTTTCTCCTACGTTGACACCTGTCGGTGACCCCTTGCACTATAAAAGGAGGCCCATGCACAACGTGGAGGGGGTTCGGAACCTAGATCACTCATACGCTTGGTGTAGCTGCTTCTTCAAGCTCCCAAGCACTCCAACTCAATACACAACTAAGCAGGAGTAGGGTCTTACGCGACCACCGCGGCCCGAACCTGGGTAAAACTGCCCGCGTGCTCGCTACGATCTGCTCTTCGTGCTCCCTCCGCCCTCGTACCGCACAGACAAGGGGCTCCGGTCCCATAGGTGTTCGTGGCGGACAGTTTCCCCCGACATCTTTGGCGCGCCAGGTAGGGGGCGTCAAGGTTGTGCGAATCTGATCCGGCGTTCGCGTGGGCGCATTCTCCATCAACCTCTCCAGTTTCATCAGCAACTTCATCAGCAACAGCATCATGGCCCCGAAGAAGAAGGCTTCGGAGGTCGGAGGCCCGTCCGCGTCTCATCCGCCGCCACCGGAGCCAACGGTGGGCGGGGGAGACGCCGTCGGAAGGGTGGTCGCCGGCGAGGACACTCACGGCGCCACCAGATCCAAGAACAGGACGGATGACCGAACCTCGGTCTCCGTGGACGCACCGCGTCCATCTCAGCACACAACAACCCAGCAGCGCCATGCCACAGGAGGTGGCATCTGTTTGCTGGGCCAAGGACAAACCGGAGGCTCGCGGGACGCCCCGGACCACCGTCCGGGCACAAGCAAAGCGAAGGTGCCGGCGCGGGACCCCGCTCCTTCTAACGTCGTTAGAAGTCCGAGCGTATCCCGCTCCTCGCACCGCTCGCCCGCGTTCCCCTCCACTCCAGCAGAAGTGCTCGCAAGGGCGCAACTGCTCCTCGACTTCCCTCCAGCGGCAGACAAGGCCGAAGACTGGAGGGCCACCATCCAGAGCCTGATCGCCTTCGCCAACAACGATTCTCCACAGCAGCCGTCGGCCTCGCGGCCGCGGCAAGCTGAGAAGACGAAGGCCGACGGCGACAAGACCGCCGGGGGTGCGACAAGCGTGCACTCCCCGCCGCGGAAGCAGAAGACGCCACCCCGCCGGAACAACGCCGACGATGGCTCCACGGCCTCGTCGGACCCGCGGGCTCGTCGGGACCAGCGCCATGTCCTTGACGACCGGCGACAAGAAGACGCTCGCACGACAATCGAGCGCCGCCGAGAAGCTCGGCGACAATCAGATCAAAGGGCTGGAGACGCTGTCGACGCGCGCGCGCCCGGTGAACCGGGCGACTTGCCGTACGCGGCAGGTTGCCCTGCGTTCACCCGCGAGCTGCGGCGCGTCCAGTGGCCCAACATGAAGAATTTCAAACCCGACGTACCGGAGAAGTACGACGGCAAGACGCACCCCTCGGAGTTTCTCAGTGTCTACACCATCGCGGTGCAGGCTGCCGGGGGGCGCGACGAGAAGATCTTGGCGAACTACTTCCCGCTTGTGCTTAAGCCGAACGTCCGTTCGTGGCTTATGCACTTGCCGGAAGGTTCCATCTCTTCTTGGGCCGACCTTTGCCACCAGTTTGTTGGCGCCTTCACCGGCGGCCACAAACCCCACGGCCAGGAGAGCGATCTCCACATTCTGGCCCAGAACGAAGGAGAAACCCTGCGCAAGTACATCCAACGCTTCAGCCGTGTGCAGCACAACATCCCTGATGTCCACCCTGCCGCGGTTATCAGCGCGTTCCATCAGAACGTGCGTAACCGCCGCATGCGTGAAGAAATGGCGATGACAAAGATTCGGGATGTCAGCGAGCTCTATGCTCTGGCTGACAAGTGCGCACGTGCAGAAGAGGGGAGGAGACTCCCCGGGGAGGATGCTGGCGCAGGAGGAAGCGACAGCGACGACGCCGCCCCGGCAAAGAAGAGCCGGCGGCGGAATAACAGAAGGAAGGGCAAGAAAGAGGTGCTTGCCGTCGAGAAGTCCGGCAAGGAGGCCCCCGCCAAGCAAACACAGGCTGGCGGCTCCGGCAAGGAGCCTGCCCCTGTAGCGGCGGCCAACAAGCAGGACGGCTCCGACAAGCAATACTGCAAGATCCACTGCACCAAGGGCCACGACCTCTCCAACTGCAAGCGCGTCGAGTATCTCGTCGAGCAGCAGAAAGCTGAGTACGAGAGGCGCGACAAGGAGAAGGCCCAAGGTGGCGGCGGAGAGCCAAGCAAGAAGCGGCCATTCAATGGCCGGGGAGGACGCCGCGGCAAGGCCAAGCAGCGGCAAGGTGACCGGCCTCCCCGGGGCCGCGACAAGGATGAAGAAGACGACGACGAAGACGTGGAGGACGAGGATAACAGCGAGCAGGAGTTCCAGAAAGCCACGGAGGTCCTGTGCGTCGACGGTGGCGCCTCTCTGCACACCTCCCACCGCCAGCTCAAGCAGTGGGTGCGTGAGGTGAATGCAGCGGAGCCACCAGTGGAGTCACGCAGGCTCCTCAAATGGTCCAGCACGCCCATCATTTTTGATCTTGAGGATCACCCTGACCGCACCACTGCGGTCGGGTGCTTGCCGATGCTGGTCTCACCCACCATCCGCAACCTCAAGGTCACTAAAATGTTGGTTGACGGCGGGGCCGGGCTGAACTTGATCTCCTCTGCTGTGATCAAGAAACTCCAGATTCCAGATGGCGAGCTCGAAGAAACCGGTTCTTTCCAAGGAATCAACCCGGGAAGGAGCAAGCCCAAGGGAAAGATCACTCTGCCGTTGACCTTTGGCGGGGAGCTCAACTTCAGAACTGAGCGCATCACTTTCGACGTCGCCGATATTCCATTGCCCTACAATGGAATACTTGGCCGTCCTGCCCTCGCCAAGTTCATGGCAGCTTCCCATTATGCCTACAACGTACTCAAGATGCCGGGGCCGATAAGCGTCATCACTGTCCACGGCGACAAGAAAGATGCGCTTGTCTGCGCCGACAAGATCTACCGGGATGCAGCAGCTGCGGCTGAGAAAGATACACTTGCCGCTGAAGCTCCCGGGGGGAAGAAGACGAAGACCAAGTCCGGCAAGTGCTCTGGGGCCCACTCCGGCAACCGCACCTCTTCGGAGTGCTGCGCTGCCGTCGAGGACGTCCCATCGAGCTCCACCGGCAAGAGTAAGAAAGGAATGGCCGCTCCTCCGGCAACCAAGAAGGTGTCCGCCAAGGAGGACGGCACTGGTGGTACTTTCACCATCAGTGCCACACTTGACAGCAAATAGGAAAGCGCGCTCGTTGCCTTCCTGCGGGCGAATGTCGATGTGTTTGCATGGCAACCATCTGACATCCCCGGTGTTCCCAGGAAGGTAATTGAGCACAAGCTTGCTGTTTGTCCTCATGCGCGGCCCATCAAGCAGAAAGTGAGGAAGCAAGCCGTCGAGCGCCAAGAATTCATCAACGAAGAGATCAAGAAACTAGAGGCAGCAGGCCTAGTTAGAGGTGTGATCCATCCAACGTGGTTGGCAAATCCAGTCGTCGTGCGCAAGGCCAACGGGAAGTGGAGACTGTGTATAGACTTCACCGATGTGAATAAAGCATGTCCCAAGGATCCATTCCCTTTGCCGCGCATTGACCAGATTGTTGATTCCACCGCCGGATGTGAGCTACTCTGTTTTCTTGATGCATATTCAGGCTATCACCAGATTTTCATGGCCAAAGAGGATGAAGAGAAGACTGCATTTATCGCTCCATGTGGCACTTATTGCTTCATACGCATGCCATTTGGACTGAAGAATGCAGGATCAACGTTTGCAAGGGTAGTGTACACTGCTTTCGAGCCACAGATCCACAGAAATGTAGAGGCTTACATGGATGACATCGTGGTGAAGAGCAAGAGCAAGGAAACCCTGATCCAGGATTTGGAGGAGACATTTCAGAACCTGCGCAGAATACAGCTCAAGTTGAACCCCGAGAAGTGCGTCTTTGGAGTCCCCTCCGGCAAGCTTCTCGGGTTCTTTGTATCGCAAAGGGGGATTGAGGCCAACCCCGACAAAATTAAAGCCATCGAGCAGATCGAGGCCCCAAAGCGCGTCAAGGATGTCAGAAAGCTTGCAGGTTGTGTGGCTGCCCTCAGTAGGTTCATTTCAAAGTCTGCGGAACGCGCCCTACCTTTCTTTAAAATCCTGAAGAAGGCAGGTCCCATGAAGTGGACTCCGGAAGCGGAGGCAGCGCTGCAGGATTTGAAACGGTACCTGTCCTCCACTCCAATACTTGTCGCACCTAGACCACAGGAAAAGTTGTTGCTATACTTAGCGGCAACCAACCAGGTGGTTAGTGCTGCGTTAGTAGCGGAGAGGGAGTCCGACGAGGAGTCAGCACCACCGGGAAGCAAATCCAGCGACAAGCAGGGGGCTGCTCCGGCAAGCTCTGGCCCCGACAAGAACAACTCTGCGCAGGAACAGAATGAAGCGCGGAAGAAGATGGTGCAGCGCCCAGTGTATTTTGTAAGTTCCCTTCTCCAGGGGGCTAGGTCAAGATACTCTGGTGTGCAAAAGTTGCTTTTCGGCCTCCTCATGGCCTCGAGAAAGCTGCGCCATTACTTCCAAGCCCATGAGATAATAGTGGTCACTCGCTTTCCGCTGAAGAGGATATTGCACAATCCGGAAGCAACAGGCAGGATCGTTGAGTGGGCGCTGGAGCTGTCGAGCTTTGGACTCAAGTTTGAAAGTACTTCAACCATACAGAGCCGAGCTTTGGCAGAATTCATAGCTGAGTGGACCCCAACGCCCGATGAAGAAGTCCAAGAAACAAGTGCACCCGTACAAGAAGCGACAAGTGAATGGGTAATGTATTTTGATGGTGCCTTCTCGCTGCAAGGCGCCGGTGCGGGTGTGGTACTTATCGCACCCACCGGAGAGCACCTCAAATATGTTATCCAGATGCACTTTCCCAGGGAGCAAGCGACAAACAACACTGCAGAATATGAAGGCTTGCTTGCCGGCCTCAGGATTGCGGCCGAACTTGGGATCAGGAAGCTGATTGTGCGGGGAGATTCTCAGTTGGTGGTCCGGCAAGTTAACAAGAGCTACCAGAGCCCTTTGATGGAAGCATATGTAGATGAGGTGAGAAAGCTTGAAGAGCACTTTGAAGGTCTGCAAATGGAGCACGTCCCGAGAGCTCAAAATGAAATAGCAGATGGCCTTTCAAAGTGTGCTTCGATGAAGTTACCTGTGGAACCAGGGACCTTCTTGCTCAAGCTGACTCAACCATCCGTTACACCATCAATTGGGCAGTCCAAGAAGAGAAAGTTGGTCTCCGGCGACTACTTGCCGGCGGATCTTCCAGAAACCGCCGCCAAGGTCCCCAAGATCAACAACCAGAACGCTGAGGAACAGTTTGCTCCTGCAGGTCCTCGGGCCTGTACAGTTGAAGCAAGTGTTCCCGACAAGCCTCGCCCCAGCGAGCTTGCCGGGGGACCATCAGCTCCGGCAGGGCCAGAGGTCCTTGCCGTAGAAGCTGAGGTTCCCGCAGCGGCCCTCGAGCCTTTAGTCCTTGCCATTGAGCCTCGGGCTCCGGCATGGGCGTAGCAGATCGTCCGTTTTCTGCAGACCGGAGAACTTCCCGACGACCCTCAAGAGATAGAAAAGATAACCAGGCAGTCAAGTATGTACCAGTTCGTGGATAACGAGCTGTACAGAAGAAGACTCAATGGTGTCAGGTTGAAGTGCATCTCCAGGGAAGATGGACAGAAGCTGTTGGCAGAAATCCACGGAGGCATATGCGGCCACCACGTTGGCGCAAGGGCGCTTGCCGGGAAAGCCTTCCGGCAAGGGTTCTTTTGGCAAGAAGCCCTCCAAGATGCAACTGCACTAGTAACCAAGTGTGAAGCGTGCCAGTTCCATGCAAAGCAGATTCATCAACCAGCTCAAGCTCTCCAAACAATCCCTTTGTCCTGGCCCTTCTCGGTCTGGGGGCTCGATATCCTCGGCCCCTTCCCCCGAGCCGTCGGGGGCTTTGAGTACTTGTACGTTGCAATCGACAAGTTCACAAAGTGGCCAGAAGTGGAGCCGGTGAGAAAGGTGACAGCACAGTCAGCGGTCAGGTTCTTCAGGTCGATTGTTTGACGTTTCGGAATCCCTAACAGGATCATCACCGACAACGGTACACAATTTACTAGTCGCACCTTCATGCAGTACGTCCAAGACCTTGGCGCCAAGGTCTGTTTCGCTTCTGTTGCTCACCCGAGGAGCAACGGTCAAGCGGAGAGGGCCAATGCTGAAGTGCTGCGCGGACTCAAGACAAGGACCTTTGACAGGCTGCGCAAGTGCGGAAGAAATTGGATAGAGGAGCTACCGGCGGCTCTTTGGTCACTCAGAACGACACCAAGTCGAGCCACCGGACAGACACCCTTTGCTCTAGTCTACGGAGCAGAGGCAGTACTCCCCACGGAACTCGTATACGGATCTCCTCGAGTGCTCGCTTATGATGAGCTCGAGCAAGAGCAACTGCGACAAGATGACGCGTTGCTCCTCGAGGAGGGACGTCTCCAGGCTGCTGTACGAGCTGCTCGATACCAGCAAGCCTTGCGCCGCTATCATAGCCGCAAGGTCAAGGCCAGGAGTCTCGAGGAAGGCGACCTTGTTCTTCGGCGTGTTCAGTCCGCCAAGAATTCCAACAAGTTGACGCCGAAGTGGGAAGGCCCTTATCGGGTGAGACAAGTCACGAGGCCCGGCGCTGTCCGCCTCGAGACCGAAGAAGGCTTACCAGTGAGCAACTCCTGGAACATAGAGCATCTTCGCAAGTTTCACCCATAAGGCGCAGTTGCCGCGATCAGCTCTGGCAACCACCTTTTGTACAAGCTTTGCCGCTGTTGCATGTAACCCTTTGTACAAAGCCGGGCGCAGACCCCGTGCGTCAGTAAAGATTTTGTGTTTTGCGCTATTTGCCTTTTGCATGCTTTTCTTTGCTATTTGCATGTGTTATTTGGCATCGTGTGCAACACACCCATCCGGTAAGCATTAGCACGCCGAAAGGCCATATACTTGTTTTCCTCTTCTTTTTCCTTGCCTCTTAAGCAGAAGGAACGTTCCTCGCGCACAAGTTTGCCGGGGGGGAGGAAGTGGAGGAGGAACCAAGTGCGGTTCAAGAAAGAGAAGCCTTACCGGGAAGCAAGCAATATATGAAAGCTAAGTTATCAGAATTTGACCAGTTCGAATTTTAAAATTTTTAGTTGTCTTCCTTGAACATCCACACTTTGTATGGAAAACCTGTGCGCGGAGGAACCTACCCGTAGCTTGCCGCACCCTTATCTTGTTTCCGAGCTCGCTCAACGATTTAAGTGAGCTGCGACAAGTGTCGCGCCCTTGCTTCGTTTCCGAGTACGCTCAGCAAGCTAAGTGCGTTGCGACCAGCTGCGGCGAGGTTGCTTGCCGGTGAGACCTTGGCCAGCAGGCTGCTCAGAGTCCAGCACTCAGCGCTCGCGGCAAGGGCCCCTTGCCGGCAAGCTCCCCGGGAGCGTAGGGTGAAAAACATACAAAGCAAAGGACTGAGACAAGGAAGATAACATTGCACTGATTGATCAAAATAAGATAAATATCTTACAAAAGATAACTTGCCGCAATGGACTAATGGGTTCATAACAACTCAGTGCAGCAACAAAAAGAGATAAAGATAATGGAGGCCTAATCTACGCGGTCGCCCTCAATCCTGGAGATCTTAGCCACCTTGGCAATGATGTGGGCGACCTGCTCCTTCAGAGCCTCCATGTTCGCATCAGCCGGCAAGCTACGAAGAACGTTGGTGAGGTTGATGCCTGGATTGCGGTACACGATCTTCGTCAGCACGCGCTCCAAGGTTCCCGTGCAGAGTAGGCGCGTCTCCTCGGCCAGCTGCGCGGGGATCTTCTTCCGCAGATCGGCAAGGGCCGGCGTAATTCCCCTAAAGAAGAGGCTGAGCTTGGCGCTGTGAGGGAGGTTTGGATCCGGGGAGTAGATGAGGTGCTCCAGCTTCAACGCCAGCAGCTCCTGGTCGATGTTGGACGCGCAAGATACTAAGTCCTCGGTCCATACCTCAACGGTTTTGCGGAAGAGCTCAGCCGCTTGGTTGGCGCTGTCCACCAAGGTCCGCTCCTTGCGGAGCTCCTCCTTCAGCTTGGTCTCCCGAGCCCGGGCAGCGTCGAGTGAATCCTTCAATGTAGAGACCTTCAACTCCAAGTCCTCGATGGAGTCCTTGGCGGCCTTCAACTCGTCGCCCCTCTCAGAAAGACGCACCTGGAGTTCTGAATTGGTGTGGGCGTCCTTCTCGCGCTCTGTGATGAGCGCGGCGACCTTCTCCGCGCTCACCTTCAGCGACTTCTCCAGCTGCGCGACCTTGGCGGCAAGCTCCTTCTTGGCGGTCTCCGCGGCAGCCGCGGCGGCTTTCGCCTCCTTCAGTTCCCCGCCAAGGGCTTCCTCCCGAGCGGCAAGGTCCTTCTCGTGGGAGTCGAGGTTGACCTTACGCTGGGCGAGTTCTCCCTCTCGCCGGGACAGCTCCACCCCGGCGAGCCGCTGCTGTTCCTCGGCCTCGGCCTTCTCCAGCACCCACTCCTGGTATTCGCCGGCGAGTCGCTCGCGCTCCTCCGCCACCTCGCGGAGGGCCGCCTGGTTGGCAGCGCTGAGCTCCGCCGCGCGCTTCTCCATCTCCGCGGCGGCCTTGGCGGCAAGGGCTTCCCGGGAAGCAAGCTTCGCCTGCCTGGCCCGGTAAAGGGCCAGGAGCTGGTGAAGCAGCTTTTCCTCCTCGGGCCCTTCACTCCCGCCGGGCGCCTCGACAATCTTCAGGCCCGCGGAGGCGAGGACCTCCCCATCAAATGCCTCGCCCTCCGCGGGAGCTCGCGACGAGGAACCCCACGGCACCTGGATGAAGACGCCGTTGGGGGCTTCGAGATAATAGCCCTGCTCCTTGCCAGCGGAGGGATCGGCGGCCGGCGCAGCACTTGATGCTCCCGCCGCCTCCGGGTCGGCGGTGCGGTCGCCGTCCCCCTCCCCGGCCGCTGCGTCCGCAGCCGGAGCGGCCTCTGGCGCAGCCGGCTCGGCGGCCTCAGCCATCTCCTCGGTGGCGGGGGCGCCGCCGCCGTCGCCCTGCGCGCCCTCCTCCTCAAGGTTGATGACCTCCGTCTCCATCGGCTCGGGGGGAGGAAGATCTAGAAGAAGAAGAAGAAAAAGAAGTTCAAGCAAATATCCAAAAAGAAACAACGCCAAGAAGACAAAGTACCAGACTTACCTTGGCGGACGTCGTCAGCGGCGGGCTCCCTCGCCGGGGAGCTCTGCCTTGGCGGAGTGGCCGCCCTCGCCGGGCTGCTCGCCCTTGGCGGGGTACTCGCCCTTGGCGGAGTACCCGCCCTTGGCGGAGCGCTCTCCCTTGCCGGGGAGTTCGGCCTTGGCGGGGACGGCGGGGCCTGCAGCTCCTCGGGGACAACCTCCGGACGCCCCTGCAGCTGTGGCTCCACCCCTGCACAAGTCAAGACAAAGGCATCAAGATATTAAGACAAGATAAAATCCCCAAGCGCGCCCCGACGAGCGGAAGGATAGAACCCAGACTTAAGCTGGGGGCTGCGCTGGGGGCTGCTCCTCGGAGCAGCGCTCGGGTCCGGCAGGCTTGGCTCCGGCACGTCCCCAGTTGCCGCGGTGGCCGAGTCTTCCGCGACCTCGACCACAGGCGCCTTGGCTTTCTTCGCTGCGCGCTGAACCAAGGTCCTGGAATCAAAGCAACAAACAGAGTTAGCATCAACAATAATCAAGACGAAACTTGAGAAGGTGTAAGATCTTGGATTCTTACTCCTGGTCCTCCTCGTCGTCCTCGCTCAAGGCGGAGAAGTCATACTCCACCTGGGGCGCGTCTGCACGAGGAGCGGAAGACGAAGATTCCCTCGGGCGCTTGGCGATCCCTGGGGCTGGGGGCTGCGAAGACCCAGCCCCTGTGGTAGCCGGAGCCCGGGGAGCGGGCGGAGCCGCTGCACCGCCCCGAGAAGACCCCTGTCGGCTCGACGCCTGCTTGCGGGGCGCCTCCGTCGTGGCCCGCGCGCGGGCCGCCTCCGCTGTGGCTGGTGCGCCGGTCGCCCCCGGCGCAGCTTGGCTCCCCCGGGGAGCTGCCCGGCGAGCTGGTTGTTGCCGGGGCGCCTGCGCCCTCTCTCCCGTCGCCGTCTTGCGGAGACGCTTCGGTGGAGACCGCCTTGGGCTTGCCGGGGGCGGGGAGGTCTCCGACGAGGAGAGGTCGTCGGCGTAGAGCTCCGTAGATCCGTCGGAGTCCTCGGCCTCCTCCTCCTCCTCCTCCCCGGCTGGCTCGCTGGGCCCAGCGCCCTGCGCTGCGGCCTCTTTTCCTTTGGCGCCTCCGCTCCCCACAGCGCCTCTGCTCCCTCCGGCAGCGCCATCCATTGCCGCGGCCTCGGCCACGATCCCGTGGATCCCGGAGTGCCTCAGAGAGGGGACCCCGGCGAGCGCGTCGGGAGGGAGTTGCAGCAGTCTGCGGATCTCCGCCTCCTCCGCCTGGCTGGACGCGTCCGCAGCCTCCGCCTCTTCAGGCGTATATCCAAAATCTCCTGCCGCTGCGGCTGCAGCGGCCTCTTCAGCCCGAGAAGCCATGTATGCAAGCTCCTGCTCGGTGGTGTCCCGCGTATGCTCCTTGATGTCATCCTTGTTCTTCGCCACCTCCACGAGGTTGTCGAAGAAGGTGAGGACGTCTATGGGCTTGGGCGGAATCCACGTGCGGTCCATGCCGTGCGAATCACAGGCGGGCATCATGGCGCAGAGACGGTCCCGGACTGTGCTGTTGCAGAGGGGCACCACGCCCCGGGGAGATCTGAACCACTCAGGGTGGGCCGGGTCATATTTGAAGAGTTCCCGGACCATCCCCTTCAGCTCCAGCGTCGTGAAGTTGAAGTTTAGCCCGGGGCGCAGCCTCATTATATCCGCCGGGCCGCCGTACTCCCAGGCCGGCCTTTTCCTGTCTTGGAGAGGGGCGATGCGGCGGCGGAGGAAATCTGCGCCAACCTCTGCAACGGACAGCCTGGCGGTCCGAAGACGAAGAATCCGGACGAGGGCGACGTCGAGCTTGATGTCGTCCGAGTCCAACTCGCTCCAATCCCTGCCGCGCACGATGGGCGTTGTGCGCGGCGCGGTGAAGGACTGCGGCTCGTCCTCAACAATCCAGCACCACTCCGCACGCCATTCCTCCCACTTGCCGCGGAGCTCCCCCGGCAAGTAGGACCCCTTCTTGTTCAGACGGAAAACCCAAGAAATTCCTCCGGAGAGGGGGGCGTCGGCCTCTGCTCTAGGAGTGAAGAAGTGCCTAAACAGTGCTACGTTTGGGTGTATTCCTATGAAGTTTTCGCACATGTGTGCGAAAACCGCCATTGTGAGGATGGCGTTGGGGGTGAAGTCGAGAAGGTGGAGGCCATAGGTGTGCATGACGTCGCAAAAGAAATTAGAGAAAGGAGGGCAAAGACCGCAGTGAAAGAAGGCTGCGAAGAAGTAGTACCCGCCGGGGTAGTTGTCCTTGGCGGCGGCCGGATAAGCTTGAGTGTGGGGGTGCGCCTTGGTTTCCTTGGCCCAGAACAAGTAGTACTTGTTCCAGAGCTCCCGCGCGCCGAGCCTCGGCGGGAAGACGAGGTTCCGCTTCCGATACGCGGCGAGCTTCGCCGCTTGCTCCGACTTCTCCCTCTTGGCCTTCTCCGCCTTCGCCTTGTCGGTCATCGGGGCCATGGCGGACGCGGTGGAGGAAGGGGGACGATGAGCCCGGCGGCACCAGAGATGCAGACGGCGGCTGCGTTGGTGTGGAGGCGGGGCGCAAAGGGATCTCTGGAGGAAGAAGAAGATGCAATGAAAGCGCAAGGAGGGGAATCGCTCCTGCTTCCTCTGCTTTTATGGGGAAGTGGGGGGAGCGTTTCACTCTTTCCATTAAGAGAACGTGGGCACGTCCCATCCCACGACGCCGCAATCGACGCGTGCCGTTACGGGGGGATGCGGCGGATACGGAAGTGGATTCGGCGCGCCGTGGGCCGCGTGTGCCCATGCACTGTTTTGGGCCTGGCCCAACAGCGCTCGGCACCGTGTGTGGCCCAGGCCCGGGGGCTCCTGTCGGTGTACTAAGGTAGGGGTGCCTCAGTACCCCAACTTGTGCACGGGCAGTTGCAGCTTCCCGCGGCAGGGTTTACCACGCGCTCGCCGGAGACCTTCCTGCTCCATATCAAACCATTCAAAAACAAAGTATGCGAGACAGAAGATCGAGACCCCGGCAAGTGAAGCTTGCCGGGAAGGCCGTACCAGGCTCAAGATTACCTCACTGGCACAAGGCCCTGGCAAGAGGAGCTTGCCAGGAAGACTAGAAGATTCCATCGTAGAAGACACGCCTCGGCGCTATACGCGCCCCGGCGAGGGCCCGGGGAGCGGCAAGCTCCCGGGCCCGGCAAGATCAAGGCCCCGACAAGGTGCTTGCCGGGAGAGTTGCGCTGTGTGCCCGCGCTCCAGCTCATCGGCCCATGCGTCGCCCTGGGGCCTAACCAGGGACGCGTGGCGGATGGCTGTGCAGCCTGGGGGACACGGTGGCACTCCACGGTGGTGGATCCATCGCCGTGGCAGACGGAGACGCAATGGCGGGAGCTTTTGGGGTCGACGGCGACGGGCATTAAATGCCCTTGTCTCCCACTGTCAAAGTAGGTAGCGACCACTGTTCCCGCACTGTTACAACTACCACCTCTTTTATGTTTTTACCCCTTTCTCCTACGTTGACACCTGTCGGTGACCCCTTGCACTATAAAAGGAGGCCCATGCACAACGTGGAGGGGGTTCGGAACCTAGATCACTCGTACGCTTGGTGTAGCTGCTTCTTCAAGCTCCCAAGCACTCCAACTCAATACACAACTAAGCAGGAGTAGGGTTTTACGCGACCACCGCGGCCCGAACCTGGGTAAAACTGCCCGCGTGCTCGCTACGATCTGCTCTTCGTGCTCCCTCCGCCCTCGTACCGCACAGACAAGGGGCTCCGGTCCCATAGGTGTTCGTGGCGGACAGTTTCCCCCGACACCCCTCCACAAAAAAAAGAAAAAAAAGAAAGGCCAAAGAAAAAAAGAAATGCCCCAAAAAAATAAAAGAAAAAAGGGACAATTGCTACTATCTTTTTCCACACTTGTGCTTCAAAGTAGCACCATGTTCTTCATTGTAGGGGGTCTGATGTTTAGTCACTTTCATATACTAGTGGGAATTTTCATTATAGAACTTGGCTTGTATATTCCAATGATGGGCTTCCTCAAATGCCCTAGGTCTTCGTGAGCAAGCAAGTTGGATGCACACCCACTAATTTCTTTTGTTGAGCTTTCATTAATATTTAGCTCTAGTGCATCTGTTGCTTGGCAATCCCTACTCACTCACATTGATATCTATTGATGGGCATCTCCATAGCCCGTTGATACGCCTAGTCGATTTGAGACTATCTCCCTCCTTTTTGTCTTCTCCACAACCACCTCTATTCCACCCAAAGTGCTATATCCATGGCTCACGCTCATGTATTGCGTGAAAGTTGAAAGGTTTGAAAAGATAGAGTATGAAAACAAATTCTTGGATGAAATCCGGGTTCTGCATGATATGAATATTTAGTGTGATAACGAGGGAGCATAGCCAACACTATATGATTTTGTAGGGATAACTTTCTTTAGCCATAGTATTTTGAGAAGACATGATTGCTTTGTTAGTATTACTTGAAGTATTGTTATTTCTTATGTCGATATAGACTTTTATCTTGAATCTTTCAGATCTGAATATTCATGCCACAATTAAGAGAATTACATTGAAAAACTATATTGGTTAGAATTCCACATCAAAAATTCTTTCTTTATCATTTACCTACTCGAGGATGAGCAGGAATTAAGCTTGGGGATGCTTGATACTTCTCCAACGTATCTATAATTTTTTATTGTTCCATGCTATTATTTATGAAGTCTTGGATGTTTAATGGGCTTTATCCTTCACTTTTATACCATATTTGGGACTAACCTACTAACCCAAAGGCCCAGTCCAGATTGCTGTTTCTTTCCTGTTTCATGGTTTCGAAGAAAAAGAATATCAAACAGAGTCCAAACGGAATGAAACCTTCGCGAGAGTTATTTTTGGAGAAAATCACGCACGCGGAGCTTGAGGACCAAATCAGTGGACAGAGGGATGGCCCTCGAGGGTGGGGGGCACGCCCCCCTTCCCAGGGCGCGCCCCCTGCCTTGAGCCCCCCTCAAGTGGCCCCCGGTGCCCTCCTTATTCCTATATAAGTCCACGTACCCCAGAAACTCCATGAACAGAGAGAAAACCCTAATTCCACCACCGTAGCTTCTGTTCCCGTGGAGATCCCATCTTGGAGCCTGTTCCGGAGCTCCACCGGAGGGGGATCCATCACGGAGGCCTTCATCATCATCATCATCGCCCTCACCATGAGTTGTGAGTAGTTTACCACAGACGTTCGGGTCCATAGCTAGTATCTAGATGGCTTCTTCTCTCTCTCTCTGGATCTCAATACAAAGTTCTCATTGGTCTTCGAGGAGATCTATTCGATGTAATCTGTTTTTGCGGTGTGTTTGTCGAGATCCGATGAATTGTGAGTTTATGATCAAGGTTATATATGAAAGATATTTGGTTCTTCTCTGAACTTTTTATGTGTGCTCATCATATCCTTGCAAGTATTTTCGAATTATTGGTTTGGTTTGGCCTACTAGATCTATAGTTCTTGCAATGGGAGAAGTGCTTGGCTTTCGGTTCAATCTTACGGTGTCCTTTTCCAGTGACAGTAGGGGCAGCAAGGCACGTATTGTATTGTTGCAATCGAGGATAAAAAGATGGGGTTTATATCATATTGCTTGAGTTTATCCCTCTACATCATGTCATCTTGCTTAAGGCGTTACTCTGTTCTTATGAACTCAATACACTAGATGCATGCTGGATAGCGGTCGATGTGTGGAGTAATAGTAGTAGATGCAGGCAGGAGTCGGTCTACTTGTCTCGGACGTGATGCCTATATACAATGATCATGTCTAGATAGTCTCATAATTATTCGCTTTTCTATCAATTGCTCGACAGTAATTTGTTTACCCGCCATAGAATATCGCTATCATGAGAGAAGACACTAGAGAAAACTATGGCCCCCGGGTCTATTCTCAACATATCAATCCACATCTACTTTACTTTTCTTGCTTTTATTTGCTGTTCTTATAAACCAAAAATACCAAAAATTTAATCTATCATCTCTCTATCAGATCTCACTTTCGTAAGTGACCGTAAAGGGATTGACAACCCCTTATCGCGTTGGCTACGAAGTTCTTATTTGTTTGTGTAGGTGCGAGGGACTCGCGCGTGGTCTCCTACTGGATTGATACCTTGCTTCTCAAAAACTGAGGGAAATACTTACGCTACTGTGCTGCATCTCCCTTCCTCTTTGAGGAATACAACGCAAGCTCAAGAGGTAGAAGTCGCGCCCCTACGGCTTTTCGTCTCCTCGTGGGTCCCTTGGCCTCCAGTCTAGGTCTCGTAGGTGTCTTCTGGTTCAAGAAAAATCATCGTAAAGTTTGGACTCCGTTTGATATTAGTTTTATGCGAAAGCCAAAAACAAGGAAAAAAACATAAACTGGCACTTGGCACTGGGTTTATAAGTTAGTACAAAAAATATTATAAAATATAATATTAATGCATATAAAACATCCAAAGTTGATAATATAATGGCATGGAACAATAAAAAATTATAGATACGTTGGGGACGTATCACCCACGTATGAGTCCGTGACAGGCCACGATCTGACGTCTCAGATCATGGCCCAGCTGTTAGAAACTCTTCGTTACTGACCGGCAAAAATAAGCGCATAGGTGTGAGCTCGGCTCGGCTCATTCCCGCAACCCGCATCGCGTCGAGACGAGGCATGGCGTGGCGAGCCGAGCGTCGAAGGAGGAGTGTGCGAGGGCCTCTTCTCTTCTAAAGCCCCAATAGCATGTGGAAGAGAATCCCTTATAAGGAGGTCCAACTCCTCTCTATCTTTCGGGGTAGGACTAAACTTCCCACTACACATAGTGCCAATTAAACCCACAAGGGGCCTTAGATATTTTAAAAAATTGTTAGATGGGCCTAAAGCCCACCGCATGTTTCAACACATTCCGCTTAGAAAAAGTAGTTGCCGCATGGTAGAGCTGATGCGAGAAGAGATCTCCCCTCTAATCTCTATGCCCCCTTTGATTTCAACGTGGGCAGATAAGATATTCCCTGTAATCCCTCTTCCCAAGGTCAATCTCTCCAATTATCTCTCTCCCCTTCCTAATTTAAAGGGATTCCTATTTGGACGTGGTTACCTAATACAACCTAATTGTCTTGTCGGAAATCGCTCGCCGGAGCGAGAGCGCGCGCAACAGCATCGCCCGAGGATTAGATCGTGTGTATTGGGTATTATCATAGACTCGTCGTGTGTATATCATATTAGTCTATGTTACTACCTTTTCGTTGCATAGTATCATAGGGTATGTATCATATATATTCATTCATTGTAAGAGAATTATTTATCTATGCTTAATCAATATATCCTGGCAGTATAGAGAATGATTGAGGTAAGAAAAATTTCAACTAGGTCAATGGACCATCTAGAGACGGCTACAAGCACCACAGCAAGCCAAAGGTGCGCCACCATCGGTTTCCCTCACTCACATGATTCTGAGAAACCTTATTATGGTAAACAGTTGGGAAGTTGTGAAGCTAACTCCCTAATGGTTCAGTGCACCAGAGCAGCACGCATCACCGATGAAGAGAGTCGTAGATCTGAAAGATCAACTCCGGGAAAGAAGACGAACGAAAACTAGATCCGACGAGATCAAACACCAACCGTATCCCGCGAGATCCGATGGAGAATGACCACCACAACCCACGGTCACTTGCAAGACTGAGATTTGATATAGATAGAATTAAAATTAAAAGTAAACGGCCAAATAAAATAAAATAAATTGCTGCAAGGTATTTTTTGATTTTTGGTTTTATAGATCTAAAAATATATGATGGAAATAGACCCGAGGGCCATATGTTTCACTAGAGGCTTCTCTCTCGAAGAAAGCATACGATGGGTGAACAAATTACTGTTGAGCAATTGATAGAAAAGCCCAAACTTACGATGAAATCCAAGGCAATGATCATGAGTATAGGCATCACGTCTGACAAGTAGACCGACTCATGCCTTTATCAACTACTATTACTCGACTCATCGACCGCTATCTAGTATGTATCTAGATTATTAAGTTACAAAAACAAAGTAACGCCTTAAGCAAGATGACATGATGTAGATGGATAAACTCAAGAAATATGATATAAACCCAATCTTTTTATCCTTAATAGCAACAATACAATATGTGCCTCTCTATCCCTTCTCTCACTGGGTGAGGACACCGCAAGATTGAACCCATCACAAAGTACCTCTCCCATTGCAAGGAAAACCAATCTAGTTGGCCAAACCAAATCAATAGATCGAAGAGAAAAACAAAGCTATCTTAATCATGCATAAAAGTGTTCAGAGAAGACTCACATAATATTCATAGATGATCTGATCATAAATCCACAATTCATCGGATCTCAACAAACACACCGCAAATGAATAATACAACGAATAGATCTCCAAGAATATCAAGGAGAACATTGTATTGAAGATCAAAGAGAGAGAAGAAGCCATCTAGCTACTATCTATGGACCTGAAGGTCTGTGGTAAACTACTCACACATCATCGGATGGGCAGCAAGGTTGATGTAGTAGCCCTTCATGATGGAACCCCCCTCTCGAGGAGTATCGAAAAAGGCCCCAAGATGCAATCTCACGTGAACAAAAACCTGTGGTGGTGGAAAAATATTTTTGAAGACTCATCTAGGGTTTCAGGAATATTCTGGAATTTGTAGGCCAAAGAAGCGGTGCAGGGGACTCTCAAGAGGGCCACAAGGCAAGGGGCAGCGCCCCTCTAGGTCGTGACCCTACGGCTTGTCGTCTCCTCGTGGACCCCTTGGCCCCCACTCTAGGTCTCATAGGTGTCTTCTGGTTCAAGAAAAATCATTGTAAAGTTTGGACTCCATTTGATATTAGTTTTTTGTGAAAGCAAAAAACAAGGAAAAAACAGAAACTGGCACTGGGCACTCGGTAATTAAGTTAGTCCAAAAAATAATATAAAATATAATATTAATGCATATAAAACATCCAAAGTTGATAATATAATAGCATGGAATAATAAAAAATTACAGATACGTTGGGGACGTATGTCAGGCCCAAGATGCGATTCTATCCCGATCACGTGACACTTACGTGATTGGGGGACAACCGCATTTCGGGCGCTTAGCAAGATGGATATCATTACATCGTACCATTACATACATACATAGGGGATACAACCATACATACAAGTCACATGAATACAACAACATCAATACAAGGCATCCGACTACGGATGCAAACATGAAAAGCACACGACATCCATCTGCTATCCCAGGCTGCCGACTCGGAACCTAACCCAAGACTGAAGAAGAACTCCAACAAAAGAACAACGCTCTCACGGCAAGTCATCGGAAACCTGCACCTGCAACTATTGTTGTAGTAACGGTGAGCCACGAGGACTCAGCAATCCCATAACCATGGGTAACAAGACTATTAAAGCTTAATGGGTAGGAAGAGGTAAAGTGGTGAGGTTGCAGCAGCGGCTAAGCAAAAGTATGGTGGCTAACTTACGAGTACAAGAATAAGATGAGCATCTACGCAAACGGTCGCAAACTAGTAGTGATCGGTAAAGATCCTGAACTACCTACGAGTCAAACATAACCCCACTGTGTTCTCTTCTCAAAGTGAAAAGAGACAGTCACGGTTACTCACACAGTTGTGTGTTTTACTTCGGATCCTCTGTCAAGTTTTCTACAACCGGACATTAACAAATTCCAGTCTGCCACATAACCGTGGGCACGGCTTTCGAAAGATCATAACCCTGCAGGGGTGTCCCAACTTAGCCCATCACAAGCTCTCACGATCAGCTGAAGTGATAAATATAATATTATCACCCCTTATCTTAGGGAAATCCGATCAGGCTCGGTATCCCGGTGCACAAGACATTTCAACAATGGTAAAACAAGTGCAGCAAGACCTCCTGGCGTGCCGACACCCTTATAGTAGCCGCGCGTATCTCGTCTCAGGCCTCGTCCGGATGAGCACTACATACAACAACCGAAGACCCCAGATAACTGGGTGGCACCGCAAGTGGCTCTAGTTTGGGACCAACACCATCAGCACTGGCCCCTCCTGTTATGTAGAAGAATCCACTGGTAGTGCTAACTCCCTATGGAAGTTAATTAATTAATTAAGTTGTTATTATGAGCAAATTAAAACCAATGTTGGGCCTTGCTGGAGGAGTTTTATTCAAAGACGAACTGTCAAGGAGTCCCCATATACCCAACCGTGTAAGGAACACAAAATCAAGGAACATAATGCCGGTTTATCGGCGCCTAAGGTGGCATGAGTGGAACAAAACAACGAGCAAAAGGCCAAGCCTTCCACCCATGCCCAGTATATAGGTGTGTTTATAATAATAACAGATATTGTGATATTCCAACAACAAGTTCCAACTTGAAACGATCTTCATCTTCACCTGCAACTAACAACGCTATAAGAGGGGCTGAGCAAGCGAGTAACATAGCCAAACAATGGTTTTTCTAGGAAGGTTTCAAAGGTTAGAGGTTTCATGGCAACAAGGAGAGGCTGACAATAATGATGGGTAGCGCGACATGTAACGATAGCATCGAGACAACTAAGCATGGCAGTGATAGTAAAGATATCCAAGGGTATGGTCATCTTCCCTGAGATCCCGCAAGGAAGAAGAACGGATCCGTGAAGAAGACGAAGAATAAGTCTTGAAGAAGAACCACGGGTAGACGAACGAATCCTCACGATCGCAACCGAACAAGCACTAACGAGAAGAAGCAAGCAATACGGTAAACACACGACACAAGAACATGACAATATGCTCAACCAGGTATGATGCAAAACAAGTCTACATATGATGCACAACAAGTCTATACAGGAAGCAAAACATGGCAAGGTAGGAAGCACAGAAAAACAACACAAGCTTATATATGATGCAATACATGGCAAGGTATGATGCAAGACAAATCTATACAAGAAGCAATACATGGCAAGGTAGGAAGCACAGAAAAACAACACAGTCTATAAATGATGCAATGCATGGCAAGGTATGATGCAAGACAAATCTATACAGGAAGCAATACATGGCAAGGTAGGAAGCATAGGAAAACAACACAAGACTATATGATGCAATACATGGCAAGGTATGATGCAAGACAAATCTATACAGGAAGCAATACATGGCAACGTAGGAAGCATAGGAAAACAACACAAGACTATATATGATGCAATACATGGCAAGGTATGATGCAAGACAAATCTATTCAGGAAGCAATACATGGCAAGGTAGGAAGCACTCAAAAACAACACAAGTCAACAAGTTTAAATGAGGCCGGAAACTACGTATAACAAACCCGGTAAGCCCTCATATGCATAGTTTGAAATTATTACAGAACTGAACAAACCTTATGTTCAAGTTGTTAAACATCAAGTTAACATGCACCATGATGATCTACACGAAATTCTAGTCAAGTTTCATGTAAAGTTCGTTTAATTCGGAGCTACGGCCTAGAAGATATGAGCAAAGCAAGACAAACATGGTAACGGTGCAAGATGCACCCAAACACCAAGCAAACTCACTCCAAACATGAAAAAAATATGGTAATATGATTCTACATGCAAAATCACACAAGTTTCATATAAGGCACACCCAAAACGGAGCAACAGGCTAGAAGATACACATGAAACAAGATATAACAACAAGCTGAAGTTAACAACTGATACGTCCAAAACGTATCTATAATTTCTGCTTGCTCCATGCCTCTTTTGTGTGATATTGCTATGATATTTATGCACTTCCATACACTTTTGATCATATTTGGACTAACCTATTAACTCAGTGCACCCCAGTGCCAGTTTCTGTTCTATGCTGTTTTTGTATTTCAGGTTTTCCCATTACGAAAAATGCCAGAAAAATTCCGGGAAAAATATAAAAAATTAAGTGTTCCGGAAGCTTCCATGCGGCCAAAGTAGGGCCGGAGGGGACCCACAGGGGCTCCAGGCGGCCTGCCCAGGCGGCCCACCCATAGGCCGCGCCGGGGGGGCGCCTGGGCCCCCCGAGCCTCGTCTGATGCCCCCCTTTGGCATATATTTACACCGTGTCGCAAAAACCCTGATCCCAGACCCCTTTTTTCCAGACGCGATTCCGATATCAGCCACCATCGCCATCAAGCTTCGGGGGACCAGAATTCCTGTGCCGGCACCCTGCCGGGACGGGGAAGTGCCCCCGGATTCATCTCCATCGACGTTGCTTCCTCCCTCCATGAGGCGGGAGTAGTTCCTCATCGGGGCTGAGGTTCTTACCAGTAGATATGTGGTCAATTCTCTCTCCCATGACATGATCTTCGTTGTGATCATAGGCTATGTTAATCTAGGGTGATCCCATGATATTTCCCCTTCCTCTATGTATTGGATTGATGTACTCACTTGTCTTTATCTAGTATAATCCCCGAGACCAAGGTGACAGCGGTCTATTGGACATGGATTAGAAAAGTATTTTCATGAGTGATTTCCTCTCTTGTGTGTTGATTGAAGATTGAGAGTCTCTTGGTGCTTGTCTTTGACTATCCTTTAGATATGTTGTGGTGATTGTGGGACTCTCTTTGGATGGCCGCGGTGACATTGGGAAATCCTTAGATTGAGAACTACGAACTTTAAGGTGTGCTTTTGTAGCCCTACATAATTCTCGTCCTCTCTTGACCACGAAGGAATGACCTCCGGGTGCGTCTCCATTGCATGTTTTATGGGAAATATCATGTGATTCGATTATGTTAATGTTGTTGGGAGTTGCCACTAGTGAAAGTATGAACCCTAGGCCTTGTTTCTACCATTGCAATACCGTTTGTGCTCACGTTTACCACTTGTTTGCTTGCTGCACTTTTTATTACAGATTTATATTACCTTGTTTTGCCATCCATATCACTTGCCATTTAACCTCTCTTCGCCGAACTAGTGCACCTATACATCTAACAAGTGTATTAGGTGTGTTGGGGACACAAGAGACTTCTTGTATCTTAGTTGCAGGGTTGCTTGAGAGAGACCATCTTCAACCTCTACTTCCCTGAGTTCGATAAACCTTAGTTCATCCACTTGAGGGAAATTGTTGCTGTCCTACAAACCTCTGCGCTTGGAGGCCCAACATAGTCTACAAGAGTAGAAGCGTGTGTAGACATCAAGCTATTTCTGCCGCCGTTGCCGGGGAGGTGAGTGCTTGAAGTTATATCTTTAGATGTTGCAATTAAATCTTTTCGTTTCTTGTTTTTAGTTTCACTAGTTATGTATATGGAAAACCGTGCTATTGGATCGTTGCTTGCGGGAAGACGCTCCACACCTGTGGTGGTTGCTCCTCCCCCTACTGAAATTGTGCCCTATAAAATACTAGCTGGTATTATCGATTATGTTTTGGCTAATCGTTATGCAGGAGACAAACATCCCGGTGAACACTTGCTATATCTGTCACAACTATGTTCATTATTTAAGCTTGCAGGTGTATCAAAGGAGTTTGTCATGAGGAAATTATTTGCCTTGTCACTGAAAGGAAAAGCATTGGAATGGTATAGGCTACTAGATGACTCTCAGCTGCTGGGTTGGGAAGAGATCCAGTCTCTCTTTTACTCCAAGTTTTATCCTCTTCATGAAGTCCATGAGAATAGGAATTATGTTTATAATTTCTATCCTCATGACGGAGAGAGCATAGCTCAAGCTTGGGGGAGACTGAAAACGTTAATGCTAAAATGTCCTAACCATGGGCTCCCCAAAGATATGATTATTACTAATTTCTATGCGAGGCTCTCTCGACAGGATAAAGATTTGCTCGATGCTTCCTCTATGGGTTCTTTCACAAACAAAAAGATTGATGCTAAATGGGAACTCCTTGAAAGAATTCAACACAACACTGAAGATTGGGAGATCGACAAAGGTAAAGAGTCAGGTATAATTTATGAGTATGATTGCATTAAGTCCTTTGTTGAAACTACAAATTTTAATAAGTTTAGTGCTAAGTTTGGGCTTGATTCTCAACTCCTTGTTGATTTCCTCAAATCTTTTGCTTCACATCTTAATATGCCTAAGGAGGATTGGATCAAGCATCATAAACCTTTTAAAGAGACTTGCAAAGAAAATAAAATTGTTCATGATGATTGCAACATGCATGATCCAATTCCTAAAAATGAAGTTTTATATAAGCATGTTAATTTTTGTGGAGTGGATAGACCTTGTGAAAGGCCTATGATTGAAGAAGAGAAGTATTGTAAGCAACATAAGCATGAAAGAACAATCACTTGGGTCAGAGATTTAAATGAAATTGCTAGAGAATTGTGTGACCTTTATCCTTTTACTTGTGAACTTTGCTGTATAGAAGGTCACTTTAATTTTCAATGCATGAACTTTCAAAACATAACTGTTAACCAGTTGTGTGATAACATGATCACCTCTGATCTTTATGATGAGCTTATGTTATTTTTGATGTGTGAAGAGTTATCAGAAAAGACTTCTTGGCTGGATGTTAATGCCATAGGAATAAAAAACACTTTGCAAAATTGCCATCTCTATTGTGTTGTTAATTGCCATGAAAATGATTACATAAGTAAGATTAGAAAGGAGGGAACTTTACCAAAGTATAAAAATGTCTCTTATATTTCTGCTAATAAAAAGGAGAGTTTCTCCCAAGTTTCCCCTATTGTTTCTAATGATAAACCAGGATATGTGGAGAAGCTTCATCTCCAACCACCCCCTCCTAAGGTGAACAAGAGGAAAAAGAAGAGGAGGAGGAAGAGGAGCAAGAAGGAAGAAGAATGGGTATCAACCTGGCCTGAGCATATTCCTCCCATCAACTTTTATCCTAACGATTGTAAGTTTAAAGAAGAAGGTGAAGTTTATTGCCTTAATTATCATCTTGATGATACGTCCGTAGGTACTATTGAAGATTATTTTGATTATGATATGCATGTTACTTATTGTGATTGGGAAAATGATGATAATGCTACTTATGATCTTGAAAATCTTTTTGGTACCAACTCTGAAAGTGATGATATGGGAAGCTCTAAGCTTGGGGATGATAGGATTGCAAGTCCTTTACCCACTAGTGATGTGATAATTGATAATTATTTTGCTAGTAAGAATAAAGACAACATGTTTACAAATATAGTTGCTAGCAATGATAATGCTCTTCTCTACCATGATGATGTTATAATTCCAATCTATAGTGATTATAAAGGTACCTATGACATAAGGAGAAATTATCCTTATGAAACTTGTCATAATCATGGAGGGAATTACTCCCTTGTTGACCACCACCCTCCTAATACACAATTAATCTATAGTGTTCAAGTTGTTTATGATAGTCCTACTCCCACTATTACCAATGAGAAAGATTATGCTTATGTGGAGAGTAAGAGTACCTTTTTGCATGTGGATCATGGTAACAATGCTTTATGTGATGCTTATATTGTTGAGTTCATCCATGATGCCACTGAAATTTATAATGAGAGAGGGAGACTTGGTTCTAAATATCTTAATAATAAGAAGTTTCCTCTCTTTATAGTGAATATTTTGAAGTTATGCTTGTTTTACCTTCCTATGCTAGTTGCTTTGTGCTTCAATGAATTATTCTATTGCAATATTCCTATGCATAGGAAGCATGTTAGGCTTAAATGTGTTTGGTATTTGCTTCTTGACGCTCTCTTTTGTTCTTCAACTCTTATTCTTACGAGAGCATCATTAAAGTCTTATGCCTAGCTTAAAGGCATAAAAGAAAGCGCTTTTGGGCGGCAGCCCACAGTGAACAAAATTTTATTTCGCTTTTGTTGTGTCTTGATGTTTGTTACTACAGTAGCATCATCATTGTATCTTTACTTTTCAGCTTTGTGCCAAGTTTAGCCTCTGATTGCAAGAAAGTTCAAAAGTTGTGACGTGCTATCCAGGAAACAGATTCTGCCCTTGGACAGAAAAATTCGTATAAAATCACCAGATCATATTTTTGGTCTGAATTTTTTCGACAGCGTGCTCTATATAATTGTCTTTCGTGCGTCTGTTTTAAGTTTGTTTGATTAGAGTTGCAGAAGTGACCCAAACAAATCATTTACTACCTTGTCGGTGTACTAAGATAGGGGTACCTTAGTACCCCTACTTGTGCACGGGCAGCAGCAGCTTCCCGCGGCAGGGTTTACCACGTGCTCGCCGGAGACCTTTCTGGTCCTTATAAAGCCATTCAAGAACAAAGTATGCAAGTCAGAAGATCAAGGCCCAGGCAAGTGGAGCTTGCCGGTAAGGCCGCACTAGGCTCAAGATTATCACATCAGCACAAGACCTTGGCAAGAGGAGCTTGCCAGGAAGGCCAAGGAATGCACACCTCAAGAAATGCCTCGGCGCATCGCGCGCCCCGGCAAGACCCGGAGGGCGATAAGCTTCCGGGCCCGGCAAGGTCACGGCCCCGGCAAGGTGCTTGCCGGGGGAAACTTACGCTGTGTGCCCACGCTCCATCTCATCTGCCCACGCGTCGCCCTGGGGCCCTTCCAGGGACGCGTGGCGGACGGCTGTGCAGCCTAGGGCACACAGTGGCAAGCCACGGTGACGAGGCTACCGCCGTGGCGAACGGAGAAGCATGGATGGGCGCTTTTGGGGTCGACGGTGACGGGCATTTAATGCCCTTGTCCCCCACTGTCAAAGTTAGGTGAAGACCACTGTTCATCCACTGTTCACGCACTATTCCCGCACTGTTACAAATACCACCAAAGTTACATTTTTGCCCTCCTCTACGTTGACACCTGTCGGTGACCCCTTTGAGCTATAAAAGGAGGCCCACGCACAACGTAGAAAGGGTTCGAATGCTCATTCGCTCGGTGTAGCTAGTTTTCCAAGCTCCCGAGCTCAAGAACTCAATACAATCCAAGCAGGAGTAGGGTTTTACGCGTCCGCGCGGCCCGAACCTGGGTAAACTGCCCGCGTGCGTTCCTCGATCCGCTCTCCGTGCTCCCTCCGCTCCCTTACCGCAACGTAGAAGGGGCTCCGGTCCCATTGGTGCTCGTGGGAGGACAGTTTCCCCCGACATCTTTGGCGCGTCAGGTAGGGGATGATCCCATGGGAGTCGCACTCCGGTATCATTGCGCGCAAGGAATCACAAGCGGTGCTGTTGCAAAGTGGCACCACTCCCTTGGCCGGTCTGAACCACTCCGGATGGGCCGGGTCGTGCTTGAGGAGCTCTCGGACCATTCCTTTCAGCTCCAAAGCGGTGAAATTGAAGTTCAATCCTGGGCGCAGCCTCATGATATCCGCCGCATTCCCAAATTCCCATGCGACCCTCTTCCTCTCTTGTAGAGGGGCGATGCGGCGGCGGAGGAAATCTGCCCCAACCTCTCCGATGGTCAGATTGGCGGCCCGGAGATGAATAATCCTGATAAGGGCAATACTAAGCTTGTTGTCCTCCGGGGCCAATTCGCTCCAATTCCTGCCGCGCACTATGGCTGTTGTGCGCGGCGCAGTGAAGGGCTCCGGCTTGTCCTCCACCACCCAGCACCAATCTGCACGCCATTCTTCCCACTTGCCGCATAGTTCTCCCTTCAGGTATGAATCTTTCTTGTTCAACCGGAAGATCCAGGAGATGCCGCCGGATAGGGGAGCGCCAGCCTCTACTCTAGGCATAAAGAAATGGCGAAAGAGCGCTACGTTTGGATGAATCCCAACATAGTTTTCGCACAGATGTGCGAAAACGGCCATCGTAAGGATGGCGTTGGGGGTAAAGTCAACGAGGTGGAGGTTGTATGTGTTCATGATGTCACAAAAGAACTCCGAATTTGGAGGGCACAATCCACAGTGGAAGAAAGCAGCAAAGAAGAAATACCCGCCGGGAAACATGTCTCTGGCGACGGCGGGGAAGGCTCTGGTGCGGAGATGAGCTTTGGTCTCCTCG
This sequence comes from Secale cereale, assembly GCA_902687465.1. Taxonomy (NCBI): domain Eukaryota; kingdom Viridiplantae; phylum Streptophyta; class Magnoliopsida; order Poales; family Poaceae; genus Secale; species Secale cereale. The sequence continues at coordinate 892,979,931 of LR738715.1, forward strand.
GACCAGAAGAGATAGTACTTGTTCCGCAGCACCTTCGCGCTGAGCCTCGGTGCGAAGACCACATTCCTCTTCCGCAGGGCGGCCAGCTTCGCCGCCTGCTCGGATTTCTCCTTCTTGGCCTTGTCCGCTTTCGCCTTCTCGCTCTTCGGAGCCATGGCGGAGGCGACGAGGGAAGAAGCGAGGAGCTCGACGGCGCTGCGGATGCGGAAGGCGGCGGAGGAGGGGTGGAGGCAAGGAGCAGCGGAGGATTTCTGGAGGATGAAGACGCAATGAAGACGAAGAAGGAAACTGCCCCTGCTTCCTCTGCTTTTAAGGGGGAAGTGGGGGACGCCCCGCATTTCCCATTAAAGAACAGGCCACGATCTCTCCCACGACGCCGCAATCGACGCGTGCCGTTAGGGAGGGGCGCGGCGGATGCGGAGGGGGATACGGCTTGCCGTGGGCCCCGTGTGCCCGTGCACTGTTTTGGGCCTGGCCCAACAGCGCTCGGCACCGTGTGTGGCCCAGGCCCGGGGGCTCCTGTCGGTGTACTAAGATAGGGGTACCTTAGTACCCCAACTTGTGCACGGGCAGCAGCAGCTTCCCGCGGCAGGGTTTACCACGTGCTCGCCGGAGACCTTTCTGGTCCTTATAAAGCCATTCAAGAACAAAGTATGCAAGTCAGAAGATCAAGGCCCCGGAAAGTGGAGCTTGCCGGGAAGGCCGCACTAGGCCTTCAGGGCCAGTTGCTCCACCTTGAGCTCCAGATCCCTCTTGGCGGTTTCTGCGGCGGCAGCAGCTTCCTTTGCCTCCTTCAGGGCCCCGCCAAGAGCCTGCTCCCGGGCGGTGAGCTCGTCGTCATGGGCGTCGAGCTCAACGTTCCGCTGGTTGAGCGTCCCTTCCCGCCGAGACAACTCCTCGGCGGCCAGCCGCTGCCGCTCCTCTGCCTCCGCCTTCTCCAGGAGGAAGGCTTGCTGCTCTTCGGCGAGCCCTTCTCGCTCCTCCGCCAAGTTGCGGAGGGCTGCCTGGTTGGTGGCGCGGAGTTCGGCGGCACGCTTCTCCTTGTTGCTCCCGGGCCCTGCCGGGGCGCATGATGCGCCGAGGCGTCTCTTGAGGTATGCATTCCTTGGTCTTCCTGGCAAGCTCCTCTTGCCAGGGCCTGGCATTAAAGTAACAGTCTTGAGCCTGGTGCGGCCTTCCCGGCAAGCTCTTCCTTGCCGGGGCCTTGATCTTCTATCTTGTATACTTTGTTCTTGAATGGTTTTATAGGGACCAGAAAGGTTTCCGGCAAGCACGTGGTAAACCCTGCCGCGGGAAGCTGCTACTGCCCGTGCACAAGTTGGAGTACTAAGGTACCCCTATCTTAGTACACCGACAGGAGCCCCCCGGGCCTGGGCCACACACGGTGCCGAGCGCTGTTGGGCCAGGCCCAAAGCAGTGCACGGGCACGCGCGGCCCACGGCGAGCCGTAGATTCCCTTCCGCATCCGCCGCGCCCCTCCCTAACGGCACGCGTCGATTGCGGCGTCGTGGGAGAGATCGTGGCCTCGTTCTTTAATGGGAAATGCGGAGCGTCCCCCACTCCCTCCTTAAAAGCAGAGGAAGCAGGGGCAGTTTCCCTCCTTCGTCTTCATTGCGTCTTCAACCACCAGAAAACCTCCACTGCTCCTTGCCTCCACCCCCTCCTCCGCCGTCTTCCGCATCCGCGGCGCCGTCGAGCTCCTCGCCCCTTCCCCCGCCGCCTCCGCCATGGCTCCGAAGAGCGAGAAGGCGAAAGCGGAGAAGGCCAAGAGGGAGAAATCCGAGCAGGCGGCGAAGCTTGCCACCCTGCGGAAGAGGAACGTGGTCTTCGCGCCGAGGCTCAGCGTGAGGGAGCTGTGGAACAAGCACTACCTCTTCTGATCCAAGGAGACCAAAGCTCATCCCCGCACCAGAGTCTACCCCGCCGTCGCCAGAGATCTGTTTCCCGGCGGGTATTTCTTCTTCGCTATCATCTTCCACTGCGGATTGTGCCCTCCGTACTCGGAGTTTTTCTGTGACATTATGAACACATACGGCCCCCACCTCCTAGACTTTACCCCCAACGCCATCCTTACGATGGCGGTTTTCGCACATCTGTGCGAAAACTATGTGGGGATTCATCCAAACGTAGCGCTTTTTCGCCATTTCTTTATGCCTAGAGTAGAGGCTGGCGCTCCCCTCTCCGGAGGTATCTCCTGGATCTTCCGGTTGAACAAGAAAGATTCATATCTGAAAGGAGAACTCCGCGGCAAGTGGGAAGAGTGGCGCGCAGATTGGTGTTGGATAGTGGAGGACTAGCCGGAGCCTTTCACTGCGCCGCGCACAACAGCCATAGTGCGCGGCAGAGACTGGAGCGAATTGGCCCCGGAGGACGGCAAGCTCAATATTGCCCTGATCAGGATACTTCGTCTCCGGGTAGCTAAACTGACCATCGGAGAGGTAGGGGCAGATTTCCTCCGCCGCCGCATTGCCCCTTTACAAGAAAGGAAAAGGCCAGCATGGGAGTTCGGCAATGCGGCGGACATTATGAGGCTGCGCCCGGGATTGAACTTCAACTTCACGGCTTTGGAGCAGAAGGGGATGGTCCGGGAGCTTTTCAAGCACGACCCGGCCCACCCGGAGTGGTTTAGATCTCCCCGAGGAGTCGCGCCGCTGTGCAACAGCACTGCCCGGGACTCCTTGCGCGCAATGATGCCCGCGTGTGACTCTCACGGCGTCGACCCCACCTGGATAGTGCCTCCGCCAGACGCAATTCTGAGTTTCTTCGATAATCTGGTCGAGGTGCCCAAGAACACCGAGGAGAACAAAGGTCTCACCCGGGCCACCACGGAGCGGGATATAGCCTATATTGCTTCCCGGATGGAAGAGGCCGCCGCAGCCGCAGCGGCGGGAGATTTCGGATTCACCGTCGACGAGGCGCAGGCCGCGGACGAGGTGTGCCAAGCAGAGGAGGCAGAGATCCGCAGACTGCTCAAGCTTCCGCCCGACGGGCTTGCCGGGGTTCCCTCCCTGAGGCATGCCGGGATCCCCGGAGTTGTGAGCGAGGCCGCCGCCGCAGGAGGCGAGGTTGCCGGAGGGAGCAGAGGTGCCGGAGGGAGCGGAGCCGCCGGAGGGAGCGAGGCCGCAGGGCAGGATGCTGGACCCAGCGGGCCTGCTAGGGAGGAGGAGGAAGACGCCGAGGCCGATGAAGACACCGGCGGACCTCTAGGACTCGACGACGACGCCTCCTCGGCGTCGGAGAACTCCCCACCTCCAGCAAGTCCCAAGCAAGCGCCGGGGAAACGCCTCCGCAAGGCGGCTACAGCGACGAGGACGCAGGCGCCTCGACAGCAGCCTGCTCGCCGGGCGGCGCGCGCCACCAGAGCGAGCCAAGCCGCGACGGAGGCGCCCCGCGCTCCAGCGCCAAGCGGAGGGGGATCCTCCCGGAGCGAAACGGCCGCTCCGCCTGCTCCTCGGGCCTCGGCGCCAACGGAGGCTGGGTCTTCGCAGTCCCCAGCCCTGGAGACCGCCAAGCGCCCGAGGGAGCCTTCTCCTCCTGCTCCTCGCGCGGGAGCACCTCAGGTGGAGTTCGATTTCTCCGCCCTCAGTGACGACGACGAGGAAGAGGAGTAAGTGTTTGTAATTTGTAACTTCTTCGATTCTGTCTTGATTCTTTCTTTGATGATTCTGATCTTGTTCTTGCTTTGCTTTCAGGACCCTGACCCAGCGGATGGCGAAGAGGGCCAGGATCCCAGTGGTTGAGGTTGAAGACGACTCGCCCGCCGCGGCGACAGGGGACGCGCCGGTGACGAACTTGCCGGATCAACCCGCTGCTCCGAGGAGCAGCCCCCAGCGCAGCCCCCAGCGTAAGTCTGGTCTTGAGCTTTCCGTTCGTCGGGCGTGCTTGGGGTTTTTGCTTGTACTAATATCTTGTTGCCTTGTTTGTCTTGTGCAGAAGTGGAGCCGCAGCCGCAGGAGCAACCGGAGGTCACCCCCGAGGAGCTGCAGGTTCCACCCTCCCCGCCAAGGGCGAACTCCCCGGCGAGGGAGGACGCTCCGCCAAGGACGGGCTCCCCGCCAAGGGCGGGTAGCCCGACAAGGGTGGCTACCCCGCCAAGGGAGGGCGCGGGCGGCCCTCCGCCAGCAGGGGCCACTGCTCCACCGCCAAGGGAGGACTCCCCGGCGAGGGAGCCAGTCGTCGAAGAAGTCCTCGAAGGTAAGTCTTGTAGCTTCTTCTTCTTGGACTTGTCTTTTTGGACATTTGCTTGATCATTTCTTTTCTTCTTCTTCTGCTAGATCCTCCTGCGCCGGAGCAGATGGAGACTGAGGCCACCGGCGAGGAGGGCGCGCAAGGCGACGGCGGCAACGCCACTGCCGCTGAGGGCATGGCAGGAGCCGACGAGCCTGCCGCTGAGGAGACTGCCCCAACCGCAGATGCCGCGGCCGGGGAGGGGGACGGCGACCGCACTGCCGGCCCGGAGGCAGCAGGAGTGTCAAGCGCTGCACCGGCCGCCGACCCCTACGCCGCTAAGGAGTAGCCAGGCATTTATCTCGAGGCCCCCAACGGAGTCTTCATACAGGTCCCGTGGGGGTCCTCGTCACGAGCCCCCGTGGAGGGAGAGACCTACGACGGAGAGGTCCTCGCCTCCGCGGGGTTGAAGATTGTTGAAGCGCCTGGCGGGAGCGACGAGCCCGAAGAGGAGAAGCTGCTTCGCCGGCTCCTGGCCCTTTACCGGGCCAGGCAGGCGAAGCTGGACTCCCGAGAAGCTCTTGCCGCCAAGGCTGGAGTGGACCTGGAGAAGCGTGCTGCCGAACTCCGCGCCGCCAACCAGGCAGCCCTTCGCAACTTGGCGGAGGAGCGAGAAGGGCTCGCCGAAGAGCAGCAAGCCTTCCTCCTGGAGAAGGCGGAGGCAGAGGAGCGGCAGCGGCTGGCTGCCGAGGAGTTGTCTCGGCGGGAAGGGGCGCTCAACCAGCGGAAAGTTGAGCTCGACGCCCATGACGAAGAGCTCACCGCCCGGGAGCAGGCTCTTGGCGGGGCCCTGAAGGAGGCAAAGGAAGCTGCTGCCGTCGCGGAAACCGCCGAGAGGGATCTGGAGCTCAAGGTGGAGCAACTGGAGCAGTACCTGAAGGCGAGCGAGGACAGGGTCACCGCGCTCAACATAGAGCGCGAGAAAGACGGCCATACCAACTCAGACTTGCAGGTACGCCTCTCCAAGAAAGGCGACGAGCTTACTGCTGCCAAAGATTCAATCGCTGACTTGGAGTTGAAGGTCTCCACCTTAACTGATTCACTTGACGCCGCCCGGGACCGCGAAACAAAGCTGAAGGACGAGCTCCGCAAGGAACGAGGCCTAGTGGAGAGCGTCGTCACTTCAGCGAACAACTTCAGCCGGGCGGTGGAGCAGTGGACTGATGACTTGGTCGCCTCTGCTGCTAATATTGACAAAGAGCTGATGGCGCTGAGGGTGGAGCACCTTGTGTACTCTCCGGACCCGAATCTCCCCCACAGCGCCAAGTTAAGCCTTTTCTTCAGGGGGATCTCGCCGGTACTAGCACGGCTGCAGGAGAAGCTCCCCGCGCAGCTGGCCGAGGAGTCGCGCCAGCTTTGCGCGGGTACCTATCTTAGTACTGGTCCTTCAGCTTTGTTTCGCGGTCCCGGGCGGCGTCAAGTGAATCAGTTAAGGTGGAGACCTTCAACTCCAAGTCAGCGATTGAATCTTTGGCAGCAGTAAGCTCGTCGCCTTTCTTGGAGAGGCGTACCTGCAAGTCTGAGTAGGTATGGGCGTCTTTCTCGCGCTCTATGTTGAGCGCGGTGACCCTGTCCTCGCTCGCCTTCAGGTACAGCTCCAGTTGCTCCACCTTGAGCTCCAGATCCCTCTTGGCGGTTTCTGCGGCGGCAGCAGCTTCCTTTGCCTCCTTCAGGGCCCCGCCAAGAGCCTGCTCCCGGGCGGTGAGCTCGTCGTCATGGGCGTCGAGCTCAACTTTCCGCTGGTTGAGCGCCCCTTCCCGCCGAGACAACTCCTCGGCGGCCAGCCGCTGCCGCTCCTCTGCCTCCGCCTTCTCCAGGAGGAAGGCTTGCTGCTCTTCGGCGAGCCCTTCTCGCTCCTCCGCCAAGTTGCGGAGGGCTGCCTGGTTGGCGGCGCGGAGTTCGGCGGCACGCTTCTCCTTGTTGCTCCCGGGCCCTGCCGGGGCGCATGATGCGCTGAGGCGTCTCTTGAGGTATGCATTCCTTGGTCTTCCTGGCAAGCTCCTCTTGCCAGGGCCTGGCGTTAAAGTAACAGTCTTGAGCCTGGTGCGGCCTTCCCGGCAAGCTCTTCCTTGCCGGGGCCTTGATCTTCTATCTTGTATACTTTGTTCTTGAATGGTTTTATAGGGACCAGAAAGGTTTCCGGCAAGCACGTGGTAAACCCTGCCGCGGGAAGCTGCTACTGCCCGTGCACAAGTTGGAGTACTAAGGTACCCCTATCTTAGTACACCGACAGGAGCCCCCGGGCCTGGGCCACACACGGTGCCGAGCGCTATTGGGCCAGGCCCAAAACAGTGCACGGGCACGCGCGGCCCACGGCGAGCCGTAGATTCCCTTCCGCATCCGCCGCGCCCCTCCCTAACGGCACGCGTCGATTGCGGCGTCGTGGGAGAGATCGTGGCCTTGTTCTTTAATGGGAAATGCGGAGCGTCCCCCACTCCCTCCTTAAAAGCAGAGGAAGCAGGGGCAGTTTCCCTCCTTCGTCTTCATTGCGTCTTCAACCTCCAGAAAACCTCCGCTGCTCCTTGCCTCCACCCCCTCCTCCGCCGTCTTCCGCATCCGCGGCGCCGTCGAGCTCCTCGCCCCTTCCCCCGCCGCCTCCGCCATGGCTCCGAAGAGCGAGAAGGCGAAAGCGGAGAAGGCCAAGAGGGAGAAATCTGAGCAGGCGGCGAAGCTTGCCACCCTGCGGAAGAGGAACGTGGTCTTCGCGCCGAGGCTCAGCGCGAGGGAGCTGTGGAACAAGTACTACCTCTTCTGGTCCAAGGAAACCAAAGCTCATCCCCGCACCAGAGTCTACCCCGCCGTCGCCAGAGATCTGTTTCCCGGCGGGTATTTCTTCTTCGCTGTCTTCTTCCACTGCGGATTGTGCCCTCCGTACTCGGAGTTTTTCTGTGACATTATGAACACATACAGCCTCCACCTCCTAGACTTTACCCCCAAAGCCATCCTTTACTAATAAGGAGGCAAGCACTTCAGTCTGGTTGATGCATTCTGACCATTGGGCCAGAGCGTGATTAACGGCCAGGAGAGTGATCTCCACATCTTGGCCCAGAAGGAAGGAGAATCCCTGCGCAAGTACATTCAACGATTCAGCCACGTGCAACACAACATTCCCGACGTCCACCCCGCCGCGGTTATCAGCGCGTTCCACCAGAACGTGCGTAACCGCCGCATGCGGGAGGAGATGGCCATGACCAAGATACGGGATGTCAGCGAGCTCTATGCTCTGGCTGACAAGTGCGCGCGCGCCGAAGAGGGGAGGAGACTCCCCGGAGAGGATGCTGGCGCAGGGGGAAGCGACAGCGAGGATGCCGCCCCGGCAAAGAAAAGCCGGCGGCGGAACAATAGAAAGAAGAAGAGCAAGGAAGTGCTGGTCGTCGAGCAGTCCGGCAAGGAGGCTCCCGCCAAGAAGACACAGGCTGGCGGCTCCGGCAAGGAGCCTGCCCCTGTAGCGGCAGCCGACAAGCAGGACGGCTCCGACAAGCAATATTGCAAGATCCACCGCACCAAGGGTCATGACCTTTCGAATTGCAAGCGAGTCGAATACCTCGTAGAACAGCAGAAAGCTGAATACGAGCGGCGCGACAAGGAGAAGGCCCAAGGTGGCGGAGGAGAGCCAAGCAAGAAGCGGCCATTCAATGGCCGGGGAGGACGCCGCGGCAAGGCCAAGCAGCGGCAAGGTGATCGACCTCCCCGGGGCCGCGACAAGGATGAGGAAGAAGACGACGACGACATGGAGGAAGGTGATAACAGCGAGCAGGAGTTCCAGAAGGCCACAGAAGTCCTGTGTGTCGACGGAGGCGCCTCTCTGCATACTTCCCACCGCCAACTCAAGCAGTGGGTGCGGGAAGTAAACGCAGCTGAGCCGCCCGTCGAGTCACGCAGGCTCCTGAAGTGGTCCGACACGCCCATCATTTTTGATCTTGAGGATCACCCTGACCGCACCACGGCGGTCGGGTGCTTGCCGATGTTGGTCTCACCAACTATCCGCAACCTCAAGGTCACAAAAATGTTGGTTGACGGCGGGGCCGGCCTGAACTTGATATCCTCTGCTGTGATCAAGAAACTCCAAATCCCAGACGGCGAGCTCGAAGAAACCGGGTCGTTCCAAGGAATAAACCCGGGAAGGAGCAAGCCCAAGTGGAAGATCACTCTGCCAGTGACCTTTGGCGGGGAGCTCAACTTCAGGACGGAGAGTATAACCTTTGATGTTGCCGATATCCCATTGCCATACAATGGGATACTTGGACGTCCTGCCCTCGCCAAGTTCATGGCAGCTTCCCACTTTGCTTACAATGTGCTCAAGATGCCGGGGCCGATAAGCGTCATCTCTGTCCCTGGTGACAAGAAGGACGCGCTTATCTGCGCCGACAAGATATACCGGGATGCAGCAGCCGCAGCGGAGAGCGACACACTTGCCGCTGAAACTCCCGGGGGGAAGAAGACCAAGACCAAGTCCGGCAAGTGCTCTGGGGCCCACTCCGGCAAACGCACCTCTTCGGAGTGCTGCGCTGCCGTCGAGCACGTCCCATCGAGCTCCACCGGCAAGTGCAAGAAGGGAATGGCCGCTCCACCGGCAACCAAGAAGGTGTCCGCCAAGGAGGACGGCACTGGTGGTACTTTCACCATCAGTGCTACGCTCGACAACAAATAGGAAAGCACGCTCGTTGCCTTCTTGCGGGCGAATGTCGATGTGTTTGCATGGCAACCATCCGACATCCCCGTCGTTCCAGGAAGGTAATTGAGCACAAGCTTGCTGTTTGTCCTCATGCGCGGCCCGTCAAGCAGAAGGTCAGAAAGCAAGCCGTGGAGCGCCAAGAATTCATCGCCGAAGAGATCAAGAAGCTGGAAGCAGCAGGCCTGGTTAGAGGCATGATCCATCCCACGTGGTTGGCCAATCCAGTTGTCGTACGCAAGGCCAATGGGAAATGGAGACTTTGTATAGACTTCACCGATGTGAATAAAGCATGTCCCAAGGATCCATTTCCCTTGCCACGTATTGACCAGATTGTTGACTCCACCGCTGGATGTGAGCTGCTTTCCTTCCTTGATGCATATTCAGGTTACCACCAGATTTTTATGGCCAAGGAAGATGAAGAGAAGACTGCATTCATTACTCCATGTGGCACATATTGCTTCATACGCATGCCCTTTGGATTGAAGAATGCAGGCTCAACATTTGCAAGGGTGGTTCACACTGCTTTTGAGCCAAAGATTCACAGAAATGTAGAAGCTTACATGGATGACATAGTGGTCAAGAGCAAGAGCAGAGACACATTGATCCAGGATTTGGAGGAAACCTTTGAGAATCTGCGCAAGATCCAGCTCAAGTTGAACCCCGAGAAGTGCGTCTTTGGAGTCCCCTCCGGCAAGCTTCTCGGATTCTTTGTGTCCCAGAGGGGGATTGAAGCCAATCCCGACAAGATAAAAGCCATCGAGCAAATCGAAGCCCCGAAGCGCGTCAAGGACGTAAGGAGACTTGCAGGTTGTGTAGCTGCCCTCAGTAGGTTCATTTCAAAGTCTGCAGAACGCGCCCTACCTTTCTTCAAAATCTTGAAGAAGGCAGGTCCTATGAAATGGACTCCGGAGGCGGAGGCAGCACTGCAAGACTTGAAAGGATACCTATCCACCACTCCAATACTTGTCGCACCTAGGCCACAAGAGAAGTTGCTGCTGTACCTAGCGGCAACCAATCAAGTGGTTAGTGCTGCGTTAGTAGCGGAGAGGGAGGCCGATGAGGAGTCTACACCACCGGCAAGTGAATCCAGCGACAAGCGGGGGGCTTACCCGACAAGCTCTGGCCCCGACAAGGACAACTTTGCGCAGGAGCAAGGAGAAGTGCGAAGGAAGATGGTGCAGCGCCCAGTGTATTTTGTAAGTTCCCTCTTGCAGGGGGCTAGATCAAGATACTCTGGGGTGCAGAAGTTGCTTTTCGGTCTCCTCATGGCCTCGAGAAAGCTGCGCCATTACTTCCAAGCACACGAGATAACAGTGGTCACTCGCTTTCCGTTGAAGAGGATATTGCAGAATCCAGAAGCGACAGGCAGGATCGTCAAGCGGGCACTAGAGCTGTCAAGCTTTGGTCTCAAATTTGAAAGTACTTCAACCATACAGAGCAGAGCTTTGGCAGAATTTATAGCTGAGTGGACTCCAACGCCCGATGAAGAAGTTCCAGAGACAAGCGTCCCCGTCCGAGAAGCAAGTAGTGAGTGGGTAATGTACTTTGACGGTGCCTTCTCGCTGCAAGGCGCCGGTGCCGGCGTCGTACTCATGGCGCCCACCGGAGAACACCTCAAGTATGTTGTCCAGATGCACTTTCCCAAGGAACAAGCGACAAACAATACTGCCGAGTATGAAGGTTTGCTTGCCGGTCTCAGAATTGCGGCCGAACTTGGGATCAAGAAGTTGATTGTGCGGGGAGATTCTCAGTTGGTGGTCCGACAAGTTAACAAGAGTTACCAGAGCCCTTTGATGGAAGCCTATGTTGATGAAGTGAGGAAGCTTGAAGAACACTTTGAAGGTCTGCAAATGGAGCACGTTCCAAGAACTCAGAATGATATTGCAGATGGCCTTTCAAAGTGTGCTGCGATGAAGTTACCTGTGGAACCAGGGACCTTCCTGCTCAAGCTAATTCAACCATCCGTTATACCATCAGTTGGGCAAAACAAGAAGAGAAAGTTGGTCTCCGGCGACTACTTGCCGGCGGATCTTCCCGAAGCCGCCGCCAAGGTCCCCAAGATCAACAACCAAGATGCTGAGGAACAATTTGCTCCTGCAGATCCAAGGGTCTGTACAGTTGAAGCAAACGTTCCCGACAAGCCTTGCCCCGGCAGGCTTGCCGGGGAACCATCAGCTCCGGCAGAACCGCAGGTTCTCGTCGTAGAAGCTGAGGTTCCCGCAGCAGCCATTATGCCTTTAGTCCTCGCTGTTGAGCCTCGGGCTCCAGCATGGGCGCAGCAGATCGTCCGTTTTCTGCAAACTGGAGAACTTCCCGACGACCCAGAAGAGATAGAGAAGATAACAAGACAGTCAAGTATGTACCAGTTCGTCGACAACGAACTGTATAGAAGAAGACTCAATGGTGTCAGGTTGAAGTGCATTTCCAGGGAAGATGGACAGAAGCTGTTGGCAGAGATACATGGAGGCATATGTGGCCACCTCATTGGCGCAAGGGCACTTGCCGGGAAGGCGTTCCGGCAAGGGTTCTTCTGGCCAGAAGCCCTCCAAGATGCAACTGCACAAGTAACCAAGTGTGAAGCGTGCCAGTTCCATGCCAAGCAAATTCATCAGCCAGCTCAAGCTCTCCAGACAATTCCTTTGTCCTGGCCCTTCTCGGTCTGGGGGCTCGATATCCTCGGCCCTTTCCCCCGTGCTGTCGGGGGTTTTGAGTACTTGTACGTTGCAATCGACAAGTTCACAAAGTGGCCAGAAGTGGAACCGGTGAGAAAGGTGACAGCACAGTCAGTAGTCAGGTTCTTCAGGTCGATTGTTTGCCGTTTCGGGATCCCTAACAGGATCATCACCGATAACGATACACAATTTACAAGTCGCACCTTCATGCAGTACGTCCAAGACCTTGGCGCCAAGGTCTGTTTCGCTTCTGTTGCTCACCCGAGGAGCAATGGTCAAGCGGAGAGGGCCAATGCTGAAGTGCTGCGCGGACTCAAGACAAGAACCTTCAACAGGCTGCGCAAGTGCGGAAGAAACTGGATAGAGGATCTACCGGCGGCTCTTTGGTCAATCAGGACGACACCAAGTCGAGCCACCGGACAGACACCCTTTGCTCTTGTCTATGGAGCAGAGGCAGTTCTCCCCACGGAACTCGTATACGGATCTCCTCGAGTGCTCGCTTATGATGAGCTCGAGCAAGAGCAACTGCGTCAAGACAATGCATTGCTCCTCGAGGAGGAACGTCTCCAGGCTGCTGTACGAGCTACTCGATACCAGCAAGCCTTGCGCCGCTATCATAGCCGCAAGGTCAAGGCCAGGAGTCTCGAGGAAAGCGACCTTGTTCTTTGGCGTGTTTAGTCCGCCAAGAATTCCAACAAGTTGACGCCGAAGTGGGAAGGCCCTTATCGGGTGAGACAAGTCACAGGGCCCGGCGCTGTCCGCCTTGAGACCGAAGAAGGCTTACCGGTGAGCAACTCCTGGAACATAGAGCATCTTCGCAAGTTTCACCCATAAGGCGCGGTTGCCGTGACCCGCTCCGGCAACCACCTTTTGTACGAGTCTTGCCGCTGTTGCATGTAAACCTTTGTACAAAGCTGGGCGCAGATCCCGTGCATCAGTAAAGTTTTTGTGCTTCGCGCCTTTTGCCATTTTCCATGCTTTTCTTTGGTTATTTGCATGCACTATTTGGCACCTTGTGCAAAGCACATCCCCGGTAAGCATTAGCACGCCGAAAGGCCTTATACTTGTTTTCCCTCTTCTTTTTCTTTCCCTCTTAAGCAGAAGGAATGTTCCTCGCGCACAAGTTTGCCGGGGGG
>LR738715.1:893263466-893293531 GCA_902687465.1 Secale cereale
CCTTTTCGGTACGGCGAGGGGGCGGAGGATGCACAAAGAGCAGATCGAGGCAAACACGCGAGCAGTTTATCCAGGTTCGGGCCGCACGGATGCGTAAAACCCTACTCCTGCCTTGGTTTGTATTGCGTTCTTGGCTCGGGAGCGAGAAGAACTACAGTGCTGATCGCTAACAGGACTGAGCGTGAGAGTGATCGATGATCGGAACCTCCTCTACGTTGCGCATGGGCCTCCTTTTATAGGTCAAAGGGGTCACCGACAGGTGGCAACGCGGATGAGGGTAAAAACGTAAAATGGGTGGTAGTTGGAACAGTGTTTGTATAGTGCTCTATACCTAACTCTGACGGCAGGGGACAAGGGCATTGAATGCCCGTCGCCGTTGCCCTAAACAGTGTAAAAAGCGTCCGTCAGGGCGCCACCGTTCGCCACGACGGTGGCCTTGTAATCGCAGCTTGCCACCATGTACCCCAGGCTGCACAGCCTTCCGCCACGTGCGCCTGGAAGGGTCCCAGGGCGACGCGTGGGCGGATGAGCTGGAGCGCGGGTACTTAGTGGGAGTTTGCCGCGGCAAGCGCCTTGCCGCGGTTGCTACCTTGTCGCATCTGGAAGCTTGTCGTTCTTCGGGTCTTGCCGGGACGCGTGGCGCGTCGCGGCAAGTCTCCTGAAATGCCATGTTTGGCCTTCCCGGCAAGTTCTTCTTGCCAGGGTCTTGTGTCAAAGAAGTGGTCTTGAGCCTTGATTGGCCTTCCTGGCAAGCTCCTCTTGCCGAGGCCTTGTTTCTTTAACTTGAATACTTAGTTCTTGAATGGCTCCAAAGGAACCACAGTGGGCCTTGGCGGTCGCGCGGCGAGCCCTGCCACGGGATGCTGCAACTGCCCGTGCACAAGTTCGGGATACTAAGGTACCCCTACTTTAGTACACCGACAGGAGCCCCCGGGCCTGGGCCATACACGGTGCCGAGCGCTGTTGGGCCTGGCCCAAAACAGTGGACGGGCACGCGCGGCCTGCGGCACGCCGTATCCCGCTCCGTATCCACCGCGCCCCTCCCTAACGGCACGCGTCAATCGCGGCGTCGTGGGAGAGGTCGTGGCCTGTTTCTTTAATGGAGAAATGCGGAACGTACCCCCTCCCCCCTTAAAAGCAGGGGAAACAGGGGCAGCTCCTTCCATTCGCCCGTTGCTTCTTCATCCTCTAGAAACCCCCGCCGCTCCCCTCCTCCCCGAAGGTCGAAAGAGAGCAGCGCTCCGCTGTTGGAATAAGCCACGGCGTGGTGTGGTCGGGCTCGTCGGGCGCGTCGAGTGCGCGCGGAACGTGCGGGACGCACTGATGGTGTCGGGCTCGTCGGGTGCGTCGGGTGCGCGCGGGACGGACGGGACGCAAATGAAGTGTGGCGTATGTGTGTGTATGGCCGGTGTGTGGCCGTGTCAGGCTGGTAGTTGCAAGTGTGTGCGTGCGTGGGTGCGCATGTGTGCAGTAGCGTGACAGTAGCTAGGTAGTAGCTCGGGTCAAGGGAGTTGGCGATGGGTGTGGGAGTGTAAGTTACGAGCTGGTTTATCCCGGCCGCGTTGAGCGCGTCATAGCGCGTGGTGCGAGCGCGCCGGGGCAAGCGAATCACACCGCGTGGTGGGCATATGAGTGTGCCTGGTTATATACTCCCTGTACTGCTGCTGATTTGGCATGGCGAGCCGGTGTGTTGCAATATAGAGAAAAGGCTGTGGCTGTTACGGTGGCCAAGCCACCAAATATTGTGCCCTCTCCTTCTTCTACCTCTAGTCTTAGAGTGAGAGAGTGAGAGCAGTCTAGGGCTGCGCCAACAATTGGTAACAGAGCTTCGGTTCGGGCGATCACCGGCGACCATGGCGCTCGTCCCACATGGCGGCGGCACGAGCGGATCGGCGACGATGGCGATGCCGATGCTGACCGTGGACAACTACACGGTCTGGGCCATCAAGGCGCAGGCGATCCTCGACGTCCACACCGTGTGGGAGGCGGTGGCACCGGGCGACACGGCGGTGAACGCGCGGAAGGACAAGATGGCGCGCGCGTTGCTTCTCGGGGCGTTGCCGGAGGATGTGCTGCTGCAGGTGTCGACGAAGCTCACCGCCAGGGAGGTATGGGACTCCCTGAAGGTGAGGTTCGTCGGTGCCGATCGGGTCCGTGCGGCGAGGCTGGCGACACTGCGCGGCGAGTTCGACCGGATGAAGATGGCGGACGGCGAGGAGCTCGACGTGTACGGCGGGAGGCTCGCGGCGATAGTGGCGAGGTATGCCAACCTCGGGGAGATGCTGGGCGACGCAGCACTTGTCAAGAAGTTGCTGGATACGGTGCCGGATCGCCTCTTCTCCATCGTCGCCGGCATCGAGCAGTTCCACGACGTGATGACGATGGCGTTCGACGAAGTGCTCGGGCGGCTACGTGCGTTCGACGAGCGGGTTCGGCCCCGTGGACAAGACGGCGGCGAGCGCGGGGGTGAGCAGCTGCTCATGACGGCGGCACAGTGGGCAGCACGGGAGCGTCGACACGGCGGTGCTCGGGACGATGACGACGGGCGCAGCGTGGCGTCGGGGAGCGGCGGCAACAGGCGCAGGCGCTGCTACAAGTGCGGGGAGCACGGGCACTTCCGGCGCGAGTGCCCGCAACTACGGAAAGGACCGGCGGCGGAGCAGGCTCTCTTTGCCGGCGCCAACGTCGACGACGACGGACTCCTCTAGGCCCTGGCTTAGGGGGTGTGTGTTGGAATAAGCCACGGCGTGGTGTGGTCGGGCTCGTCGGGCGCGTCGAGTGCGCGCGGGACGTGCGGGACGCACTGATGGTGTCGGGCTCGTCGGGTGCGTCGAGTGCGCGCGGGACGGGCGGGACGCAACGGAAGTGTGGTGTATGTGTGTGTATGGCCGGTGTGTGGCCGTGTCAGGCTGGTAGTTGCAAGTGTGTGCGTGCGTGGGTGCGCATGTGTGCAGTAGCGTGACAGTAGCTCGGGTCAAGGGAGTTGGCGATGGGTGTGGGAGTGTAAGTTACGATCTGGTTTATCCCGGCCGCGTTGAGCACGTCATAGTGCGTGGTGCGAGCACGCCGGGGCAAGCGGATCACACCGCATGGTGGGCATATGAGTGTGCCTGGTTATATACTCCCTGTACTGCTGCTGATTTGGCGTGGCGAGCCGGTGTTTTGCAATATAGAGAAAAGGCTCTGGCTGTTACGGCGGCCGAGCCACCAAATATTGTGCCCTCTCCTTCTTCTACCTCTAGTCTTAGAGTGAGAGAGTGAGAGCAGTCTAGGGCTGCGCCAACATCCGCCCCCTCCTCCGCCGCCAGCATCACCAGCGCCGTCGACTTCCCCCATCGTCTCCGCCATGGCCCCGAAGGGCGAGAAGGCGAAGGCCGCGAAGTCTGCCAAGGCGCTGCGGCTAGTAGCAATGCGGAAGAAGATGGCGGTCTTCCCGCCAAGGCTTGATGCGGAGGAGCTGAAAGACACCTTCTACCTCTTCTGGTCGAGGGAGACGAAGGCGCACCCGCGCACCAAGGTACTCCCCGCCGTGGCCTGCGAGATGTTCCCGGGTGGCTATGCCTTCTTCGATCTGTTCTTCTACTGCGGGCTCTGCCCGCCATTTTCGGAATTCTTCTGCGACATCATGAATACCTATGGGTTTCATCTCCTTGACTTCACCCCAAATGCCGTCTTGACCATGGCCATTTTCGCACATCTGTGCGAAAATTTTGTCGGAGTTTACCCCAATGTAGCTCTTTTCCGCCATTACTTTATACCTCGAGTCGAGTCAGGGTCACCTCTGTCTGGCAGAATCTCTTGGATTTTTAGGCTCCATATGAAAGAGGCTTACTTGACGGGGGAGCTCCGCGGCAAGTGGGATGAGTGGAGAGCCAACTGGTGTTGGATTATAGAGGATGACCCGCAGTCATTCACTTCCCGGCGCCAAACCGCAGTAGTACGCGGCAATGACTAGAGTGACCTGCCCCCGAGGACGACAAGATGAAGATAGCCACCACTCGGATCCTTCGCCTCCGGCAAGCCAGGCTCACTGTAGGTGCCGTCGGGGCAGACTTTCTCCGCCGCCGCATCGCTCCCTTGCAGGAGAGGAAGAGGGCTGCCTGGGAGTTCGAGAACGCGGCAGACATCATGAGGCTGCGCCCGGGCCTCAATTACAACTTCACTGTCTTGGAGCTCAACGCAATGCTCCAAGCGCTATTCAAGTACGACTCCGCCCACCCTGAGTGGTTTGCGTTGCCGCCGGGCGTAGTTCCATTGTGCAATAGCTCTGCGCTCAGTGCCGTTCGCGCGGCGATGCCGTTGTGTGATTCCCATGGGATCGACCCCACTTGGCGGGAACCTTCCGACGAAGCCGTGCTGACGTTCTTCGACAACCTGGTGGAGTTGCCAATCGACGCCGACGAGAAGAGGGGACTCACCCGCGACACCACCGACCAGGAGATGGCATATATTGCCACCAGGTTGGAAGAGGCAGCTGCAGCCAGGGCTGCGGGCGAGTTTGGGTATACTGTGGAGGAGGCGGAGGCGGCGGAGGCGACAAGCCTCGCCGAGGAGGAGGAGCTTCGCAAAGCGGGAAAGCTTGCTGGGCGACTCGCCGAGACAAGCGAGCCCACCGAGCAAGGCGCCGAGTCGAGCGGGCCCGCCGAGCAGGGCATCGGGTCAAGCGATCCTGCCGAAGACTTAGGCGGCTCGCTGAACCTCGGCTCCTCATCTTCCTCGTCGGGCAACTCGCCACCTCCAGCAAGTCCTCCACCTCAGACAAGGAGGCGCCTCCGCAAGGCCGCCGACGTGGCGGGGCGGCAGGCGGGCCAGCAGCCGCAGCGCCGCCCGACACGCGCCACCGCGACGAGCAAGGCCGCCAAGGGAGTGCCTCGTCCTTCAACGGCAACAGGAGGGGGGTCTTCCCGGACTGGCGCCTCGGCTCCTGCCGCTCCTCGCGCTTCGGCGGCAACCGGAGCGGGGTCTTCTCAGACCACGGTCCTTGCTCCCGCCAAGCGGTCAAGGGAGCCCACTCCCCCGCCTCCTCGCGCCGGAGTGCGCGAGCCGGATTTTGACTTCTCCGCGCTTAGCTCCGACGAGGAGGAAGGAGAGTAAGTCTTCGCGATTCTTGTTTCTCTTTGGTTTTCTGTTGATTCGTGTCTTGTATTTCTTTTCCCTGATTCTGATCCCGTCTTTCTTCCAGAACTCTGGCCCAGAGGGCGGCGAAGAGGGCCAAAGTTCCAGTGATCGTCATCGAGGACGAGCCCGCCGCGGCAGCAAGGGGTGCGCCTGCGACAGGCTTGTCGGACCCGACAGCCGTTCTCCAGAGCAGCCTCCAGCGTAAGTCCTTCGTCCACTTTCCGCTTGTCGGGCGCGCGTGGGTGTTCTATCCCTGTTGATGTTTTGCTTGTTGACTTGTGCAGAAATGGAGCAGCAGCATCAGGAGCGCCAAGAGACCTCCCCCGATGCGCCGCATGTCTCGACCGCACCGCCAAGGGGAAGCTCCCCGGCAAGGGAGGACACTCCGCCAAGGGCGAGTACGCCGCCAAGGGACGGCGCCAGCGGCCCTCCGCCGGCGGGAGCTACCACCACGCCGCCGAGGGGGAATTCCCCGACAATTAACCCCACCGAAGAAGAGGCCCGTGCAGGTAAAACCTTGGACTTTTATTTTTCTGAATTTCTCTTTTTGGATATTTGCTTGACTGTTTTTCCTTCTTTTTCTTTTCTTTCGTCAGACCCGTCCGCCACAGAGCCGATGGAGACGGAGGCCGCCGCTGAGGAGGACGCGCGCGGCAACACTGGCGACGCCGCCGGTACCGAAGAGGCGGTCGGTGCTGACGAGCCCGCCGCCGACGAGGCCGCCAAGGCTGCTGGCGCGACAGCTGAGGAGGGATCCGGTAGTCGCACTGACGGCCCTGAGGCCGCAGGAGCGTCAGACGCTGCGCCGGCTGCCGATCCCTCTGCTGCCGCGGCTGAGCCGGCAACGGCGTCTTCATTCAGCTCCCGTGGGCGTCCTCATCCATTGCGCCCGTAGAGGGAGAGGTCTTCGATGGGGAGGTCCTTGCCTCCGCTGGACTAAAGTTTTTCGACGCGCCAAGCAGCAGCAGCGAGCCCGAGGAGGAGCGGCTGCTGCGCAGGCTTCTGGCTTTGTACCGCGCACGGCAGGCCAAGCTGGAGTCCCGAGAGGCTCTGGCCGCCAAGGCGGGCGCCGACTTGGAGAAGCGCGCCGAAGAGCTCCGAGCCAACAACCAAGCAGCTCTCCGATCCTTGGCGGAGGAGCTGGAGTAGCTTGCTGAGGCGCATCAGGCCTTCATTCTTGAGAAGGCTGAAGCAGAGGAGCAGCAACGGCTCGCCGCCGAGGAGTTGGCCCGGCGAGAGGGCGAACTGACGCAGCGGAAGGTCGACCTCGACAGCCACAAGGACGAGCTTGCCGCGCGTGAACTGTCTCTTGGCGGAGCTCTGCAGGAAGCGAAGGATGCTGCTGCGGCTGCCGAGACCGCCCAGAGGGACTTGGAGGCGAGGGTGGCGCAACTGGAGGCCAACCTCAAGACGAGCGGCGAGGAGGTTGCCGCACTGAAGCTCGAGAGGGAGAAGGACACCCATAGCCACTCCGAGCTGCAGGTCCGCCTCTCCGACAAGGACAAAGAGCTCGCCGTCGCCAAGGACTCCATCGCCGATCTGGAGTTGAAGCTGTCCACCCTCACCATAATGCTTGACGGCACCAGAGAGAAGGAGGCGAACCTAAAGGAGGAGCTCAGGGCCGAGAAGGCGCTGTTGGACAGCGCCGCCATCTCCCAAAACAACTTCAGGCTGACGGTGGAGCACTGGACAAAGGGTCTTGCTGCCGCCGCTGCCGACGTCGACAAGGAGCTGGCGGAGCTGGGGGCGGAGCACCTCGTGTACTCCACCGACGAGAATCTCCCTCACAGCGCCAAGTTGAGTTTGTTCTTCAGGGGGGTGGCGCCGGCCCTCCAGCAGCTCCGGGAAAGGATCCCAAAGCAGCTGGCGGACGAGTCGCGCAGGCTCTACGCGGGGCCCTCGAGAAGGTGTTGATTAAGATAGCGCACCGCAACCCAGGCCTCAACCGCACCAACGTCGTCAGGACCCCGCCGCCGGACGTTGATCAGGAGGCGCTCAAGGCCCTTGCCGCGCCTAATGTTAACAAGGTGGGCGGCATCAAGAGGGTCGAGGGCGACCGCGCGGATTAGTCTCGTTTACTTTCTCCTTTCCTTGTCGCTGCCAACTATGTTATGAACAATAGTCTATTAGAACTGCGACAAGTTGCTTTGTAATATAACTTTATTTTGGGTCGTTAATGCAACGTTATTTCCTTTACTTGACTTCTTCGCTTTGTATGCTTTTACCCTACGATTTTAGGGAACTTGCCGGTGTAGGGACCCTTGCCGCGAGCGCTGAGTGCGGAACTTCAGCAGCTTGCTGGCAATGCCGTTGCCGACAAGAAACCTTGTCGCAGCTAGTCGCAGCACACTTAGGTTGTTGAGCGAACTCGAAAACGAGGCAAGGGCGCGACATTAGTCGCAGCACACTTAAGTCATTGAGCGTGCTCGAAACAAAGTAAGGGCGCGACTAGCCACGATTGGTTCCTCCGCACACAGGTTTTCCATACTAAGCGAGGTCGTTCAAGGAAGATAACTTAAAAATTTGAAATTTTCATTGCTCAAACTTTGGTAACTTAGCTTTTGTGTCGTTTGCTTCCCGGCAAGGCAAGGCTCTCTTAAACGGTACTTGGTCCATACCACTATCTCCTCCCCCCCGGCAAACTTGTGCGCGAGGAAACTTCTTCTGCTTGAGAGAAAAGAAAGGAGAGAAAACAGAGATATGGAGTCTTGTGGCTCGTTATTGCTTACCGGGGATAGGTGCTGCACAAAGTGTCAGATAGTACATGCAAGAAAGTGAATTGACAAGTTGTGCGAGGCACATAGGCTTTATTGATGCACGGGGTCTGCGCCCGGCTTTGTACAAAGGATCACATGCAACAGCGGCAAGACTTGTACAAAAGGTGGTTGCCGGAGCGGATCACGGCAACCGCGCCTTACGGGTAAAATTTGCGAAGATGCTCAATGTTCCAGGAGTTGCTCACCGGTAAGCCATCTTCGGTCTCTAGGCGGACTGCGCCGGGCCTAGTGACTTGTTTCACCTGATAAGGGCCTTCCCACTTCGGCGTCAACTTGTTGGAATTTTGGCGGACTGAATGCGCCAAAGAACAAGGTCGCCTTCCTCGAGACTTCTGGCTTTAACTTTGCGGCTATGGTAGCGGCGCAAAGCTTGCTGGTAGCGAGCAGCTCGCACAGTGGCCTGAAGACGGTCCTCCTCGAGGAGCAGCGCATCATCTTGCCGCAACTGCTCTTGCTCGAGCTCATCGTAAGCGAGCACTCGAGGCGACCCGTATACGAGTTCCGTGGGGAGAACTGCTTCTGCTCCATAGACTAGAGCAAAAGGTGTCTGTCCAGTGGCTCGATTTGGCGTCGTCCTGATCGACCAAAGAACCACCGGCAGCTCCTCGATCCAGTTTCTTCCGCACTTGTGCAGCTTGTCGAAAGTTCTTGTCTTGAGTCCACGCAGCACTTCAGCGTTTGCCCTCTCCGCTTGACCGTTGCTTCTCGGGTGAGCAACAGAAGCGAAGCAGACCTTGGCACCAAGGACTTGGACATATTGCATGAAGGTGCGACTTGTGAATTGCGTTCCGTTGTCGGTGATGATCATGTTAGGGATCCCGAAACGGCAAACAATCGACCTGAAGAACTTGACTGCTGACTGCGCGGTCACCTTTCTCACTGGTTCCACTTCCGGCCACTTTGTGAACTTGTCAATGGCAACGTACAAGTACTCAAAGCCCCCGGCTGCGCGGGGAAAGGGGCCGAGGATGTCGAGCCCCCAGACCAAAAATGGCCAGGACAAGGGGATCGTCTGGAGAGCTTGAGCTGGCTGATGTATCTGCTTGGAATGGAACTGGCACGCTTCACACTTGGTTACTTGTGCAGTTGCATCCTGGAGGGCTTCTGGCCAAAAGAAACCTTGCCGGAACGCCTTGCCGGCAAGTGCTCTTGCGCCAATGTGGTGACCACATATGCCTCCATGTATCTGTGCCAACAGCTTCTGTCCATCCTCCCGGGGAATACACTTTAATTTCACACCGTTGAGTCTCCTTCTGTACAGTTCGTCGCCGACAAACTGGTACATACTTGACTGTCGGGCTACTTTTTCAGCTTCTTCTTGCTCTTCGGGGAGTTCTCCTGTCTGGAGGAAACGGACGATCTGCTGCGCCCATGCCGAAGCCTGCGGCTCGACGACAAGGACTAAAGGCATCTGTACTGCTGCGGGAACGTCAACTTCCACGGCAAGAACTTGCGGCTTAGCCGGAGCTTGACGTTCCCCGGCAAGCTTGCCGGAGCAAAACTTGTCGGGAACGCCTGCTTCAACCGTACAGACCCTAGGATTTGCAGGAGTAGACTGTTCCTCAGCAATTTTGTCGTTGACCTTGGGGACCTTATTGGCGGCGGCCTCGGGAAGCTCTGCCGGCAAGTAGTCACCAGAAACCTACTTCCTCTTCTTACTCTGTCCAGTCGATGGTGTTACGGATGGTTGAGTTAGCATGAGCGCAAAGATCCCTGGTTCCACAGGTAGCTTTAGCGCAACGCACTTTGACAGGCCATCTGCGATGTCGTTTCGAGCTCTTGGAACGTGCTCCATATGTAGGCCTTCAAAGTGTTCTTCAAGCTTTCTCACTTCGTCAACGTAAGCTTCCATCAATGGACTCTGGTAGCTCTTGTTCACTTGGCGGACGACCAACTACGAGTCACCCCGCACAATCAGCTTCTTGATCCCAAGCTCTGCCGCGATTCTGAGGCCGGCAAGCAAACCTTCATACTCTACAGTATTGTTCGTTGCTTGCTCCTTGGGAAAGTGCATTTGGACGATGTACTTGAGGTTATCTCCGGTGGGTGCGACAAGCAGCACGCCGGCACCGGCGCCTTGCAGCGAGAAGGCACCATCAAAATACATTATCCATTCTTTGCTTGCTTTCTTGACGGGGATGCTCGTCTCTGGAATCTCTTCGTCTGGCGTTGGTGTCCATTCTGCTATGAACTCTGCCAATGCTCTTCTCTGGATAATTGAAGTACTCTAAAACTTAAGGCCAAAGCTTGACAGTTCTAGTGCCCACTCGACAATCCTGCCTGTTGCTTCTGGATTTTGGAGTATCCTCTTCAGCGGAAAGCGAGTGACTACTGTTATCTCATGTGCTTGGAAGTAGTGGCGCAGCTTTCTCGAGGTCATGAGAAGGCCGAAAAGCAGCTTCTGCACACCAGAGTACCTTGATCTAGCCCCATGCAGAAGGGAGCTGACAAAGTAGACTGGGCGTTGCACCATCTTCTTCCGCACTTCCTCTTGCACCTGCGCAGTTCCATCCTTGTCAGGACCAGAGCTTGTCGGGGAAGCCCCCTGCTTGTCGCTGGATGTGCTTGCCGGGGCTGTTGGCTCATCATCTGCCTCCCTTTCCGCTACTAACGCAGCACTAACCACTTGATTGGTTGCTGCTAAGTACAGCAGCAACTTCTCTTGTGGCTTAGGTGCGACAAGTATTGGAGTGGAGGACAGGTACCTCTTCAAGTCCTGCAGCGCTGCCTCTGCTTCCGGAGTCCATTTCATTGGACCCGCCTTTTTCAAAATTTTGAAAAACGGCAAGGCGCGTTCCGCAGACTTAGAGATAAACCTGCTGAGAGCGGCCACACAGCCGGCAAGCCTTCGTATATCCTTGACGCGCTTCGGAGCTTCGATCTGCTCGATGGCTTTGATCTTGTCGGGGTTGGCTTCAATCCCCCTTTGAGACATGAAGAACCCGAGAAGCTTGCCGGAGGGGACTCCAAACACGCACTTCTCGGGGTTGAGCTTGAGTTGGATCTTGCGCAGATTTGCAAAGGTTTCGTCTAAATCTTGTATCAGAGTTGCCCTGTCCTTGCTCTTGACCACTATATCATCCATGTAAGCTTCTACATTTCTGTGTATCTGTGGCTCAAAAGCTGTGTGGACTACTCTTGCAAAAGTTGAACCAGCATTCTTCAATCCAAAGGGCATGCGTATGAAGCAATAAGTGCCACATGGAGTAATGAATGCGGTCTTCTCCTCATCTTCTTCAGCCATAAATATCTGGTGGTATCCTGAATATGCATCAAGAAACGAAAGCAACTCACATCCAGCCGTGGAGTCAACGATCTGGTCAATGCGCGGCAAGGGAAATGGATCTTTGGGACAAGCTTTATTCACATCGGTGAAGTTAATACAAAGCCTCCACTTCCCATTCGCTTTGCGCACGACAACAGGGTTGGCCAACCACGTGGGATGGAGTACACCTCTGACAAGGCCTGCCGCTTCTAGCTTCTTGATTTCTTCCGCGATAAACTCTTGGCGCTCCACCGCTTGTTTTCTAACCTTCTGCTTGACGGGCCGCGCGCGAGGACAAACGGCAAGCTTGTGCTCAATCACTTTCCTGGGAACACCGGGGATGTCAGACGGTTGCCAGGCAAACACGTCGACGTTCGCCCGTAGGAAAGCAACGAGCGCGCTTTCCTATTTGGGATCGAGTGTGGCACTGATGGTGAAAGTACCACCAGTGTCGTCCTCCTTGGCGGACATCTTCTTTGTCTCTGGTGGAGCTGCCATTGCCTTCTTGCACTTGCCAGTGGAGCTCGATGGTGCGTCCTCGACAGCAGCGCAGCACTCCGAGGAGGTGCGTTTGCCGGAGTGGGCCCCAGAGCTCTTGCCGGACTTGGTTTTGTTCTTCCCCCCGGGAGCTTCAGCGGCAAGTGTCTTGCTATCTGTTGCGGCTGCTGCATCTCGGTAAATCTTGTCGGCACAGATAAGGGCATCCTTCTTGTCGCCGGGGACAGAGATGACGCTTATCGGGCCTGGCATCTTGAGCATGTTGTAGGCATAATGAGAGGCTGCCATGAACTTGGCGAGCGCTGGAAGGCCAAGTATCCCATTGTAAGGCAATGGGATATCGGCAACGTCAAAGGTGATCCTCTCAGTCCTGAAGTTCAGCTCTCCGCCAAATGTCACTGGCAGTGTGATCTTCCCCTTCGGCTTGCTCCTTCCCGGGTTGATCCCTTGGAATGTGCCGGTTTCTTCGAGCTCGCTGTCGGGGATCTGGAGTTTCCGGACCACAGCAGAGGAGATCAGGTTCAGGCCGGCCCCGCCGTCAACTAACATCTTGGTGACCTTGAGGTTGCGGATGGTTGGTGAAACCAACATCGGCAAGCACCCAACCGCAGTTGTGAAATCAGGGTGGTCCTCAATGTCGAAGATGATAGGCGTGCTGGACCACTTCAGAAGTTTGCGTGACTCGACGGGTGGTTCTGCTGCATTGACTTCCCGCACCCATTGCTTGAGTTGGCGGGGGGAAGTATTCAGAGAAGCACCTCCGTTAACGCACAGAACTTCTGTGGCCTTCTGGAACTCCTGCTCGCTGTTATCTCCGTCGTCCATGTCCTCGTCATCGTCTTCGTCTTCGTCCTTGTCACGGCCGCGGGGAGGTCTGTCTCCTTGCCGCTGCTTAGCCTTCCCACGGCATCCTCCCCGGCCGTTGAACGGCCGCTTCTTGCCGGACTCTCCACCACCTCTCTGGGCCTTCTCCTTGTCGCGTCGCTCGTACTCAGCTTTCTGCTGCTCGACGAGGTACTCGACTCTTTTGTAGTTCTGGAGGTCGTGGCCCTTGGTGCGTTGGATCTTGCAGTACTGCTTGTCGGAGCCGTCCTGCTTGTCGGCGGCTGCCACAGTCTGGCAGTTGGTGCACGCGGCAGCCTCCTTGCCGGAGCCACCGGTCTGGGCTTTCTTGGCGCCAGCCTCCTTGCCGGACTGCTCAACGACCAGCACTTCTTTGTTCTTCTTTTTCCTGTTGTTCCGCCGCCGGTTCTTCTTTGCCGGGGTGGCATCCTCACTATCCGATCCCCCTGCTCCAGTATCCTCTCCGGGGAGTTTCCTCCCCTCCTCAGCGCGTGCACACTTGTCGGCCAGGGCATAAATCTCACTGACGTCTCGGATCTTGCACATCGCCATTTCCTCCCTTATCCTGCGGTTACGCATGTTCTGGTGGAACGCGCTGATAACCGCGACAGGGTGGACGTCTAGGATGTTGTGCTGGACGCGACTGAATCTCTGGATATACTTTCGCAGGGACTCTCCTTCCTTCTGGTCTAGTATGTGAAGGTCGCTCTCCTGGCCATGGGGCTTGTGGCCACCTGTGAAGGCGCCGACAAACTGATGGCACAGGTCGGCCCAAGAAGAGACGGAGTTCTCTGGCAAGTGCATGAGCCAAGATCTGACGTTTGGCTTGAGCACTAGCGGGAAGTAGTTTGCGAGTATCTTCTCGTCTCATCCCCCGGCAGCCTGCACCGCGATGGTGTAGATGCTGAGGAACTCCGACGGATGAGTCTTGCCATCGTACTTCTCGGGTACGTCGGGCTTGAAGTTCTTCATGCTGGGCCACTGGACTTGCCGCAGCTCGCGAGTGAACGCAGGACAACCTGCCGCGTATGGCAGGTCGCCTGGTCCCCCTGGTGCTTGCATGTCTACAGCGGGCCCAGCGCGCTGGTCAGATTGACGTCGCGCTTCACTTCGACGCTCGATGCGAGTTCGAGCGTCCTCTTTCTGTCGGTCGTCTAGGACTTGGCGCTGATCACGGCGAGCTCGCGGATCCGATGACGCAGTGGAGTCATCGTCGATGTTGATCCGACGAGTCGGCGATTTTGGCCTTCGGGGCGGGGAGTGCACGGTGGTTGCACCCCCGGCAGTCTTGTCGCCGTCGGCCCGCGCCTGGCTAACTTGCCGCGGCCGCGATGTCGTCGGCTGCTGCGGAGTGTCGTTATTGGCGAAGGCGATGAGGCTCTGGATGGTGGCCCTCCAGTCGTCGGCCTTGTCTGCCGCTGGAGGGAAGTCGAGGAGCAGCTGAGCTCGAGCTAGAACTTCGTCTGGAGTGGCGGGTAGCGGTGGCGAGCGGTGCGAGGAGCGAGATATGCTCGGACTTCTAACTGTGTTAGAAGGAGCAGCATCTCGTCCCGGCGACCGCAATTTGCTCGTGCCAGCGTGTTGGTGCTCACGCTGGCCTTGAGCGTCCCGAGATCCGCCAGCTTGGCCTTGACCCAGCAAGCGTATGGTACCTTGTGTACCACGTCGCTGTCGGTCCCGCGCCTCCTGAGACGGGTGCGGTGCATGCACGGACGCCGAGGTCTTGGAGTGCGCTCGGTCGTCCGTCTTGTCCTTGGACTTGGCGGCGCCGTGAGTTTCCTCGTCGACGTCTGTCCTTCTGCCAGCGTCTAGCCCACCAACCGTTGGCTCCGGTGGTGGCGGGATCGACGCAGACGGGCCTGCTGCCTCCAAAGCCTTCTTCTTCGGCGGCATGTCGATGAAGTTGGTGGAGATTTCGCTCGCGTGAACGCCGGATCAGGTTCACACAACCTCGACGCAGCCCCCTACCTGGCGCGCCAAAGATGTCGGGGAAACTGATCGCCCACGAACACCTATGGGACCGGAGCCCCTTTTCGGTACGACGAGGGGGCGGAGGATGCACAAAGAGCAGATCGAGGCAAACACGCGAGCAGTTTACCCAGGTTCGGGCCGCACGGATGCGTAAAACCCTACTCCTGCCTTGGTTTGTATTGCGTTCTTGGCTCGGGAGCGAGAAGAACTACAGTGCTGATCGCTAACAGGACCGAGCTGAAGGAAATATGCCCTAGAGGCAATAATAAAGATGTTATTTGTATTTCCTTATATCATGATAAATGTCTTTTATTCATGCTAGAATTGTATTAACCGGAAACTTAGTACATGTGTGAATACATAGACAAAATAGTATGTCCCTAGTATGCCTCTACTAGACTAGCTCATTGATCAAAGATGGTTATGTTTCCTAGCCATAGACATGAGTTGTCATTTGATCAACGGGATCACATCATTAGGAGAATGATGTGATGGACAAGACCCATCCGTTAGCATAGCACTATGATCGTTTAGTTTAACTGCTATTGCTTTCTTCATGACTTATACATGTTCCTATGACTATGAGATTATGCAACTCCCGAATACCGTAGGAACACCTTGTGTGCTATCAAACGTCACAACATAACTGGGTGATCATAAAGATGCTCTACAGGTGTCTCCGAAAGTATTCATGGTGTTGGCATAGATCAAGAATAGGATTTGTCACTCCGAGTGTCGGAGAGGTATCTCTGGGCCCTCTCGGTAACACACATCACAATAAGCCTTGCAAGCAAAAGACTAATGAGTTAGTCACGAGATGATGTGTTGCGGAACGAGTAAAGAGACTTGCCGGTAACGAGATTGAACTAGGTATATGTTGGGGAACGTTGCATGGGAAACAAAAATTTTCCTACGCTCACCAAGATCAATCTAGGAGATGCATCTACGAGGGGAGAGTTGGATCCACATACCCTTGTAGATCGCTAAGCGGAAGCGTTCAAGAACGCGGTTGATGGAGTCGTACTCGCCGCGATTCAGATCGCCGAAGATCCTAGCACCGAACGGACGGTGCCTCCGCGTTCTTCACACGTACAGCTCGGGGACGTCTCCTCCTTCTTGATCCAGCAAGGGGGAAGGAGAAGTTGACGGAGAAACCCAGCAGCACGACGGCGTGGTGGAGATGGTGGTGGAGGAATTCCGGCAGGGCTTCGCCAAGCACTGCGGAATAGACGAAGATGTTTGTGGTGGAGGGAGGGCAGCGCCGAGGCACGAACGTGTGTAGCTGCCCTCCCTCTGCCTCTCTTTATATAGGGGGGAGAGAGGGGAGGGGGCGCCCTAGGGTTTACCCCTAGGGGCGGCGGCCAAGGGGAGATGGGAGGGGGCGGCGGCCCAGGGGCTAGGGTTACCCACCCCCCCAAGTGCCTTGCCCCCCACTCCAAAGGGTGCGGCTGCCCTAGGGGGGGCCACCCCCCCATGCGCAGGTGGAGAGGGCCCAAGGGGGGGCGCACAGCCCCATGAGGGCTGTTGCGTCTCCCACTTGTGGCCCATAGGGCCCATAACAATTACCGGGACCCCCCGAAACCCCTTTCGGTCATCCGACGACTTCCCGATGCCTCACGGAACACTTCCGGACTCCGATCACTCTCATCCTATATATCAATCTTCATCCCCGGACCATTCCGGAGACCCTCGTCACGTCCGGGATCTCATCCGGGACTCCGAACAACCTTCGGTTACCATATACTGTTCTCACTAACAACCCTAGCGTCACCGAACCTTAAGTGTGTAGACCCTGCGGGTTCGGAAACTATGCAGACATGACCGAGACACTCCCAGGTCAATAACCAATAGCGGGATCTGGATACCCATATTGGTTCCCACACGTTCCTCGATGATCTCATCGGATGAACCACGATGTCAAGGATTCAGGCAATCCCGTATACAGTTCCCTTTGTCTCGTCGGTATGTTACTTGCCCGAGAGTCGATCGTCGGTATCTCCATACCTAGTTCAATCTCGTTACCGGCAAGTCTCTTTACTCGTTCCGTAATACATAATCCCGTGACTAACTACTTAGTCACTTTGAGCTCATTGAGATGACGTATTACCGAGTGGGCCCGGAGATACCTCTCCGTCACACGGAGTGACAAATCCCAGTCTCGATCCATGTCAACTCAACAGACACCTTCGGAGATACCTGTAGAGTACCTTTATAGTCACCCAGTTACGTTGCGACGTTTGGCACACACAAGGCACTCCTACGGTGTCAGTGAGTTACATGATCTCATGGTCATAGGAACTTATACTTGACATGCAGAAAACTATAGCGATAACTGGTACGATCAAAAGCTATGTTTAACGTTTGGGTCTCGTCCATCACATCAATCTCCTAATGATGTGATCCCGTTATCAAATGACAACTCATGTCTATGACCTGGAAACCGCGGTCATCTTTGATCAACGAGCTAGTCCTGAAGAGGCTTACTAGGGACACAAAGTTTGTCTATTCATCCATACATGTATTTAAGTTTCCAATCAATACAATTATAGCATGGATAATAAACGATTATCATGAACAAGGAAATATAATAATAACTCTTTTATTATTGCCTCTAGGGCATATTTCCAACAGTCTCCCACTTGCACTAGAGTCAATAATCTAGCATTACAAGGTAATGAATCTAACACCCATAGAGTCTTGGTGTTGATCATGCTTAGCCCGTGGAAGAGGCTTAGTCAACGGATCTGCAACATTCAAATCCGTGTGTACTTTGCAAATGCTTATGTCCTCCTCCTTGACTGAATCGCGGATGGAATTGAAGCGTCGCTTTATGTGTCTGGTCCTCTTGTGAAACCTTGGTTCCTTGGCTAGAGCAATGGCACCAGTGTTGTCACAAAACAGAGTCATTGGGTTCAATGCACTAGGCACAACTCCAAGATCTGTCATGAACTCCTTCATCCAGACACCTTCCTTTGCTGCCTCCGAGGCAGCTATGTACTCCGCTTCGCATGTAGAATCGGCTACCACGCTTTGCTTGGAACTGCACCAGCTTACCGCTCCCCCGTTGAGAATATATATGTATCCGGTTTGAGACTTAGAGTCATCCGGATCAGTGTCAAAGCTTGCATCGACGTAACCCTTTACGACGAGCTCTTGATCACCTCCATAAACGAGAAACATCTCCTTAGTCCTTTTCAGGTACTTTAGGATATTCTTGACCGCTGTCCAGTGATCCATACCAGGATTACTTTGAAACCTTCCGGCCATACTTATGGCAAGGCTGACATCTGGTCTTGTGCACAGCATTGCATACATGATAGAGCCTATGGCTGAAGCATAGGGGACGACACTCATCTTTTCTCTATCTTCCGCAGTCACTGGGCATTGAGTCTTACTCAACTTTGTACCTTGCAATACCGGCAAGAACCCCTTCTTGGATTGATCCATTTTGAACTTCTTCAAAACTTTATCAAGGTATGTACTTTGTGAAAGTCCTATCAAGCGTCTCGATCTATCTATATAGATCTTGATGCCCAATATGAAAGCTGCTTCACCGAGGTCCTTCATCGAAAAACTCTTGTTCAAATACCCCTTCACGCTATCCAAAAATTCTATATTGTTTCCAATCAGCAATATGTCATCCACATATAATATTAGAAACGCTATAGAGCTCCCACTCACTTTCTTGTAAATACAAGCTTCTCCGTAAACTTGTACAAACCCAAACGCTTTGATCACCTCATCAAAGCGAAGATTCCAACTCCGAGATGCTTGCACCAGCCCATAAATGGAACGCTGGAGTCTGCAAACTTTGTCAGCATTCTCTGGATCCACAAAACCTTCCGGTTGTATCATATACAACTCTTCCTTAAGAAAACCGTTAAGGAATGCTGTTTTGACATCCATCTGCCAAATTTCATAATCGAAATATGCAGCTATTGCTAACATGATTCGGACGGATTTAAGCATCGCTACGGGTGAGAAAGTCTCATCGTAGTCAACTCCTTGAACTTGTGAAAAACCCTTTGCCACAAGTCGAGCTTTATACACGGTGACATTACCGTCAGCGTCCGTCTTCCTCTTAAAATTCCATTTATTCTGAATGGCCTTCCGCCCTTCAGGTAATACTTCCAAAGTCCATACTTTGTTTTCATACATGGATGCCATCTCGGATTTCATGGCCTCTAACCATTTGTCGGAATCCGGGCCCACCATCGCTTCTCCATAGCTCGTAGGTTCACTGTTGTCCAACAACATGACCTCCAAGACAGGGTTACCATACCACTCACGTGCAGTGCGTACCCTTGTCGACCTACGAGGTTTGGTAGTAACTTGATCAGAAGCTTCTGATCATCATCATTGGCTTCCTCTTCAACCGCTGCAGGCTCCACAAAAACATCTTTCTGTGCTGCGCTACTTTCTGGTTGAAGCAGAGGTTCAATAACCTCATCAAGTTCTACCTTCCTCCCACTCAATTCTTTCGAGAGAAACTCTTTCTCGAGAAAGGACCCGTTCTTAGCGACAAACACTTTGCCCTCGGATCTGAGATAGAAAGTGTACCCAACCGTCTCTTTTGGGTATCCTATGAAGACACATTTGTCCGCTTTGGGTTCGAGCTTTTCTGGCTGAAGCCTTTTGACATAAGCATCGCAACCCCAAACTTTGAGAAAAGACAACTTAGGTTTCTTACCAAACCATAGTTCATACGGTGTTGTCTCAACGGACTTAGATGGAGCCCTATTTAAAGTGAATGCAGCTGTCTCTAACGCATATCCCCAAAACGATAGTGGCAAATCGGCAAGAGACATCATAGAACGTACCATATCTAATAGGGTTCGATTACGACGTTCGGACACACCATTACGCTGTGGTGTTCCAGGTGGCGTCAACTGTGAAACGATTCCACATTTTCTTAAGTGATTGCCAAACTCATAACTCAGATACTCTCCCCCTCGATCAGATCGTAGGAACTTGATCTTCTTGTTACGATGATTCTCAACTTCACTCTGAAATTGCTTGAACTTTTCAAACGTTTCAGACTTATGCTTCATCAAGTAAATATACCCATATCTACTTAAGTCGTCAGTGAAGGTGAGAAAACAACGATATCCACCGCGCGCCGTGACACTCATCGGGCCACACACATCAGTATGTATGATTTCCAATAAGTCACTTGCCCGTTCCATTGTTCCTGAAAACGGGGTCTTAGTCATCTTGCCCATGAGGCACGGCTCGCATGTGTCAAGTGATTCAAAATCAAGAGACTCCAAAAGTCCATCAGCATGGAGCTTCCGCATGCGTTTCACGCCGATATGACCCAGACGGCAGTGCCACAAGAAAGTGGTACTATTGTTATCAACCCTACATCTTTTGGCATCAATGTTATGAACATGTGTATCATCACTATCGAGATTCAATAAGAATAAACCCCCTACTTCGGGTGCATGACCATAAAAGATATTACCCATATAAATAGAACAACCTTTATTCTCTGATTTAAATGAGTAACCGTCTCGCAATAAACAAGATCCAGATATAATGTTCATGCTCAACGCAGGCACTAAATAACAATTATTCAGGTTCATAACTAATCCCGATGGTAATCGAAGAGCGAGCGTGCCGATGGCGATCACATCAACCTTGGAACCATTCCCCACGCGCATCGTCACTTCGTCCTTCGCCAGCCTCCGTTTATTCCGTAGTTCCTGTTTAGAGTTGCAAATGTGAGCAACCGAACCGGTATCAAATACCCAGGCACTACAACGAGAATTGGTAAGGTACACATCAATAACATGTATATCACATATACCTTGCTTGTTGTTGTTGTTGGCCCCCTTCTTGTCTGCCAGATACTTGGGGCAGTTCCGCTTCCAGTGGCCGTTCCCCTTGCAATAGAAACACTCAGTCTCTGGCTTGGGCCCAGCCTTGGGTTTCTTCACTGGATGAGCAACTGCTTTGCCACCCTTCTTAGAGTTACCCTTCTTGCCCTTGCCATTTTTCTTGAAACTGGTAGTTTTATTGACTATCAACACTTGATACTCCTTCTGGATGTCTGCCTCAGCGACTTTCAGCATTGAAAACAGCTCGGCGATGGATTTCTTCATCCCTTGCATGTTATACTGCTGCACGAAGCTCTTGTAGATAGGTGGGAGTGACTGGAGAATTCTGTCAATGATAGCCTCCTCCGGGAACACAAGTCCCAGATCAGCTATGCGGGTATAGTACCCAGACATCTTCAGTAAGTGCTCACTGACAGACGAATTCTCCTCCATCTTGCAAGCAAAGAATTTATCGGTGGTCTCATACCTCTCGATCTTGGCATTCTTTTCAAAGATGAACTTCAACTCCTGGAACATCTCATATGCTCCATGACGTTCAAAACGCCTTTGAAGTCCTCCTTCCAAGCTATACAACATGGCACACTGCACTACTGAGTAGTCATCCGAACGCGACTGCCAGGCGTTCATAACGTCCACAGAGGCCGGAGCGGGGGGTTCACCTAGCGGTGCATTTAGGACATAAACCTTTTGGGCAGCTGTGAGGATGATCCTCAGATTGCGGAGCCAGTCCACAAAGTTTCTCCCATCATCTTTCAGCTTAGTTTTCTCTAGGAACGCATTAAAATTCAGGGGAGCTACTGCGCGAGCCATCTACAACAAAAGATTTGCAAAGACATCTTAGACTATTGTTCATGATAAGTGAGTTTTTAACTAATCAAATTACTTATAACTCCCACTCAAATTGACATCCCTCTGGTCATTCGAGCGTGGCATGATCCAAATCCACCAACCCAAGTCCGATCATCACGTGAGATGAGGTGGTGTCAATGGTGAACATCTTCATGTTGATCATATCTACTATATGACTCATGCTCGACCTTTCGGTCTTCCGTGTTCCGAGGCCATGTCTGTACATGCTAGGCTCGTCAAGTCTAACCCGAGTGTTCTGCATGTGCAAAACTGGCTTGCACCCGTTGTATGCGAACGTAGAGTCTATCACACCCGATCATCACGTGGTGCTTCGAAACGACGAACCTTCGCAACGGCGCACACTCGGGGAAAACACAATTTTATCTTGAAATTTTAGTGAGGGATCATCTTATAATGCTACCGTCGTCCTAAGCAAAATAAGATGCATAAAAGGATTAACATCACATGCAAATCATAAGTGACATGATATGGCCATCAACTCGTGCTTTTGATCTCCATCTCCAAAGCACCGGCATGATCTCCATCGTCACCGGCTTAACACCATGATCCCCATCATCATGATCTCCATCATCGTGTCGCCATCGGGGTTGTCGCGCGCCCACCATGCTCTTACTACTATTGCTACCGTTTAGCGATAAAGTAAAGCATTACATAGCGCTTAATGATTGACACGCAGGTCATACAAAAATTAAAGACAACCCTATGGCTCCTGCCGGTTGCCGTATACATCGACATGCAAGTCGATATTAACTATTACAACATGATCATCTCATACATCAAATATATCTCATCATGTCATTGGCCATATCATATCACATACATACCCTACAAAAACAAGTTAGACGTCCTCTAATTTGTTGTTGCATGTTTTACGTGGCTGCTATGGGTATCTAGCAAGAACGCTTCTTACCTACGCAAAGCCACAACGGTGATATTTAAGTTGCTATTTAACCTTCTACAAGGACCGCCTTTTTCTATTCCGATTCAACTAAGATAGGAGAGACAGACACCCGCCAGCCATCTTATGCAACAAAAGTCACATGTCTGTCGATGGAACCGGTCTCATGTACGTGGACATGTAAAGTTGGTCCGGGCCGCTTCATCCCATAATACCGCTGAATCAAGAAAGACTAAGGAGGGAAGCAATCTAAACATCAACGTCCACAAACCCTTTTGTGTTCTACTCGTGAAAGCATCTACGCAAGATCCTAGCTCATGATGCCACTGTAGGGGAACGTTGCATGGGAAACAAAAAAATTTCCTACGTTCACCAAGATCAATCTAGGAGATACATCTACGAGGGGAGAGTTGGATCCACATACCCTTGTAGATCGCTAAGCGGAAGCGTTCAAGAACGCGGTTGATGGAGTCGTACTCGTCGCGATTCAGATCGCCGAAGATCCTAGCACCGAAGCAACGGTGCCTCCGCGTTCTTCACACGTACAGCTCGGGGACGTCTCCTCCTTCTTGATCCAGCAAGGGGGAAGGAGAGGTTGATGGAGACACCGGCAGCACGACGGCGTGGTGGAGATGGTGGTGGAGGATTCCAGCAGGGCTTCGCCAAGCACCGCGGGAAAACGAAGATGGATGTGGGAGAGGGAGGGCAGCACCGAGGCACGAACGTGTGTGGCTGCCCTCCCTCTGCCTCTCTTTATATAGGGGGAGTAGAGGGGAGGGGGCGCCCTAGGGTTTCCCCTAGGGGCCGGCGGCCAGGGCAGATGGGGAGGGGGCGGCGCCCCCTGGGGCTAGGGTTTCCCCCCCAGGTGCCTTGCCCCCCAAGGCTAAGGGGGTGCGGCAGCCCTAGGGGGGTCCACCCCTCTTGGCGCACAAGGAGAGGGCCCAGGGGGGGCGCACAGCCCTATGAGGGCTGTTGTGTCCCCCTTTGTGGCCCATTAGGCCCGAAACTCCTTCCGGGACCCCCGAAACCCCTTTCGGTCATCCGCCGACTTCCCGATGCTCCCCGGTACACTTCCGGACTCCGAAACCTTTCATCCTATATATCAATCTTCGTCTCCGGACCATTCCGGAGACCCTCGTCACGTCCGGGATCTCATCCGGGACTCCGAACAACCTTCGGTAACCATGCACTGTTCTCACTAACAACCCTAGCATCACCGAACCTTAAGTGTGTAGACCCTGCGGGTTCGGAAACTATGCAGACATGACCGAGACACTCCCAGGTCAATAACCAATAGCGGGATCTGGATACCCATATTGGTTCCCACACGTTCCTCGATGATCTCATCGGATGAACCACGATGTCAAGGATTCAGGCAATCCCGTATACAGTTCCCTTTGTCTCGTCGGTATGTTACTTGCCCGAGATTCGATCGTCGGTATCTCCATACCTAGTTCAATCTCGTTACCGGCAAGTCTCTTTACTCGTTCCGTAATACATAATCCCGTGACTAACTACTTAGTCACTTTGAGCTCATTGAGATGACGTATTACCGAGTGGGCCCGGAGATACCTCTCCGTCACACGGAGTGACAAATCCCAGTCTCGATCCATGTCAACTCAACAGACACCTTCGGAGATACCTGTAGAGTACCTTTATAGTGACCCAGTTATGTTGCGACATTTGGCACACACAAGGCACTCCTACGGTGTCAGTGAGTTACATGATCTCATGGTCATAGGAACTTATACTTGACATGCAGAAAACTATAGCGATAACTGGTACGATCAAAAGCTATGTTTAACGTTTGGGTCTCGTCCATCACATCATTCTCCTAATGATGTGATCCCGTTATCAAATGACAACTCATGTCTATGACCTGGAAACCGCGGTCATCTTTGATCAACGAGCTAGTCCTGAAGAGGCTTACTAGGGACACAAAGTTTGTCTATTCATCCATACATGTATTTAAGTTTCCAATCAATACAATTATAGCATGGATAATAAACGATTATCATGAACAAGGAAATATAATAATAACTCTTTTATTATTGCCTCTAGGGCATATTTCCAACAGTCTCCCACTTGCACTAGAGTCAATAATCTAGCATTACAAGGTAATGAATCTAACACCCATAGAGTCTTGGTGTTGATCATGCTTAGCCCGTGGAAGAGGCTTAGTCAACGGATCTGCAACATTCAAATCCGTGTGTACTTTGCAAATGCTTATGTCCTCCTCCTTGACTGAATCGCGGATGGAATTGAAGCGTCGCTTTATGTGTCTGGTCCTCTTGTGAAACCTTGGTTCCTTGGCTAGAGCAATGGCACCAGTGTTGTCACAAAACAGAGTCATTGGGTTCAATGCACTAGGCACAACTCCAAGATCTGTCATGAACTCCTTCATCCAGACACCTTCCTTTGCTGCCTCCGAGGCAGCTATGTACTCCGCTTCGCATGTAGAATCGGCTACCACGCTTTGCTTGGAACTGCACCAGCTTACCGCTCCCCCGTTGAGAATATATACGTATCCGGTTTGAGACTTAGAGTCATCCGGATCAGTGTCAAAGCTTGCATCGACGTAACCCTTTACGACGAGCTCTTGATCACCTCCATAAACGAGAAACATCTCCTTAGTACTTTTCAGGTACTTTAGGATATTCTTGACCGCTGTCCAGTGATCCATACCAGGATTACTTTGAAACCTTCCGGCCATACTTATGGCAAGGCTGACATCTGGTCTTGTGCACAGCATTGCATACATGATAGAGCCTATGGCTGAAGCATAGGGGACGACACTCATCTTTTCTCTATCTTCCGCAGTCACTGGGCATTGAGTCTTACTCAACTTTGTACCTTGCAATACCGGCAAGAACCCCTTCTTGGATTGATCCATTTTGAACTTCTTCAAAACTTTATCAAGGTATGTACTTTGTGAAAGTCCTATCAAGCGTCTCGATCTATCTATATAGATCTTGATGCCCAATATGAAAGCTGCTTCACCGAGGTCCTTCATCGAAAAACTCTTGTTCAAATACCCCTTCACGCTATCCAAAAATTCTATATTGTTTCCAATCAGCAATATGTCATCCACATATAATATTAGAAACGCTATAGAGCTCCCACTCACTTTCTTGTAAATACAAGCTTCTCCGTAAACTTGTACAAACCCAAACGCTTTGATCACCTCATCAAAGCGAAGATTCCAACTCCGAGATGCTTGCACCAGTCCATAAATGGAACGCTGGAGTCTGCAAACTTTGTCAGCATTCTCTGGATCAACAAAACCTTCCGGTTGTATCATATACAACTCTTCCTTAAGAAAACCGTTAAGGAATGCTGTTTTGACATCCATCTGCCAAATTTCATAATCGAAATATGCAGCTATTGCTAACATGATTCGGACGGATTTAAGCATCGCTACGGGTGAGAAAGTCTCATCGTAGTCAACTCCTTGAACTTGTGAAAAACCCTTTGCCACAAGTCGAGCTTTATACACGGTGACATTACCGTCAGCGTCCGTCTTCCTCTTAAAATTCCATTTATTCTGAATGGCCTTCCGCCCTTCAGGTAATACTTCCAAAGTCCATACTTTGTTTTCATACATGGATGCCATCTCGGATTTCATGGCCTCTAACCATTTGTCGGAATCCGTGCCCACCATCGCTTCTCCATAGCTCGTAGGTTCACTGTTGTCCAACAACATGACCTCCAAGACAGGGTTACCATACCACTCACGTGCAGTGCGTACCCTTGTCGACCTACGAGGTTTGGTAGTAACTTGATCAGAAGCTTCTTGATCATCATCATTGGCTTCCTCTTCAACCGCTGCAGGCTCCACAAAAACATCTTTCTGTGCTGCGCTACTTTCTGGTTGAAGCAGAGGTTCAATAACCTCATCAAGTTCTACCTTCCTCCCACTCAATTCTTTCGAGAGAAACTCTTTCTCGAGAAAGGACCCGTTCTTAGCGACAAACACTTTGCCCTCGGATCTGAGATAGAAGGTGTACCCAACCGTCTCTTTTGGGTATCCTATGAAGACACATTTGTCCGCTTTGGGTTCGAGCTTTTCTGGCTGAAGCCTTTTGACATAAGCATCGCCACCCCAAACTTTGAGAAAAGACAACTTAGGTTTCTTACCAAACCATAGTTCATACGGTGTTGTCTCAACGGACTTAGATGGAGCCCTATTTAAAGTGAATGCAGCTGTCTCTAACGCATATCCCCAAAACGATAGTGGCAAATCGGCAAGAGACATCATAGAACGTACCATATCTAATAGGGTTCGATTACGACGTTCGGACACACCATTACGCTGTGGTGTTCCAGGTGGCGTCAACTGTGAAACGATTCCACATTTTCTTAAGTGATTGCCAAACTCATAACTCAGATACTCTCCCCCTCGATCAGATCGTAGGAACTTGATCTTCTTGTTACGATGATTCTCAACTTCACTCTGAAATTGCTTGAACTTTTCAAACGTTTCAGACTTATGCTTCATCAAGTAAATATACCCATATCTACTTAAGTCGTCAGTGAAGGTGAGAAAACAACGATATCCACCGCGCGCCGTGACACTCATCGGGCCACACACATCAGTATGTATGATTTCCAATAAGTCACTTGCCCGTTCCATTGTTCCTGAAAACGGGGTCTTAGTCATCTTGCCCATGAGGCACGGCTCGCATGTGTCAAGTGATTCAAAATCAAGAGACTCCAAAAGTCCATCAGCATGGAGCTTCCGCATGCGTTTCACGCCGATATGACCCAGACGGCAGTGCCACAAGAAAGTGGTACTATTGTTATCAACCCTACATCTTTTGGCATCAATGTTATGAACATGTGTATCATCACTATCGAGATTCAATAAGAATAAACCCCCTACTTCGGGTGCATGACCATAAAAGATATTACCCATATAAATAGAACAACCTTTATTCTCTGATTTAAATGAGTAACCGTCTCGCAATAAACAAGATCCAGATATAATGTTCATGCTCAACGCAGGCACTAAATAACAATTATTCAGGTTCATAACTAATCCCGATGTTAATCGAAGAGCGAGCGTGCCGATGGCGATCACATCAACCTTGGAACCATTCCCCACGCGCATCGTCACTTCGTCCTTCGCCAGCCTCCGTTTATTCCGTAGTTCCTGTTTAGAGTTGCAAATGTGAGCAACCGAACCGGTATCAAATACCCAGGCACTACAACGAGAATTGGTAAGGTACACATCAATAACATGTATATCACATATACCTTGCTTGTTGTTGTTGTTGGCCCCCTTCTTGTCTGCCAGATACTTGGGGCAGTTCCGCTTCCAGTGGCCGTTCCCCTTGCAATAGAAACACTCAGTCTCTGGCTTGGGCCCAGCCTTGGGTTTCTTCACTGGATGAGCAACTGCCTTGCCACCCTTCTTAGAGTTACCCTTCTTGCCCTTGCCATTTTTCTTGAAACTGGTAGTTTTATTGACTATCAACACTTGATACTCCTTCTGGATGTCTGCCTCAGCGACTTTCAGCATTGAAAACAGCTCGGCGATGGATTTCTTCATCCCTTGCATGTTATACTGCTGCACGAAGCTCTTGTAGATAGGTGGGAGTGACTGGAGAATTCTGTCAATGATAGCCTCCTCCGGGAACACAAGTCCCAGATCAGCTATGCGGGTATAGTACCCAGACATCTTCAGTAAGTGCTCACTGACAGACGAATTCTCCTCCATCTTGCAAGCAAAGAATTTATCGGTGGTCTCATACCTCTCGATCTTGGCATTCTTTTCAAAGATGAACTTCAACTCCTGGAACATCTCATATGCTCCATGACGTTCAAAACGCCTTTGAAGTCCTCCTTCCAAGCTATACAACATGGCACACTGCACTACTGAGTAGTCATCCGAACGCGACTGCCAGGCGTTCATAACGTCCACAGAGGCCGGAGCGGGGGGTTCACCTAGCGGTGCATTTAGGACATAAACCTTTTGGGCAGCTGTGAGGATGATCCTCAGATTGCGGAGCCAGTCCACAAAGTTGCTCCCATCATCTTTCAGCTTAGTTTTCTCTAGGAACGCATTAAAATTCAGGGGAGCTACTGCGCGAGCCATCTACAACAAAAGATTTGCAAAGACATCTTAGACTATTGTTCATGATAAGTGAGTTTTTAACTAATCAAATTACTTATAACTCCCACTCAAGTTGACAGCCCTCTGGTCATTCGAGCGTGGCATGATCCAAATCCACCAACCCAAGTCCGATCATCACGTGAGATGAGGTGGTGTCAATGGTGAACATCTTCATGTTGATCATATCTACTATATGACTCATGCTCGACCTTTCGGTCTTCCGTGTTCCGAGGCCATGTCTGTACATGCTAGGCTCGTCAAGTCTAACCCGAGTGTTCTGCATGTGCAAAACTGGCTTGCACCCGTTGTATGCGAACGTAGAGTCTATCACACCCGATCATCACGTGGTGCTTCGAAACGACGAACCTTCGCAACGGCGCACACTCAGGGAAAACACAATTTTATCTTGAAATTTTAGTGAGGGATCATCTTATAATGCTACCGTCGTCCTAAGCAAAATAAGATGCATAAAAGGATTAACATCACATGCAAATCATAAGTTACATGATATGGCCATCAACTCGTGCTTTTGATCTCCTTCTCCAAAGCACCGGCATGATCTCCATCGTCACCGGCTTAACACCATGATCCCCATCATCATGATCTCCATCATCGTGTCGCCATCGGGGTTGTCGCGCGCCCACCATGCTCTTACTACTATTGCTACCGTTTAGCGATAAAGTAAAGCATTACATAGCGCTTAATGATTGACA
Source organism: Secale cereale (assembly GCA_902687465.1). Classification (NCBI taxonomy): domain Eukaryota; kingdom Viridiplantae; phylum Streptophyta; class Magnoliopsida; order Poales; family Poaceae; genus Secale; species Secale cereale. The sequence continues at coordinate 893,292,375 of LR738715.1, forward strand.
CGCGGGTCATACAAAAATTAAAGACAACCCTATGGCTCCTGCCGGTTGCCGTATACATCGACATGCAAGTCGATATTAACTATTACAACATGATCATCTCATACATCAAATATATCTCATCATGTCATTGGCCATATCATATCACATACATACCCTGCAAAAACAAGTTAGACGTCCTCTAATTTGTTGTTGCATGTTTTACGTGGCTGCTATGGGTATCTAGCAAGAACGCTTCTTACCTACGCAAAGCCACAACGGTGATATTTAAGTTGCTATTTAACCTTCTACAAGGACCGCCTTTGTCTATTCCGATTCAACTAAGATAGGAGAGACAGACACCCGCCAGCCATCTTATGCAACAAAAGTCACATGTCTGTCGATGGAACCGGTCTCATGTACGTGGACATGTAAAGTTGGTCCGGGCCGCTTCATCCCATAATACCGCTGAATCAAGAAAGACCAAGGAGGGAAGCAATCTAAACATCAATGCCCACAAACCCTTTTGTGTTCTACTCGTGAAAGCATCTACGCAAGAACCTAGCTCATGATGCCACTGTTGGGGAACGTTGCATGGGAAACAAAAATTTTCCTACGCTCACCAAGATCAATCTAGGAGATGCATCTACGAGGGGAGAGTTGGATCCACATACCCTTGTAGATCGCTAAGCGGAAGCGTTCAAGAACGCGGTTGATGGAGTCGTACTCGCCGCGATTCAGATCGCCGAAGATCCTAGCACCGAACGGACGGTGCCTCCGCGTTCTTCACACGTACAGCTCGGGGACGTCTCCTCCTTCTTGATCCAGCAAGGGGGAAGGAGAAGTTGACGGAGAAACCCAGCAGCACGACGGCGTGGTGGAGATGGTGGTGGAGGAATTCCGGCAGGGCTTCGCCAAGCACTGCGGAATAGACGAAGATGTTTGTGGTGGAGGGAGGGCAGCGCCGAGGCACGAACGTGTGTAGATGCCCTCCCTCTGCCTCTCTTTATATAGGGGGGAGAGAGGGGAGGGGGCGCCCTAGGGTTTACCCCTAGGGGCGGCGGCCAAGGGGAGATGGGAGGGGGCGGCGGCCCAGGGGCTAGGGTTCCTCCCCCCCAAGTGCCTTGCCCCCCACACAAAAGGGTGCGGCTGCCCTAGGGGGGGCTACCCCCCCCCCCCCC